>JAUBNQ010000025.1:14978761-14992940 GCA_032353495.1 Ctenopoma kingsleyae | reverse complement strand
AGGAGAGAGTTACAATAGTCGAGTTTAGAGATGACCATTGCCTGGATGAGGAGCTGTGCAGCCTGTTGTGAGAGAAAAGGTCTAATCTTTCGAATGTTGTAGAGAGTGAACCTGTAGGACCTGGAGATCACAGCTACATGATCGTTCAGACTCAGTTTGTCATCTATCCAAACGCCAAGGCTTTTTGCAGACTCTGTTGGTGTTAGCAGTAGCGAGCCAATTTGAATTGAGATATTTTGCTGATATCTTCTCTTGCAGGTAACATTAATCAGTCTTTGCTGAATCTGAGGACATGCATCGAGATACTTCGAGAGAACCAGATGTGTGGCACAAACAAGGTATGTTACCAAACTGAAGGCTATTATATTTACTTTTGAACCATGTCAGTAATGTAAGTTTTCTCTTTAGATGGTCCCATACAGAGACTCTAAAATAACCCATCTGTTTAAAAACTACTTTGATGGAGAAGGAAAAGTCAGAATGATTGTTTGTGTCAATCCCAAGGCTGATGACTACGAGGAAACTTTGGTACGTTCATCCCTCACTTTTTAATATTTTTTTAAATGAAGTTGGATTTTACATGACGTGCTCTGTTTGTGCAGCTGGTGATGCGATTTGCAGAGATGACCCAGGAGGTGGAGGTAGCTCGACCAGTGGACAGGCCCATCTGTGGCTTTACTCCTGGTCGCCGCCACAGAAACCAGGCATTTAAAGAGGAACTCTCTCGTAGGCTGGAGGAACGTGGCGGTCCAATAGACAAAGGTAATGGTGTTAAACCATATATGTCAAATCTATATGGCTTATGACAGCATTATAATTTTTACACTTACCCAAGCAGATATAGTTTAAACCTCAATGGTTTGTCACGTTCAAATAAGTGATATAAAAGTAATAATATACTAACTATACTCTAATACAATATTAGAAGACTGGACTTTTGTTAAACATCTCTTTATTGTCTTTTACAAAACTGTAACAAAACATCAAAGCATAATCTACTTGCAATGCAGCCTTATTAACAAGTCTTGTCACTTTAGCAGTTTATCCATTTATATCGACCAGTGAACAAATACTGTATTTTCAAATGCAAGATATATTATACCCTTCTTAAAACACAAAATGTTTTATGAGTTGGTAATTTTCTGTTCCTGTAGATGTGTCTTCTGTTATAAACCACACCCTCCCACCTTTACCTTCTTCTGAGCTGACTGACCCCCATGATGACATCACCCTGCCCAGGCTGATTGAGGCTCTGCAGAACAGAAACAGGATCAGGCAGATGATGATGGACGAGTACAATGAAGCAGGTTCCTGCTCATTTCATTAGTTATGATGGGGAAGGTTACATGGATTTTTGAAGTTCAGTTTATTATCTTACCTTATATTTTCACTGATATTATTTTAGCCAACATGATGAAGTCTATGCTTCAGGAGCTGGACAACAACCTTATCTCCAAAGACAATGTTATTCATGAACAAACCACCAAACTGGTAGAGAAAGACAAAATCATCCAGAACAACAAGGCAGAGATTGAGCGCCTGGAGAAAAAAAACAGGATGCAAGAACACAAGGTGGAAAATAAAAACATTCAAACCTTCAAGAGTGCTGGCTTGTAGGGACATGATTAGTTTAGTAAACATCTCGTGTGATTCTATTCCAGATCGACATCCTTCAGAAAACTACCAAAATCTATGAGGACGACAAGCGGTCACTGCGGCAGGAGCTGGAAACCAGAGAGCAGAGGCTGCAGAGGGAGCTGTCAGAGAAGAGACGCATGGAACAACGGATGCACGGTGTGGTCTCAGATACACAGCACAAGTGGGAGAAAGAATGTGTGAGTAACTTGTCTTAAAACAAAGATATTAGAAAGTTGGGTAGACTTTAATATATCCTAAACATTTGTTGTTCCTCAACTTCCCCAGTGATCTTCTATACAGTTCTACAGGTATGCGTCTGAACATAACATTGCTTTGTGTGTAGGAGAGACGCGTTAATGCGATGCAGCTGGAGATGCAGAACAAGCTCTGGGTAAAAGATGAGAAGCTGAAGCAGCTTAAGGCCATCGTGACGGAGAGCAAGACTCCAGGTCGCCCTGATCCTCCACCGCGTCAGACACAGCCTAAGCGGCCTTCCAAAGAGGAACGTCTTCCCCCGAAGAGATCGGCCTCGCCCTCTCCTCTCCCTGTACGTTCTTTTGAACACATAACCACCTGCCTAGCTCCCGACTAACTTACATTAGTTACGTAATTATTATTGTATATAATATATTGTATTTGACTTGACAAGTAGCAAGTTAAACACCTGTCCCTTCCAAGCTAACAGCTACTGAACCACCATTAATCTCGTGTCAATGGCAACACTTCAAAACCCCAACATGTTAAGTTATACATTTAAGCTACAAAGCCTTAAAGTACAGATTAACTTTTTTTTATTCTGAATGACTCAAATTGACTGATTTTCAGAGTTGTTGCCAATTATTTGTAATTTCTTAATTGACTGACCCTTTAAATTCAACGCTGAGAGTTTTTATGGTATTTTGTGCACCAACATTTATATACAATAGGCAAAAATAACTAGGGCTGCAAGCATTAAGCATTTTTTAAATTATTTGGGTAGGAATATGCAGTTGTTTGTTTCATTGTCTTGAAAGTGCATTTTATTCAATGACTCATGATTCAATTTAATTTATGATTTTGTTACTTACTGTATCTGTCCAGTCATGCCACTCTACTCCCCTGTGCCCTGTTGAGTCTCCCAGTGTCAGCCCAGTGCCAGGGTCACAGCCAGTCAGTGCCACTAGAGCTGAGGATGTTGAGATGAACCCAAGGCCCGCCTGCCCCATCCCCAGCACCAGTAGTTCTTTGTCTGTGGCTCATAGCGTCTCTGAATGGGAGCAGCGGGCAGCTCAGGACAGCAGGCAGGGCTACCTTTCCCCTAGTACACCTACAAGAGTCCAGTCCCCAGCAGCTCCCTCAGCCAGCCGGGCCAGAAGGAGAGCTCTGTGCTGGTCTAGAGAGGAAGATGCTTGCTCCCCATCTCCTACGTTTGATGTAGACCAAACTGAGAGAATCTACAGGGTCAGTGAGTTAGTTACAGACAGCAGCGTGAGGTCTCCTGAACAGGCTTTGAAGTGTTATGCACATTTGTTTTTCCCTCCTGAATTAGGTTCCTACAATCCAGTTTCATGACAGATGACTTGTCTAATTTTGATGTAATCATTGTTAATGATTTTTCCTTTTGTTCCTCTGGAAATTTCCCTTCTTTAAAATGCTTTTCCATTCTGTTGACCTGAGTAGACAGCAACGCCGGTACGGCCGCTGCACCGTCGCTCCCGCTCTGCTGGCGGGGAGAAGTGGGTGGACCACAAGCCGTCCTCCAGCCTGGACCTGGGGACTGTTTTGCAGCCCGTCATTCCCAATGCCATCCAAGTGTCTGCACCAAATGAGAAGGCTCTGTCAAAGTGTGACAGATATGTGTTAACACACCAGGAGGTGGCCTCCGATGGTGAGATACAGACCAAACTTATCAAGGTATGTACTCTGCAACATGGAACTACAACACTTTCAAGTGGTCACATGCTTATTCTGTGGCTTTGCTGATACAGATCATCATCTATCATTTTCAATTTTAAAAAAAGTGCAAATCCATGGTGTGTCTTTATGTAATATCTTCTCTGGCCTTTAGAGTGAAATGGCTTGTTGGAGAACAGAATATACACACTATCAAATGCAAATGTTCAGGGTGATAAAATTTACTTCTATTTGGTTTCTTTAATTATGTAGTTTGTGTCAGCTGTTTTCCTTTTGGCAGAGGTTTTTATTTTACAATAACAAACCAGTCACACAAGGCGGATGTTGTCCTGGTCGGGGGGTTATACTTTGAAACATATATTAAATATATACTGTATATATTTAACTTTGCTTAGTATATATAATTTGACTTGATGTACAACTTTAGTGTTTTTTTTTGTTTTTTGTTTTTTTTAGGGTGAGGTGATTAAAACCAGAGGAGGGGGACAGGCTGTTCAGTTCACTGACATTGAGACACTGAAGCAGGAGCTCACAACAGTTCCAAGGTAACAGCTTACAGCCAGTTATAAGCTGCAGATTAACCTTATTTATTTTTTAAATATTAACATCTGTCACTTTGTTTCTGAAGCCGTAAGAGAAAATCTTCAGAAGGAGCTCCAGCCAATGGAGAACGATCAGATGGAGCCTGGACTGACGTGGAGACAAGGGTAAGATGAAGAATAATGATTTGTCCCAAATTAACTAAAGACCAATTCTGAATGAAAGCATTTTAGACATGTTTTATTCTTACGTCAATCACTCCCACGTCTCACAGAGCAGATGACACTTCTTTAACACTTGGGTCGCAGACTTTACTCAATAGTATGTCATGTGCCCCATTTGATGTGTAGCAGGACACTAGAAGTTTTTAGACATAGATTACAGAGCGTCTCCCAGTTTTATAGATATGGATATAACCATGTTATGGTGACGTAAGCACCTGTTCTGCCATGCTCGTTTTATTTTATGTGAGCTGATGTTTAATGAAGATGATGTTTGCACAGGAAAAGGAAATTATGGTGCAGAAAGGATTTCTAAAGCTGGATAAACAAAAAAGTTGTTGTACAATATACAGACTCACTTGACCTTGTTCAGGTACCAGCACTACAACATTACATTTGGGTTTTAATGTGTCTTGTCCTTTGTAGTGTTCTGTAGCTGTGGAGATGAGAGCTGGATCAAACATGGGCCCTGGATATGAGCATCATGGCATCACCAAGTAAACTATTGTCTTATATTCTGTATATTTATGCTGTATTTTGTATTTGAGGTTTAACTCTGCTCTACACAATCGGAGTATGTGATTAACTTTGTTCTCTTTTGCAGGCGCAGAAAACCCTAAAACCAGGTCACAGCTGCTCCAGTGATCACTCTTCTCTTTACCTTGGCTGTTGTGCAATAGTCTTTTTTTTTTAGTTCTATTAATATTTAAACATTTTTCACGCTTTTATATATGCAAAAATGTATATACATGGGTCACCAAAGCTATTGTAAAATATTTTATGTTGTATTTGAACCAACAGAAAACAAGTGTTATGATTCAAATGGTGGCAAATGCTTAGTTACTGTGGCCCTACTGCTGCAAAGATTCTGTCTGCACATCTGTGTGTAATGTGACATTTGTTACTCATTACAAAAGGAATGATTGTCAAGCTGCCACTACACTATATTTTGTCTGTGATGTATTCCTGTCTCCAGGTTACTGAATTATATTGAGCTTCAAGTTTTAAAACTGTTATTTTAACTTTTCTTTACATATAAACCTGAGCTCTCCTTCATTCAGTAAACACCCAGGAATAAACATTCCTTTGGAGCTGTGTGTGTCTGTACATTAATTCCATGCTAAATTGACTACCTGCAGTATACTTTTTCTGAACACTAGATGGCAGCAGATAATAGAAGTAGAAATCTTGTCCATGGGGTCAGTTCTACTACAGAAATAATTAAGGGCCAGTGGATGCTTGACCCAGCCACAATAAGGCATTCCTAATACTGCACAGATTCAATTTCTGCAGCAAGTACTATTCTTCTGCCTTAGCAACAGATTTGCAGTCATTAACAGACTATGAAGCGAGACAACCTGTTTGTATCATAATAGTCATCAAGAGAGCTGTACCAAGAGTGTAACAATATTCTTCATATTCATATAACCAAAGCCAACTTTCAATTACATTAGTAAAATAGCTTTTTCTGTGCTCATGCTTGATTAGCCATGTTGTATATAAATTCATACTCAGCTGCTTTCAGGCCAGAACTTTGTTCTGTATAGGTTAATCATAATTTAGAGATAGGTGCCAAGATCAGTATTTGTGAAGTCAGATCTTTTACATCTAACACCTCCATTTATTATTTTTAAAAATTGTCATTAGGTGACAAAGTTACAGTATGAATTACTGTGTAATTTGTTGTAACTGGGGAAAGTGGAGCTAATTTGAAGTACACTATAAAGTCATATTAATCATATACAGTATAATAACCCATACAAGGGTAATGATTTTACTGATTTCAAATCAAAAAGTGAAATTCGGAAATGGTATGCTTATACTCAAGATAATTGGATGTTAAGTATAAGAACCTAAAAAAGAACACAGGATATTGAAATGCCAAATAAAATTGACACAATCCTTAGATGGAGTTTAAAAAAACTAAAATACACAAATATAACATTGAATTAGTTATAGTATTACCACTACACTAGCGGTGTTCTTGCAAGTTTTGGCTCTAATAAAAAGTATGTTTTCATTCTTAACACGCCATACTAACATGCATATATTTGGTATTTTATCTGTTAACAACCTGTGGTGCAGTTTCAACCACTTGTGATGAAGCCGTATTCTTTTTACCAAACTCTAACTCACTAAGGTCAAGTGTCCAGTTTCACTGTCTCTTATCAGCTGAGCATCACCAGTGTAATGACCAGCTGAAGTGGGTGGTACAATCATCCAGGCTTTGAGTAGACAGTTGAAATCTCATCTACTACCAGTCTGGCTGCGATTCAATT
Organism: Ctenopoma kingsleyae; assembly: GCA_032353495.1. Classification (NCBI taxonomy): domain Eukaryota; kingdom Metazoa; phylum Chordata; class Actinopteri; order Anabantiformes; family Anabantidae; genus Ctenopoma; species Ctenopoma kingsleyae. Next base: position 14,986,369 of record JAUBNQ010000025.1, on the reverse strand, counting down.
GGAAAGCACTGGAGAGTGACTAACATGGAGCCTCTTGGAAAGGGTCAAGAGCCCAGAGCAACCAGTGGCCATTAAATTCACTCCTATGAGATACTGAGTGCTTTGCTTTTTGACCAGGCTCTGTTTGATGTGCTGCACCACACTATTATCCCCAGCCCCTCACTGCAAGCTCTCCACAACCAAGTGGTGTGAGCATTATAAAGATGTTATTATGAAACTCCTGCTGAGCCACGATCAACATTACCACTTTCAAAGAGACACTTGAGGAAAATAAGTGAAAACTGTACACAAAGGCCTGCAGTAATCATAAAACATGTCATCCAGCTGCACCGTAAGAAGACATTATTCTACATTTCTGAGCTGTTCATACTTCAGCCATATGCTTCTGCACTCTGCTGGTTATCAATGTTATTAAATTTGCTGGAGGGAATTCTGTTGTTCTATTTGAATACACACAGTCAATTAGACCATCTCACATTTTAAAAGAGCAAGCCTAATTGTACTGTTTTATTGACTCTTTGCTTGAACGACTCTGATAAAAAGGTCTTAAGCTGCTTTTTGGTGCAAGCAGGCACGATGACATATTTTTTTCATCTACGATGCTGATGAGGACCATCCATAATTCAGTTATTTAAAATAGCATTTTTCCGCTGTTTTGCCTTTCGAGTCTTAATAGATTAAAATATGTTCACAGCATTAATTTTACTTACTGATAGCTCAAATGATTGCTGCTTTATATAAACCTGCAAGCACATATTTGGAGTTTGTGTCAATCTGATGAATGTTAGTTTAATACTTCTATCCTTCTAGCTCTGTTTTTGGTCTCTACCGACTCCCAAAGGAAATATGTTGTTTTTAAAGCTGTTTAATCCTCGACTATTTTCATTTCATTCATTCATAGCTATTTCTATCAGAAGTTTGGTGCTGAACACATGGAATTTTGTATTTTTTGCTGAAAACAGCTGTACCCTGTGGCTAAAAACAACATTAATGAGAGCATGGAGAGTAACAAAAAACAACAACAAAACAGCTGAACACCTTAAAGCTCCGTAGAGCTGTCACAAAACTGCAGAGTTGATGATATTTCTCTGTGGGTTCAGCAACACAAGTGACAGCTTTCACATTACACAACTGTCATTTCATCCATTTTTAATATAAAAATATTGATTATTGCAGCTTTAATATACAGTAGCTTATTTTGTTTTGGTATATTTGACTTGAGCAGCACATTTTTGACATGCTGCACTGAATCAGGCTGTGAAAAAATAGGCACAAGTTTAAATAGGTGTGATGAAAATGTAACTATCCAGCAGCACTCTATACTTGGCTATGTGGGACATCTGAGGTGTGATGGAGGTTTCAGTTGCCTCCAAAGTTGTATCATAACAACTAAATGGTTGCTGATTTGAAGGGCATGTCGAAGAAAGTACCTCAATCACAGCCACAGCTGTCCTTTAAACCACAACCCATTACCAGGTTTTCTGCTTTCTCTTACTGACAAGGATAATAACCTCTGACAATGAAAGTCAATTAGTGGGAAACATAAGTAAATACTGCATGAGAGCAGAGCTTTGCAAACCAAAAGCTCTGAGCGGGGTCTGGACACTACGTATTCATATGTCAAGGTTGTGGATGTGTGCCAGCTAAATGTGTCGGGCCCGAGAGATATGTGAATACAGATGAATGTTGACAGCCAGTCAATTGTCATTCAGCCCTTCTCCCAGCCTCTTGGGACTCATCTGGCTGTTTTTTTTCTCGGGCTTCACTTCACTGCTTGCTCACCTTATGCTCCTCTGCCTTAATGCATACTAACATGCACGGTGGAGGCATGAGGCACCGTGTTCAGTGTTAATAAGAGGTAAAAGCTCCCACGCTCTCTTTTCTGCTGGTGCGGCTGTGATGAGCAGATGGGTCGAAGAGTCACAAACTTGCAGAGACTCCCGAAGGTAAAGTTGGGTTTTTCAGCTGTTTAGAGGGACATTGGATGAGAATTGCTCTGACCCTTAAGCACATGTGGTTAGTGGTTCAGTGCACTTCATCCCATCTGCTGCCGCCTCCTCCTCCACCTGCTCTACTTTTAGTCCTACATGTCACTTAGCTGCTCCATTTGGCCTCTATCAACTACATCTCGCCTGATTTCTTACCTCATACACTTGATGACTTTTTCCAAAGATGACTACAACAGATGTTACGTCTGTCACTATCCATTTTAGTTCCTCATGTACAAGTTATCATTTCAAGCTCAAGTTGTAATGAGGAATCTATTTGGCCTTGTGCTTGTTATTGTGGTTACCCATCAACACAGAAGAGAGTCTGACCTCTGACAAACGTAATTCAAGACATGACTGACTTCTCACTGAAAATATTGGAAGCCAGTGTTGTGTAGACTCATTATAGCCAAATTGAGCTGAATTGTGTTTTTCCCTCCCTGCCTTTGTTCTTGGCAGCCCACTAACTGCTTGCAGCTGTCAGTCGAGTGTATTCTACTTGCCCAGCGTATGTGGCTTAGCTGCACTTTTAGTTGGCTGTGGCCTTACTCTGGTGACAGTATGCCAGGACTGATTTCCGTTGACTCACTTTCTGTAACCACAATGTGTCCCTCACAGAAAAATCTGCCTGCTTTTTTTTTTTTTTTTTTTACAAGAGGTTGATCTCATCTAGTTAACGCTGTGGTGTAACCAGGCTTTGCGTGCAGTTGGCTGATTATTTAAGCAGTGCTCCAAGCAGTTTGCTGATGAAATGAAAGAAGAGGAGATGCCAGAAATTATTGTACTGACAATGGTACATTGGATCATGATGTATGATGACTAAATGCCACTTGGATGTGGAGGAGATTGACTCAACTTACTCACACCACATGAATCTTATATCTTCACTTCTGCAAGTACAAAGAATAAGTAAGCTTTAAAAACACCTCTTATTAACCCGCTAATCTGAAATGTGTGAGTCCTTGTTTACTACAGAAAGAAGGAGAATGGTATTTTAAACCTTGGTCCTACCAATACTTTCATGCAAATTACTCACACTGGAGCCAACTTATCTGTGAACCATCACAGGTGGCATTTGGAAGAAGGTGAAATAGCGCCACATGATTTTCATATCTGCTTAAAGCAAAGCCAAGTCCCTACACACCAACTTCCACACAAAAACAAACAAAAAGCCCTCTGTGAATGCACACATTAGCTGTTTATCCTAAAATAGCCCTTATCCACTACCTTCCACATTGCACTTTGTAAATTCTAGGCAATTACACATGGTGCGTTAGGAAGTTATTTAATTCATTATATATGGCTAAGTTGCAAAGTTCATTCATTCTAATAAAGCAGTAACTTTTATCACACAAGGCCAGGTATGAGTATAAAGATTACAGCATGCATGTGCACAAATAAGATTAGAGCACTGACTGCTATGACGAAGCGAAAGGAAGCAAAAACACTACATGACTGTGGGTTCACAAAATTCACAGAGCACGCTATTTTCATGGTGCGTTTGTCCACATGATTAATGGACGTTCAGATTTGCATTTGAACATTATCTGAGGAATACATCTGCATCGGCTTTACAGGATACTAATGAACCAGTGCAGGCCTAATACAGTGAAGTGAGGATTCAAATTAGGCTCAACCTGCCTGCGAGGCTAGCTTAAGCAAACACCAGGACAGCTGGCAGAGAAATCATTGTGACTAATGGTCTCAGTGTGAGACAGGAGCAGGGCTGTGGGTGGTTGTTTTACCACGCTACGAAGAACAGACTTTGTTTGTCTTTCTATAGCATACAGTGTGACTGTGATTCTGGAAGTGTCGGCTTTGTTTGTGTTTGCTTTGCTTTTCTTGCCACTGTACTGTAACACCAGGGAATGTGTGGCAGTACAGTGGCAAAATGTGGAAATTATTTTGTTTGGTTGTACTTGTTTTCCTCCAGAGAATAGAGGTGATATGATAAAATGAGAATGTATTAATGTTTTTAGAAGTGGGTGGACAAATGCTGTCACCTAGAGTGTGGTGCTCTTCGCTGCCAACTCAACTTCAGACTTTATTTGGATTCTGCTCAGGCTCCTCCACTGTGGTAAACATGATGTGCTGTGACCTGTCCTCAGGGCAAATGATCTGATTTGCTCTTCCCTTGTCTTTTACTCCTAATCGCATCTACCTCAGAACCAGAAAATGGTTGTGCAGCTGTCATAACTGAAGCACAGCACGGTGTGATGGGAGTGCATGTTTTTGCTATCATCTATTCCATCTGAGCCAGAACAGAATACTAAACCTCCACTGCATCCGTCTTTCTCACAGACCGCTGCATGATCAATACCCACATCAAAGGCTCTGCAGAGATAGCGGGATTCTTTGAAGCATGTTTGTGGAGCTGGATTTGCTGAGCTAACATGGTCCACACAGAACCCCCTTGAATAAGCTTGTTTGGCTTGCATCTTCTCTGTTTGTAGGAGAACTGAGTGGATTCTAATGAAGAACAGACAAGGCCTCTCCCTTGTCTTTTTCCTCCCTTTGAGCAGCTAAATGCATCTGTAGTGCCAATGCTTTTTGCTCATCTGACATATGCTTCATTGCATGCCAGCTCAAATATTTATCTAATATCAAATTGGCTGTAACATTTTGGAAGCAGTCAAATGCCAGAAAATATTTCTCATCAAGGACAAAAAATAACTTGCATCATGTTTCGCAGTGCCAAGTGCAAATATGCTGGATAATTACTGATTGAAATGAGATGGAGTGCAGACAGCAGCAGTGCTGTTATGTGGTTACCTTGAGCTGTGACTTGAACAGGCGGACAAGAATTTCCAACTGTGATTATTCTGCTCTCAAAACACGACCTGTGTCCCTGGAAAGCTATTAACTATTTACAAAAGTGCTTTCCATTTCCTATATAAGAAAACAGTGCATTTGGGAGTTTGTGTGCTAAGTGGGCATAGAAGAAGTAGTAGGGGTGGAGGTCCAACCACAATAAACAGAAAAGCACCTAACTCCTGCCAGCCAATCACAGAGAGTCAGCAACTCTGTAAATGATGGAGCAGGGACTGTTGAATCATCTCTGCTCATGCTAAAGACGAGAATTTCACATAAATTACAGAACAAGCAATATTTGTGATGCTTTTGACTTTTTAAACTCACATATCGTTGAATATTTTGCTAAGTAATTGCACTATTTGTTATATGCAGTGTGAAGGTTTGACTCTCCAGTCAGCTATGGCTCATTTGAAAGTGAAATGTGGGAAAATGCTGACATCTCTTTCTCTTCCCTCCAAACACCAGGGGCACCACTGCATTTACATCTCTGTCTCTCGCTCAATCTCTCTTTCTTTCTCATTTGCATTATGGATGGTTCATTTAGCTTATGTGACCGAGTGAATACATAACCCAGAGTGATACCAAATACCACAAGGGCCTATAGGGATAAAATTAAACCAGATATGCAGAAAAGAAAACTGCATTTTATTCATCTCTTTTCATGTGGTTGACAAACATGGTCTCTCACCTAGATAGTGATTCTCAACAAGGTGCATCAATTAAACAAAGGGAATTGACCCTTCTCGAAACAACTCCTCCTGACAGCAGCTGGCCAATCGCAACAGGTTGCTAAGCTATAAATGGCATCACCCTCGACTTGGCCTGCACACGTTGAAGTGATGAGCACGTGGTAGTATAAAGAGAGATATTTGGCCTCAAACATTACTTCCTAGACCAAGGAGCACACTTTTAACGAACTCCAGTGGATACATAAATGCTTACATTAAAAAAAGGACAAACTTTTGTCCTGCTCTTTATTGGATTTGGGGAAGTTTAGCAAAACTAGGAAACTTTACCCACAACAGTGTTAAGTCTACTAACTTATCGGTTAGTCCCATTGTTATAAGCTATTTCTCTTGTAACATTAAAACTGAGCTGCAAACAAATAAGCTAAGAAGTTAAACAGGTAATTACAAGAATAATACCATCTACACTGATTATTATGATGCTGACTCTCTCATTCATCAGAATTGGCGAGTGCATTTACATAGTTTAGTAAAGAGCGTGCCAGCGTGCATCCCTGTTGGATTATTTTGTAATGTTTTACCTCAAAATTTTCACTGATGAACTTAAAACACTTGTTGCATGAATTTCCTGAGTTCCATGAGTTGTACAAGTCCCTCTGTGAGTATTACAAACCACCGTGCTATGTTTTGCTATCATGAACCTCCATTCCTTCGACTGGATTTCCTCCAATTCATTGTCTCTGAAGTACAACACATGACAAAATGCTCAGATGCAGGCCCCTATTTTTGCCAAGACATTTTCCATGCTGGACCAACATCTGTCTGAATATGCCTTTTAGCACAATATCTTGATGAAGCCATAAAATACATACTTACAACCCTCTTTACCATATGTTTATTTCAAAACAAGTCAGCAGGTGTCATTAAAACTCAGTTGATGGTGATAAGACAATGTTTCCAACCAACTCACTGAGCCAATGGCAACAATTAGCTAGCGACAATTAACATTTCAGCCGTCAAAATTGATAGTCTGCTAAATGAAAAGCCTGCTGAGGATTCAGATGGTAAGTAAACTGCATGTGGGATAAGGGGCATGGCAAAGGGACACTTTAACAGCAGATATTACACGTGTCCTATATATTAAAAGCATTATACTGTTTCACCACTAACAGGTGCTGAGCTGCAAAAATCACTTGTAATTTTATTCATGTAAAGAATACAAACCATTGCATTGTGGGATTGCTAACATAAGGTGCCAATGTTTTTTTCATTGCACTCTGGAAATTTTTCAGGACACTATAATTAAAGATTTACACACTGAGAGTAAATATATTAGATTACATAGTAAACAGTGAGTGATTTCAGACACAGCGTAACTCTGTGAAAGTGCATCTGTGAGTCAAACAGATAAAGCCTGCATGTGATGAGTAGTCAAGTATGTTTGCTTATTTGTGTGGGTGTGTGCGGTTGAGAAGAGCTGTTAACATTATAGCTGTAATGTGTAACCAAAGATAAGAATTCAATACCCGCATTCTGATTAAAAACATTTTTTGGCACACAACGGCAACCTTTATTTCTGCTGCCAACAAGTTTGACAATGTTTTCATTGCAGAGACACAGACAACACAATAGCCTCAGTGACAAGCGAGTTTTACAACCTCAAAGACTGAACGAGCATAATGGAAAAAAACACACTACTCTATGTGTGATTTCACAAGAAGACATTTCACAAGTTGCTGTTATTATGTATTAATCATAAAAGCTTCAGAGTGAGGAAACAGTTGTGTAGAGACCAGGTGTCAAGGTCTACTCCTGCATCTTCAGCTCACTCAGCGACTGTGATCATCAGCGGTTCTCCTGGCGTGTTTTACATTAGCACCACAGCTCCAGCCTGGACAGGTCCACGCCTGTTATCTCAATGATGTTCTAATTCTAGTCAAACAGTTCTGTGTTTGACTCAATAGAGGCAGTGTTAGTCAGGAGAGTCAATATTAGCAGAGCACACAGAGCAGGGCTGGTGTTAGGAGAGAGGCAGAGTTACACGTGTGTGTGTGTGTGTGTGTGTGTGTGTGTGTGTGTGTGTGTGAGACATGGTTACACATACATGGTTAAGTGTGCTC
>JAUBNQ010000025.1:14941082-14958632 GCA_032353495.1 Ctenopoma kingsleyae | reverse complement strand
GGAGTAAATGCTGTATATTACAGTGGCATTAAAGTCAACTACTTGTAATTAAATCCCAAATGTCAACAAACAACATTTCAAACATTGTCTATTAAATGTAGAAAACATCTACTCGCAATTACTTGACATAAATTGCATGTTAATGAATTGCACACAGTCAAAATCTAAGATCTAATTGCAATGGGATTATCTGACTGGAGATAATATACTATAGAATGAGGTTCCCTTCCATTTTCTTTTTTTATTTAGAAAAACAAGTTACAGTAAGCCACAAGAAAAAAAAAAACACAGATTAGAGAAAAGTCAAATGTGAACAAAGTCTAATGTTGAAGGCTAATGCTGTCTTTTCTAATCAATAAATGAGCCAAACCAAAAAAGCACAAAACAATATTTACATTAGTTTCAGAGAACGCAGTCTTTACTTTTCACTTTTGTCCAGGTCCCCAAAAAGTGCAGTATATTAGTAAGAATTTCCCAGTTAACATAGTAGCTGAAGTTTTTTATAGTTATATTCTAATATAATGTACTGTTCTTTCTCTTTTGCTTGTCCACTATTTATGTTGTGTCATGTGAAGCATAAAATCAATGTACTCAGGTGGTTTTGGCTTCAGTGTTGTTGCAAAATCCAGAATCTAAAACTGCCTAACTAGAGTAGACACCAAAAGGCAAAGTCTGCAGTATTTAATTTAATTTAATTAATAACACAGACAAAACAACTAAAAATACCTAATCATGGCTATAATGGATTTCATATAATGTTCCACACCAGACCTAAACCTCTGTATTATTTTTGTGCTTAATTTTCCACCCATCTGATAATGACAACACATACTGGCCTAATGATATCATTAACACTGCAATTTAGTGCGGCTATTAATATGAGAGGAGCATCTTCAGTCAGTCTTACTAATTACACGCTTATGAAATCTGACAGAGGTGCTGCTGGGCTGGACAGCAGCACATTATTATCACTGCCTTTCACATTTCAAAACAGTAAATAAGATCTGATACCACGCACTGAGACACACTCATTCTCCCTCTCTCTACTATTTTGCCGTTTTTGCATGAGTAGCCATGTAAGGAAGGCTGAGCTGATGCAGAGGCTGTTTTTTTTCTCTCTGGTCCCTCACAATGGCAATTATGAGACGAGCTTGAGTAGATACATAACTTGAAATCCAGATCAGTAACTGTCAGAAAACCCCATACAAACTGTTGATTTATGAGAAGTCATATAAAAGTGATTAAGATATTATTTATGAGTCACTCACGTACCGCTTCAGTTAATATAAATACATATAGATCTATACATACAGAATAGTAAAAGCTTTAATTATGATGCTAACATACTAGACAATCTCACTTGTGGATGCAATGACACGTTTATATTAGGAAGCCATTATGGAATTGTAATTGCATAGATATAATAAAATCTAAATATTCTCACTGCTATTATCTTATCACAATAGCAAAGAGTAAGGCAGCTTAACAGAGTTCTACTGGTCAGTGTCTTTTTTTTTTGCTTTTCAGGGGAAGGAGAGAAAGTGAGAGGAACATTCTGTTAATTGGACATCGAGTGCAGCTAACAATAAGCTATGCATGGTGAGATTTGCCTTGGAGAGCTGGGGTAAGGATTTGGAAGAAGAGGAGTTATAATTGGCCGTAAGATGAGGAGCTCAAGCCAGCTGTACATGTTCAAAGTGTGACAGTGGACTCTTATTCCCCTCTTCTCCGTGAAAATGAGCTCAAGATCCAAAGCCTCAGGAGACATAATACATGTCACAGCTTACAATAATGGTTAATTTGAAATCATGTAGCACCCCTCGCTCTTGCTGTCTCCTCTGTCTCCCCCTTTCTATTTCACATCCTCTCCCTCTCTTTCTCTCTCTCCCTGAAATAACCCATTCATCCTAAAAATGGTTTTCATCGTTTTTTGCCTCCACCCCCAGCCCACCCCCGTACGCCATTAGTACCATCCCTACATGCTCTAACGACCAAATGCATTTCCTAGATTTTCTCTATAGCAACCCTTATCCTGGAGCTAATGTTTTAAATTCAATTGCAACAATCCATATCCAGGCCAATTTACTGTCTCCTCTTTAAAGGTGGCTCTCCCAACACCAGCTTTAGAGAGGATGTCTGTAGAGTGAAGATAAAAGCGGCTGGTTCACCATATATACAAGCATCCCATCCCAAAACAACACCGTGTTTGTTGGTAATATATTCACACAGAATGTCTTGCGAATATGTGATCACCTCCTCCACATTTATAAAACACTAAAGCAAATGGGTTTAAAGCATGCATGCACATCCTGATGCATATACATTTACAAATGTGCTCACACGCGCATAACCTGCATTGCTCACATGACCTGCATTACTCTCTTTCCAGCTGTAGGCAAACTGCAGCAGTGGCTATTAATGATTCACAACCTAGTGTAGTGTATGTCTCCGTTTTTTTTTTCCAAGGGCACACTGCCGGAGGGAAAGCGTAGGAGGGTTGGGTGTTCAGACACTGACAATATTTCCCCCATCTCTCGTGCCTCAATGCTTCACTGCTCGCCAGACTCAATCACATGTGTGCTGTGCTTTCATGAATTAATAACGGGCACTTTGGAGGCCTGGCAGGAACATGGTGACCACACGCTGATGGAAGTTTAATGAGCAGCACGGGGACCATGCTGCCATGGCACCGCCGGGTCACTCAGCGCACTAGGCCATGTCCCTGGGCCTCCCTGCAGAGCCACAGTGTTTGGGCTCTCATTACCTAGATAAATATATCTGCCTTGTGAATCAGCCAACAGCACCCCCCCCCCCAAAAGAAGATTCTATCACAGCCCTGATTACATTGCCCTGCCCTTGGGACAATGGCTGGGCTGGAATCACAAGAAGACATCAGTCTCAATTCACTCTTCTGCTAAACATCAGTCTTTAGAACAGCAGCAGTTCAGCCAGAGTGACACAGGTTCAGGATTGTCCAGGCAGAGATCACTGAGAGCTGTGACTGGTGTAAGGTTCAATGGTGTTTCCAACAGGCAATTATCTCAATTGGATCACATTTGGATTCAGGCGTTAGCACAGGGTAATTATGGTGGTCAGTAGCTAAGAGTGAACTCCCTCCTCCTCCTCTTTCCCAATGTCTATCTCTCTGTCTTCCTCTCCTTCTTCCTCACTATTCAGGCTCTCAGGGGACTGTCCACTGATGAGTCTCTGAGATGCAGCACACTCATTGATTTAAGACCCGCCACAGGCATTGATCTGAAATGGCTCAGATACCAGGGCGCAGAGTACCCTGCCTGTCCTAATGACTAGATCAAATGCATCACACCTTCTCAATTGGATGGTCCAATACTGACTACATTTTAGACCAAATGCAATCACAAAACTAATTCCCTTTCAGACTCACAAATTTATTTTTTGCTCGTTCTTTAATCTCTACAAAGTGATTTGATCATTGATCAGTTACCACGAATGAAATGAAGATGCTACAAGAAAAACAAGTCAAACCAGTGGTGTGGTGGTGCCTCTGTGGATTCCAACCATGAACCTCAGTCTCACCAATTCGAGTCCATTGGGGAACATGTTGCATCTCTCTCATTCTATAATCTAAGATCTAATATCTGTCTGTAAAAATGGCAAAAAAAAAGCCACAAAAATACCTTAAAATTAGAAAAGCTGTGTAATATGAAACAAGGTTTACATCTACATACATTATAAAATACATCTGGAAGTTGAGTCATGGCAACTGGATTTCCATCTTATTAGGTCAAAGTTTCACTACTCATCCAAGTAGCTTCATCAGTCATCATCACTAATACATGTATCACATTACCCTTTAAGACCTTAGGCTAAAACTGGCTGTCTGACCATGTTTGCTTTCTTGCAGTGGATACACTGTGCTATCATTAAGTGCTACATGAGTTATACTTTCAATTTTTCACTAATTTAACCTTACTATGAAGTATAATAGATGAAATTGTGTATAAACATGACCAAAGATGAACTGAAATAATTACGGAGTATATTGACTGAAGTACTGAAGTAATTTATACAGTAAAAAAGTAATACAATTAAATGAATTACAATCTGGAGTCAGAGAAATAAAATTATTAGCAAATAATGATGAATAACAAAATAATGCTGGTATTCTATGATACTCCTGTGAGCTGTAAAATATATTTTATTACTATTATTATTTATTTTAGTTTAATGATGACATACATTGCCTGTTTATACCCATCTCTTTTCACACCTTACAACTAGTCTGTCACCTGACTAGCTGCCCAAAAAAACAACAACAACAACAAAAAGAACATGAACATGGCACCCCACAGTTGACCTGCACTGAAGGCCAAGGCCACCATAGGCCCAGGTAATGACCAGGTAAATCCAGATGACTCTTACTGCAGTACCGAAATGAGAAATACTCATGGGAAATTAACTGGTAATGCAATAGTTTACTGTAATGTGTTGTATGTTGGCACAAAACTTCAATGGGGCAGTCTCAATATACATTTTTTGATACTTCAGCCTCAGAGTTATGACAGAGTTAGACGTATAGCTAAAATGTGTAGCCGACAATGCACTCAGTCTTAAAGGGTTAAAGATGAGGCATTATTACCCATTACTGGTTTAATTTTGCATAATATCATTTTAATATCTTTTTATTAGTTTTCTTCATAATGCTATATTATCACTGTTGCATTTTGCAGATAATGAAGCTGCATATTTTATATTATATTTTGTATTTAAGAAGAATATTGTTTGTTTTTCCATTGTGGTTTTGATTGTGGTTGTGTGAAGCATCTCAATAAGTCTTCCACCACTGCTTAAAACAAGACTTGCACAATGCACATTAATGTATCATAGTGGCCTGTTGTTACAATTTGTATTCAAAGAGTAACTGATGGCTTTGGAGGCAGATGTAATATGCACTTATAATGAAATGGAAGGGCCTCCTTGAATTCCCAGGTGTGGCGGGGTCTCTTCGTTTTCTTGCCTCCTGCACCTCTTGCTCTCATGTTTATATAACAGTATAATCTCAATCATTCTCTCCAGCTGGTTGAAGGTTACCAGGGGCAAGAAGGGTAACAAATGGGCTCTGTGCACCATCTGAGAGCTAGCAGGCTGAAGGCTGGATAATAGCCTGTCATAATGGACAATATAGACAGAACCCTCCTGAGACCAGGAAACCAAAGAACAAGTAGGCTGAATTATTCATGGTTACCATGGCGGCCCGCACAGCTGCATTACATTAGGCTCTTCATTAGCCGTGCCGCATTCTACAAAAAGCCTGAAACTAAAATATGACCAATATTTCCCATTGAGGGAAGACATTATCATAAGCTCTCAAGGGGGTTTACTCCTTCTTAAATGTGCCTGAGTGCTGACCTTCCGCACCACAGTAATAATGTGGTGGGGATTAAAATGTGATTCCATCCACGACAAGAGCTTCTTATGCTTATTCTAATGATGGCTGCACCGTGACAGCTCGAGCTCGTCTGACACTGCAGTCATTTCCCACTAATAAGACACTTAACACAGGGCCTCTCGCTCCTCTTCTCTCTCCAAATGTTGCAATGAGGTAGACATAAGTAGTGGAGGGAAAATTGCACTCAGGGTTATATTTGCTTTTCACCTATGTGTACAAATCCATCTGTCATTCAGATTACATTTGGAAGAAAATATGGAGAGTGGTGTTACATGTTCTATATTACAAAAGATTGTATGCGTTCTGTACACAGTACATACAGAGGAAATGGAATTAGGAACAGGTTCAGAGAAAAGGACTCTCCAAACTTGTCAGTAAATTCAGGTATTATATTTTCAATCTTGCACCAGATTTTCTGACAACATTTAATTTATAATGTACATATAGAAAGTTCAGATAAACTCTACTTAGTTGTTTCCACATTAAAATCTGAAGTCTCACTGCTGCTGTAACATATATGAATTCTGCTCCATTGTCATTATCGGCGCCAAACCTTAAAGCTGAGACAACAATATCCGACAGGTGGGCAACTCTGTCCTCTCTCTGTACTCTCTGTACTGATGGAGAATCACAACCAATGTACCTGATTTAAAATTGTTTAGATTTTTTTGCAAATATACCACTCCTGCCTCAGGATAGCTGTCCTCCCACAGTGACAATGAAAATAGCCTCAAACACTTATACATACAGTATGTGTTTATAAAAAAGACACAACTGAAGATAAGTGCACCCACAAAAAAGGTTGAAAAGTCACAAATTCAAAAGTAAAAAAAAAAAAAAAGCACTACATGTATTATACGGAGTCTTTCATATAGTCAACTTCACTTATATGTTATGTATAATGTCACTTACAGTCATGGCTGAAATTATCGGCCCCCCTGGATTTTTTCCACAAAATGCACCATTCCTCCCAGAAAATTGTTGCAATTACAAATGTATTGGTATACACATGTTATTCCCTTTATGTGAATTGGATCAACACAAAAACAATCAGAGAAAAAAGCCAAATTTGACATCATTTCACACAGAACTCCAGAAATGGGCTGGACAAAATTATTGGCCCCCTTAACTTAATATTTGGTTGCACACCCTTTGGAAACAATAACTGAAACCAATCACTTCCTTCCTACCGCCATCAACAAGCTTTTTACACCTCTCAACTGGAGTTTTCGACCACTCTTCTTTTGCAAACTGCTCAAGGTCTCTCTGATTTGAAGGGTGCCTTCTGCCAACAGCAATTTTGAGATCTCTCCATAAGTGTTCAATCGGCTTTAGATCCGGACTCATTGCTCATCTTTCTCCCAGAAGGATTTTGGATTCCTCAAGTACATTTAAGCAAACTCCAGTCTGGCTTTTTTATGTTTCTGTGTCAGCAGTGGGGTCCTCCTGGGTTTCATTTCGTTCAGACATCGACGGATAATTCTAGCTGACACTGTTGCACCCTGAGTCTGCAGAACAGCTTGAATTTGTTTAGAAGTTGATTGGGGCTGTTTATCCACCATTCAGACAATCCTGCGTTGCAGTCTTTTATCAATTTTTCTCTTCCGTCCACGTCCAGGGAGATTAGTTACAGTGCTATGTGTTGTAAACTTCTTGATAATGTTGTGCACAGTGGACAAAGGAACAAGAAGATCTCTGGAGACTTGTAGCCTTGAGATTGCTGCTATTTTTCTACAATTGTTGTTCTGAAGTCCTCAGACAATTCTCTGCTTTTCTTTCTGTTCTCCATGCTTAGTGTGGCACACACAGACACACAACAGAAAGGTTGAGTCAACTTTTCTCCATTTTAACTGGCTTCAGGTGATATATATTATATATTGCCAGCACCTGTTTCTTGCCACAGGTGAGTTTAAAGATCCTACTGTGTGCTTAAAATAAAACGATTTTCCCACAATTTTGAAGAGGTGCCAATAATTTTGTTCGGCCCATTTCTGGAGTTCTGTGTGAAATGATGTCAAATTTGTCTTTTTTGTCTTTTTTTTGCATTGATCCAATACACATAAAGGGAATAAACGTGTACACCACAATATCTGTAATTGCAACAATTATCTGTGCATTTTCTGGAAAAACTCCAGAGGTGCAGATAATTTCAGCTATGATTGTATATACGTATAATGTTTACATGTTCGAAAGTGCAAATGACATCTGAGGTTATTGGGGGTGTCGTTAGTTTTGCAGAACATTTTTGTCATGAACCAAAGCATTTGACCTGAGCAAAAAGTGAATCAATAACTAAAGATTTTACAATTCAAATCCTATTTACCAAATTTCATGGCAATCCTCTTAATACACAAAGACATTTCACTAGACACGTATGTCAACCTGATGGTGGCTAATCCATCTTGTAAGTGAAACATCTGATCTGAAGGTGACAGTATTTATAACAGATTACAGGTAAAACTGCTTATATGACTTCTGCTTATATAACTCCTGAAATTCTGCTGGGATAAGATAAAGCTGAAAATATTACCTTAGACTTTAATAAGATGCATCACAACATCCTATTTACCTTAAGTACACACTAGTACTCTCACAATTGACCGTGTTTGAGTGAAACTATGTGAGCTACCACCCAGCTGTTGAAACAAGTGAGAGATGACTGTAGTGGCACGTACACAGTTCTGCTATTCCAGTCACTGATTGTTTCACACGCAGTCTATCATTTAGTCACAGGGGGCAGTCTGTCAGACCTGGAACAGGATGGCTCATGTTGGCCACCTCTAAAACTGCAGCTTGGAACAAGCAAACACCCAGGTTGACGGTTTAAAGGGTCATAAGACCTGAACAGTCAGGTGGCTCTCAATTATGAAATGTCTCATTTTACTCTCTCTCAAAAAATAAAAACGGCTTTAGTTTAGGCAGATGTTTGGGGCAATTAAACAATTCACATTTGACTTAATTCTATAAATAGGACCCAGACACATGTTGACACATATATTCACACACATACTTATCCACTGAGCCTTAAATGGATGCCATATGGACACACAACACACATGCTACATGCAGCCAATTATGCATGCTTGCTCTTATATAAACATAAACACATTAACCCATTCATTTATTTAGTCACGCACATTAAACCACATACAAACACATAGTTCAGGATTCATTTTAAGGGGGGAAGCAAAATGATTAGCGCTGCTGAAAACATGGGCGGTTATTAAAAAATCAATACATTGTCATTGTAAGTGAAGATTGTTCCCTCAGAGTGAAAATACTGATCAATTCGTGTGCTTACTGGTCATCGACGCAACCAGTAATTTGCTTCCAAACAGATTTGAGATATGAGGTTTCTATTCCATGATGGTTGGTACATTTGTTACACTCACAGAACTGAAACTATTTCAGTAATTCAACAGGATTCAAATATGTCCATAGTCATGATACCACATCACAGGATTATGGAGTCATGGCAATTTATAAGTTTGTTACATCAAAAAATAGTTTTATTAACACTTTGAGAGTAATTACAAATTTAATCTATGATTCTAATGTAAAGTTAGAATAATCAATCATCTGCTGGTGAAGATCATGTGGTGTGATGAAAAGCTAAAGAACAAATACTACATTACCCTACATCTTTTGGTCAACTGTCATACAGTCTGTCAGATGGCAATATGTGCCACCCGGGACAGTGCTGGTTGCTTGTATCATGAAAATGAGGAGGTAGACCATGGGGATTCACAAATTCTTTGTGTAAGTAGATGGCTAGATAGTTTTTTGTTTTATACTGAAATGACTATCACTTAAAAAATCATTACTTACTGACTTAGAAAAAAAGATTGTAACTATTTAGAACAGTCAATGAAATAAAATTTTGCCAACACTGATGGGTGATTAGAAAAGTAAAATGTGGAAAGGAAACAAGGCTTTTGTTAAAGTCAAACGGAAAAAGCTCCTGTCAATTTGATCAAATGAAACTCCTCTGAAAATCAAAACAAACCGATTATCATCCACCTCCTATGCTTTCACTCAGCCTCTGTGACAGGTGTGTTTGTGTTTCAAACAATGCATTATTTAATTGGATATTATTCTGAGGTAATTCAAATGCACACCTAGTCATAAAAGAGGACTTGAAGATTTATGTTTGCCTAATCCTTTGAATTTGTGTATGCTATGTGATTCAGCAATGCACTGAAGCAAAACTCAATCATTTGAAAAGAAAAAAAATGCCCTCTTTAATATTTATAATCCCTTTTGAACTGTAAACTCCATCTGTAGTTTAAAGTGATGACTCATTCAAAGCATAATCTTAATCCTTTTTTACGCAGCTTAGTTGTGAAACCAAAGGGAACTGGGGGAAATTGAAAGCTGCCATCAATGCAATAAAACAGATTCAAGAACAACCAAGGGCGCACTCTAATTCTCATACAAGGGCACTAATGCTGTTCATCTGTGTCCCTCACTGCAAAGCAAAGCTGAGAAAGAAAATCCAGGATCTAGACTGAGTTGAATTGTAAGAAACTAACAGACACAAACCACTGTCCTGGGCGTCTTTGCGTATTACATTTAGACCCCAATGTCATTTTGTATGACCCAAAAGAGACATAATTTAGGATAACATGCACAGTAAAAGTGTGATCCAATAATTATGCTGGTATGACAAGCGTCATGTCAACACCTTAATAAGTTTATCTTACTCATTTGAAGCATGTTCAAGTTTTGTGCAGGAGACCAAAGTCTGTCTCTATATCCATAAATAAGCAGATGTCTTTGCAGCCAGCTGTAACCATATTTTAATTGCCATAACCATGCTCCTTCTCTAAATGTAACCACATACCATTTGCTATGCACAGATATAAAATGTTTGAGCAACGTTGGCACTGGATTAAGAAAAGAAATGCTGGCATTGGACATTTTTTGGAAAATCATCCAATTGTGATGTTTCACTCCATTTGGCTTCTACACTGTGAACTCTTCTTCTCTGTCACACAACCCTGCTAATATGAACGCAACTATATCAAACAAGTCCTATGTACCAAGACTAGGTAAGTGTGATTTACTGGCTAAATTAAATTATTACTTAATACTGCTTGCTAAATGAGTAATTTGTGTATATCTAAAGTATTCTCTGCATGATAAGTGTCTATGCTAACAACAGTTATATATAATAGTGTTGGTAGCTTTGAAAACAACAGAAAATCTGTTGCTTACAATCAGAAACGCATGTTTACTCACTGAGACAGTTGCCTTAGAATTATTTCGAGAAGGGTTCATCTCTTGTGGTGAAAGACAGCAAAAAAGTTCACATTTTTTTATGATATATTTTATTTTATATTATACAGACAACCTCAACACACTTGCAGCAACACAAAGCCTGACCAGTCACATATGACAGATGTATATTTTTTTGCTGACCACATGAAAATGTTGTGAAAATATACGGTGAAAATAAATTGGCTTTCTGAAAGTGAATTAAGGCGTTTCTGATGCTCTACAGAGTGCCTGATGTCCAGATAGTATTTCCACATTGTGTCTAGACCTTGATGAGGTGGACCACAGTTCAAGCAACACATCTGAAGAATGTATCTTGAGTGACCACTTAAATAACAGCTCTCCCACTCAACATGCAAATAACCAGGCACGTAGCGTCTTTTCCACAGATCAAAGCCAACATATCAACATCAGATGTCTTGAGTGACAGCTTGACAAACACGGTATTTATTGCAGTGCTACTGTACTGGATAACATTATATACAGTATATCATATATGCAGGATTTTATTTATTTTATGAAAATAAAAGTATCTCTATTGAGTTTTAGTTGTAAATGCACTTGCATAAAGAATGTTTCACTTGTAATGAGAGCATCATAAACTCATTGTTGTATGTAGTATAAACTCAAGATGTTAACATAATGATTTAATTTCAGCTAAAGAATGTAAACAATCTCAATTAGCTGAGATTGCAGTGGTACTGATTTGTACAGACATTAAGCAGGTCTAAACATTTTGTTGTCCTTATATATCTGTTTTCACTCTGCTTTGTGTGGTGATGAATTGAGCGCTGGGAGTTATGGATGGGTTAATTAGAGGTGACAGCTCATCTCATCAGACAGTGAATGCCATCAGTGCTGAGTCTACAACATGCTGTCAGAGCTCTGACGACACATTCCTCCACAGATCTGCTTCAGCAGCTTTTCCGTGATTACTGGTCTGTTTAAAGAAAGTGACCACCTCATTGCTGGTACACATTATAAAGTCCCTGTCTCTACATCGCACTACACTAAACTTACAAAATGACTTTATATTTGACTGTACGACAATTACTGCTTGTATATCACTAAAGGAAACTTTAACTTACTTCCAATATGATTTGTGCTAAAAACATTTCCTACATTCTTATACTATACCAGAGATGTGGAGGAAATATACCTAACAGGATACAGGACACTGTGAATGTGGGTACTGTGAATTGTCTTAAAAAACAATCTGTTTTGAGAAGCTGCTGAACAAGTCTCAAGCTAGTTACACATTCAGTGTAAATTTAAAAAAATGTCTCACAAAGTGTTATAAGAGGAAGATGCAGAATAATCTAAAATCTAATTAATGACCAGAGACGATGTTTCCAGCTACGAAAAAGTTAATCTGCATAATATTTACAGGTAATGACTCTGCAGCAGATATGAAAAGACATTAATTCATCATACCTTTACTTTCTGCACTTCACTCTATGCGGTACCAGAACATATAGACAATACTTTGAATACTTTTAGCTCTATGAAAAATATGCTCACGTCTCAACACAGCTTTAAATAAAATTTTGAAATGAAACTGAAAATGAACAAAGACATTAATTTCTTGTTAGTTTTAGAGTACAACATCTGTGTCAAAATTTATTTTTAAAGTCGCACATAAAGCAACAGAGGGACTTAAATATTTCGTGTTTCTCCATTTTTTCTTCTTGCTGGGGCTCTGTGGATTTTGTTAGTCGTTCTTCACATTCGCTACATTATACACTAAATGTGCCTTGGTAAACATGCCTCCCTGCATCCTTCAACCTGCCATTTCATTCAGTAATACATCAAATTAGAGTATGACCTCATGGGAAAGCTGCACTTACTTGCACTAGAAGAAAAGCTGTTTCAACACACTCAGTATGTTTTTATATTCAAGTTAGCAAAAGCACAACTTAAGCCTTATTCTTCGTTTTACTAATTTCTCCAACACAACTGTAAGACTGTAATGAATCACACAGGTTGTATTTTATGTTATTATATTTCATGTAATTTCATGGTAAAATTAGAGATATAAAAAAATATAAGTATATTTTTTCCACTTTGTTAATCTAATTATCACATGTATTTTCACCACAACCTTCTCCTAATTTAGAATCTAATGAAATTGGATCTGAGTCATAGAACAGATGTGAATCTCTTTCCTGTCATTTTCTGCCTATCTTTGATTTAGCAAAGCCACAGTAACATTTTCATAGCACCCTGCTAAACATTTACACATCTTAATAGTTTCATCATTCTGGCAGTTGGACATGACGTTTCCTATTTTCTAATAAGGAAAACCACAGGAGCCCTCCCCATATTGGTCAAATAAAGACTATTTTACAAATCATCCCCTCTAGCAGGCTTAATGTCTCGTGCATATTCATAGGTTTTTCAGATTTCCAATCAAAATGGTTAGCAGGTCTCTGGTGTAAGCTGTGCCTCTCACTCCTCTATGAATCATTCATGCTGTTTAGCTCACAGTTGTTTGGGTGCATCTGGCTCAGGGAGGTATGGAGTTGGCCAAATGGAGAGGCCACATGGCGGCTCCAGATGTTTTGCTTTTGTATATGCACAGCTCATCAAAAACAACAAGAGTGCCACCCTAGAGTATCTGCCATCTGGGGGAGACCAGACAACAGCTCCTCATGCTCCCTGGTGAACTATTTGAGGGCTCTTTTGAAAAGATATATGTTATTTGCAGGCAAGCCCCTAATGCAATATTCAGCAACAATGAAGCAAGGGGCACCTAGTTTACTGCTGTTACATTTTAGGCAGCAGGTTGCTAATTTAAAGACAGTTGTTCAGTTGGAGGGTCTAGATTTAAGAGAATGCAAGCATGCAAGTGTCCTTGATCAGGGCAGCAAATCCCTGTAGCTCTACAAGATGTTTTGTAGCAGCTGCATGTCTAATGTGTGTAAAAGAGGGTAAAGCAAAAAGACGTCTCTCTAAAGGGATCAATATATAAATGATTAACAATGCTGTTGCAACGCTAACAGGTTTTTTAGTTGTTACTGAATTGCACCACTACATAAATCAATCAAAGTAATGAGGGAAATGTTTGAGAGCTGAAGTTCACTTTTTGCACAAAGTTTCTGAATATCTGTCAGGTCACATTATTCTGAGTGCTGTGTGCTCTGTTATGTGCTGGCTTTGTGTCCAGCCCCCTGTGCACATCACACCCATTCCCAGATCCCTGCCACTCTCAGTAAAATCATTATTTAGTCCTTTTGTAAGCAAGCAGTGTCCCAGATCACAAATTAATCTTTCATATGTTTCCAAGATCTAGCCTTCTGTAATCCCATCTGTATGAGACACAACAAAGCACAGCGAGAGAGCGCCTATGAATTATTCATTCATTTCTCATGAAAGGCTTTCGTTATGTCTGTCATGTTTCACTCTTGCAAGGAAAATCCATTGATCCTTGCCTTTTTTCTGACAACAAGAACAAACAAGCGACATCACATGGCTGTACATTTTCTCACACTCCAACAAACAGAACTGAGAAAAATGCATAAATAAGGCCATGTATAATATGCATATGTGCATAATATATATATGCATGTTACTCCCGTGCACATACTGCATGCTCACCATATTAAACACATCTCCTTACTCTTAACTAATAGCTGCAAGTGCAACCTCAGGGAAAATGATTCAACCCAAACACAGCGAGGCACAGTGGATTAAGGCACATGTGGCTTGCCAGTAATCATTTATCTCCAGCAGTTTTATAATCTAATGGGCATGTCTTCTTTCTGACAAGTTGCCTTCATAATTCAGTGCAACAGAATAGATAAAACAGCATTGTTAACAAGAAAAGGCTTTAAATCACAAGCACGGAGTACATTTCCTGTGAAATATTAATGTGGAAAGTGTGTTTGTGTACAAGGAACAGAGGCTAGAGTGTTGTACATCAATGGGCTGACAGTGCAGGCTCTACAGGCCAGGCTCTGCTTACTCCAACTATAGCACACTGTGTATGTATAGGGAGTTGGTGCATTGGTGGAAAGAGAGAGGTGTTGGGTCTGCCTAGGTTAGTGTACATAGCCCTGTGTGGCTAGTCTTCACATGGCTCTGAGCACTTGCCTTATTTACTTTAAAAACTTCCCTCTGGAACCTTGTTTGAAAAGTTGGGAGGCTGGATGGATAAAACTGATCCAATTCACCAATAGATCAATTTTTACAACGATGAGCCTATCAACTAACAAGAGTGGGAGGTTGAAAGTCACAAAGCCTTGTAAGGCCACATTAGTGTCTTGTTACCTGCAGTGGAATGAGGTTAGTCGGGTGGTTGTCTGCAGGGTGCTCCAGTAACGCCCTTGGCTCTCAGGTTTTAGGAATCTGATTGGATCCTATTAAGAACAAAGCAGTGACTTAAACTCAATTTACACCAATGAAAAACTAAATATCAGACACATTTATCACATTAATCCAAGCACACCTGTGGCTTGTTTTACACTTGTCACTCATACTTATTTCATAGTACACTGCAGCTCTGATATGACAAGTTGCTTGTGCTGAATGTGTGTACTTGACTATGTAGATTATACAGCAGCTTGCAGGATAAGAGTGCTGTTGTTGGCCCAGGCTGCCTCCTCCCTGCCTGTCAGCGCCAAGCAGAGATGAGCTTGTGGCCCGTTCTGTCTGCTGTTAATCCTGCCTGTTCTGCTTTGTCAAAGCTGCTGTTTGAACAATGGAGCTGTCTTCTTGTCTGCTAATTTAGGAACAAACATTTGCCTGCGTAGCAAACAAGCTCTCCCAGGAAGTGCTATTAATAGGATAATTAAGCAGACGGTAATGAGCAGGATTACTGCTAATTATGACAAGATTTGTTTTGGCATTTGCCTGAGAGGCAGCAGAGTGTTAAAGTCTGCACAGGAGTTCATCACTGCACCAAGCGAGGAGGCACCTGAGTAAACAGACTGGGACTCACTGGGGGTATGGGTGTGTTGTACACACGTGAGTATGTCTGTGTGTGTGGATGGGAATGTTGTGTATGTGTGTGGGGAGGGGGATAAACAGAGGGGAGATGATACCAAAAGCACAACAATGCCAGAGGTAATGTCTCTTTACGACTTTATGGCTGCGAAAGATTGCTAGCTGCCCCAATACACAGCATCCAGGCATTACATGACACAAAAAATACACTGTAAATATCACAGTATTTTGTTTGGAGCTTGCTGTTTCAACATGCTGCTGAAGCACGTACTTTCTAGTCTGAAAGGAAATGCCCACTCGCTTACTGTGACCAATTGACTCAGACATTTTCATATACAGCTTCTCCAAGTAATGTCTAGAGAATTTAGGGGTTCATTGCTTGTATGAAAATGGCTACAGTAGACAGTTGATATTAGATCCAGTTGCAGAACATCTGTTTGAGTTTTTCTTGTTTGTCTGGACAGTGTCTGAATATAAAGGATGATTCTGGATCAGATTGAATACTTTTATTAAAACATGTCTATGGAGATTCTCAGTCATCCAGGTGAAGTTATCTGGAAAATGAGTCATAGCAACTTTGACCTAACAAGAAGGAAGCCCAGTTGCTGTCACTCAACATTTGGATATTTTATTAAAATAATCTGTAATTCTGTACTGTTCTGTTTAGCTACATACTATTATTCTAGCATACATGTTTACATCACATTAACATATTATATTATTACCACTCCTTCATTTCAGATTTACTTGTAGCACTGTAGTTTACAGCTTGGTAATAATGGGGTAATAGTTTGGAAATAAGGTAATAGTGGGGTAATATCAAAACGCTGTCCAAGCATTGCTCCTCTGCTGCAGGTGAACTGTTTATTTCTTATCACACACAAAGTGTCCAGTCTTTGATGTGAACAGGTCTACACCAACAGTCCATACATTTCCCTAAATCCAATTACATAAATCCAAGTAGAAACAACACATTCGTCGTGGCAGAACAGAGCAGAGCGAGGTGTCAGGTGTGGCATGCGTGCAAGCGGTCAAAAACAGTTTGGTCCATCAAGCAACACCTGTTACCTGTCTGATTGTTCCTACCTTTATAGAATGGACCCAATTACACATAGTGATGTCTAGTGGCACCAACTGTAAAACACCAGATACAACCCAAAATGGCTCTTACACAATGGAATAGTACTAAGTAGAGGTGTACCATTGTAAAAACCAGGTAGGATAGGGTGTAATGGTAGTGTAATAAAGTAATAAGGGGATTATATTTGCATAATAACAATGTAACTGTGTATTATTTAAATAATAAAACTTACATAAAGTAATAACCAGATAACAGCTTGGGATGAGCAATGGGTATATCTTGGTAATAGGTCAAACAACATGGGTATGAATGTGGAACACAAACACCAGGAGCTACAGTAATTACCTGGAAATCTTTATTTAATTGTAATATCACATTAAACCAACACCATGACAAATATTAAATGCTAAGCAAGTGCCATAGATATGTACAACTAGATGCCAAATCAGGGCTTCTGAAATGTGTGTGTTGCACTGCTACATTAAATCAGGACTTTTGTGCTGGTTTTGGATGCTCTAAAGAAAGAAATGTTAATGCCAAACAATGATGAATATTATTTTATCTTTAGATTATTTTACTGTTATGAACATGGTGAATTTGATATACAGTAGTCATAATAAGTAATTGTTAAGTGACATTAAGTGACAATAAATACTAAGATAACTATCAGGTGAAGAAAATGGCTTTACAATTTTATTTCAAAACTTTATATTTATCCATTAGCGATATCACTATGGTTTGTAGTGTGAAGTAACATTAGTATGAACCCTACATTACTATAAAGTGTTTGTTAAAGTGTTTGATCACTCTAATATGACAT
>JAUBNQ010000025.1:14878207-14931002 GCA_032353495.1 Ctenopoma kingsleyae | reverse complement strand
TTTTTGTAGTGTATATATAACTGCCCATCTTATTCATTAGTCCCAGAGAGAACAACACACAGAAGGCACCATGGAGCAAAAGAAGCAGAAGCAGAAGCCTGTGCAAAAATTAATATTTGCTCCTTGATTGTATTCATTCCATAGTGTTGAATCTACTCAACAATTATTGATGAACAAACATTTAATATTTAATTTAGGTGACAGCTGTTGATCATCTCTAAAAAAATAATTGAGGGGATTTTAGAAATAAACACAGACAGAACAAGGGAGCTCCAGCTTCCACCACTTTACCTCAATACCACAATTTCCTCTGTAATTAGTCATGTTGCTTATACACCTCCAGCTGTGCTTTAATCAGAGAATGTGTGTGGAAATATAATTAACGTGTTAGCATAATGCACATAATAAAGAAGTACAAAGAAGTTGTCTTGATCTCAGCATCAAAGAGTTGGTTCCTTCTTGGGGCATTAGTATCATACAAATCTAATTACTCTGGGTATCAAATCAGTGGTTTTTAGTGAATATTTGGAACAAACACAAAGGAATGTCCCAACAGGGCTCTGGCCTTCCAGTAGAAAACAGCCATGATTAAAAGGGCAGACACATTAAGCTGGTGAACAGAATACTGATAATGTGTTGCCATCTCCTTGGGATACATCAGGAGGAATTTAGTTTTTCTAGCTTCATGGCCCTCCAGTTGCGGTGACACGAACCTGTCCATTGCAGACAGTTCGCTGACCTCGATATCTAAAATAGCATCTAGTCCATTACTGTGCCTGTGTCCTCTGACTAAGCTCCAAGACTCCACAGGGTGAAGTGTAACATCAAGTTCTTGTGTAGAAAGTCTTGTGAACATCAGTAGTCTGAACACAGCAGCAGCAGCAGCGAAAGCAGTGGCAGTGGTGACGGCGGCAGCAGCAGCAATCCAGCCTAATCCAAATGAATCCGGGTCTCCCAGGTTTGTTCATCCTGGTTGGAGGGTGATGACTGCTCTGCTCTGCTGGGGTGCTTATCTGCTGTCAGTGGTCGGTGGCTGTACAGGCCTCATGTTATCAGGGCTCAGTCTGCTCAGGGATTAAAGGGCCCATGGAAAGTAAACATAGAACCTGTCCTTCGCTTATCTATCCCAGGAGAGAGTGTGTATATGTGTGTGTGTGTGTGTGAAGGAGTGAAAGAGAGAGAGGGAGAGAGAGAAGCTTGTTTCCATGACAACCTCCTCCTTTAACCCCCCACCCCTCCACACTCCTCCCCTCTAGAGGAGAACCCTGGTGGTCTTTGTGTAATGCGATTCCACTAGAATGCACTGTGGATTAGAGCTGCACTGCCTTCGGGCCCTAGGCAGGGCAACAGTGAAGACATTATTACCCAGATCAAATGCTGTAATCACTAGGCACTGGGGGCTTTCACATCCATTGCAGATAAAACCTAGGACTGGCAATACTCAGGTGATTAGGGGATTATTATTCTGCATTTCAGCATGGTGCCAGTCCCTCGCTGTTGGGAAAAAAAAAAACCTGATTCTCTGTGTGATGGATGGGGGAGGGCAGAAAACAGAATGCCAGCTTAAAGAACCAGCCAGAATTCTGGTGGACTCTGATCAATGCCTGGCAGCCAAAAAAAAGAAAGAAAAAAAAAATTCACACAGTGGTTTGCATGTGCAAGCCCACATATTGGCATTAAAGACCTCCTTTGATTTTCTGTAGGGTCTTTGAGTCTTGGCACTAAGAATTCAAGCAGAAGTAGAGAATTGGACTATGTTTTTATGTTTAGAGCTGCTGTATAACACTTAGGCCACTCTAGTTTCTTAGTCTGTTTAAATAGAATAGGGCAGCATGAGCTTTTGCATGAGAACCTGCTGAAAGCCCTCCATTGAGAGGTAGATCAGCGGAAGGCGAGACAATGACCCCCTCAGTGTCCAGCAATAGGCACTCAGAAGTACAACCTTTCATCTGCAGATATTCCACTGTTTGATTAAGTGAGGAAGAAAATTCTACTTGAGCAAGGAGCTTAAGCTACAAATGCGCACAGGAAGTACACACTTCAGCAATGTGGGAAAAGAAAGACTATAGCCTTTAACAAATGAGCCCGTGAGAGCGGAGCATGGCGGCTGGCTCCATGCTGAAAGCATCCGGCCCTGCTTTTATAATCTAACAACAACATCTCTGAAGAGGCAGCCATATGAAGGGCTCACAGCTTCACGCAGAGTCCTAGAAGAGCCTTGCTCTGGAGTAGAAGGCCTGGGCCATTCACCTCATCCTGCCCAAAAGTACTCAACTACCAAAAGACCACTCAAGAGTGCTCAAGAGCAGTGTTTGCGTCATATTTTTGAAGTGGTGCTGCTTAAAAAAAACTGCCTTATTATACTCAGACGGCTGCGCAGCTTCAGTGCTGTCACCATACATGGATACAACCTTAAAAAAACATGGGAGCTGACAGTGACCACAGTCTGTTACAGTACTCTGACTTTGAGAGCAGTAGTTCATCCCTCAAATATTAATGCTAGCCTAGTCATTTTCTGAGTTAAAGTCATTGCCAAAGGTTCCTAGCAACCTCTCTAACAGCACCCAGAATGTCTTCATCTCATGTCTGTGGTTCTCCTGAGACACTTGTCAACTCCTGTCTGGAAGCATTTACAGCCATTTACTGATGTCCTTCCATTTACTGTCAAGGAGAGCCAGTGAGTAATGTGTATGTACTGCAGATAAGACACATTTCTGGTTAGACAAGAAAAATAGTGTATTTCCCTGGGTTGTTACCCAACAACAACTTTAGTTCAGTTACGCTCTGTCCTGCTGCTGGCTGCAGCACACTATTAATCTGCTTCTATAAATCTAAACCTGCCCCACTTAAAGGACTACTTTGACATTTTGGGATGTAGGTTTACTTGTTTCTTACTGAAAGTTTGATAAAATGATTGATACTGCTCTCATGTCTGTTTGGTAAATATGAGGCTGCACCTGGCAGCCAGTTTAGCTTAGCATAAAGACTGGAAACTGAGCATAACAAGTTGCATGGCTCTGTGTGAAGACAACAAAATCCGCCTATTTCAAACCTCTAAAACATGCAAAAACAGAAGTGTAAAAACATTTTCTGGCCAGATCATTTCTTGGTAACAGTAACTCCAGTAAGACTGGAGTCTTGTTGTCATCGTGAGGTTTGCAAGACAACCACCAGAAAGCAAGCGTGGTTGGCCAAAAACACTGCAGTAATAGTTTGGCATTTTAAATCCCATAAATCCACAACTGGTGGTTTTGACATTACATTACATAAACAACATATAATGTGTTAATTAGTGAGGTGCTGGGAGCTGTTTCCGGTGCTAAGCTAAATGGCTTCTCATGGCTTTGTCTTTAGTTACAGACGTGAGAGTAGTATCGCTGTGGTATATCTCATCTAACACAAAGAGAAAAGCGTATTTCCCAAAATGTCAAACTCTTTAAAATGTGCAGCAGCAGCTCTAGAGGCACTAGCTCTATAAAAAGTCAGTCACGATTATTTTTTTTAATATAAAAACAGTTTATTGATTTATCAACAACTGTCAACTGTACAATCAGGGATGATGAGACCTGTATGCTACAGAATCTAATGTGTTTATGTAGAGACCATTCCTGTCTGTGAGATGATTGTAGTGGAATATTATGAAATACTGAATAAAGCAAACAGAGCATACTCAAAATGTCAGATGTGATGATGACTTTGCCTGCCACCTTTATGTGTAACCGTGTAAGTCTGGCACATCAGTCACAGAGAGTCAAACAAGAGAGGAAATAATTAACTCTTATAGACTGATGACTAAACTTTGTTAGGGTGGAAAAATGACGATTCATACAACAGTCAAGTGAACAGATTAACCTCAGGTCACATCTGCTTCTCCATAAAACTCATCAGTCCTCCCACTGACAGTTATCCATTTTGTTAGTGAAAGCAGCCAGTGTTCAGTGACAGGTCTTCATTTCAAGGTTGAATTTCTGCTGATCAGGGCCAAAGGGTGAAAGTAACTAGAAACCATGATTTTCTCCTTCTTCCAGTCTGAAAAAGGGCATTTCCAGAATTCTCCACTGGAAAATCCATGGGACTAATGTCTCTGTTACAGCAAATAGCAAAGAAAAAAGCCGTTGTCAGGGAGAAAAAAAAGTCCAAATTAGATTTCCGAAAAGGTCATTCTGGACAACGAACATGAAAAAAAAGCAGAGGAGGGAAAAAACTGAAATAGAATATCCTCTTACAAAGTCCTAATCTAATTTCCATCCCCAGAGGGGACAGAAAAATCACGGAGAGAACAAGAAAGAACCATCACAAGTGTAACTGGACACCAAAATATAAATCTATAAAAGGCCTTTTATTACTCCATTATGTACACTTTTCACAGAACCTCCAAGGAGAAGCTCCACAGCGAAGCGCCGCTTCAAGTTGTGTCATGGAACTTTATCTCCACATTAAAAAGGACGAATAAAAAAGAAATATCCAACAAACAGAAAAAACAGCAAGACATTATTTTCTTCTTAGTGCCTTGGGAAACTGCACTCGCTGTACAAGTGTTAGTTGTATGAGTGAGGAATGGCAGAGCCGAAAGACACAGTATACAGGGCCACAACAGCACCAACGTCTATTTCAGTCTGGCACTGCCAAACTTCCTTCCAATCCACCCCAGGGCTGCAGGCAACATCCATGCTGTCTGTGTGAGGGAAGGTAGATGGAGGAAGAGTCTACTGTTCCAGAGCATCTACGTGCTCCAATCCAAAGCAGTCTGGTCTAGTAGATGACCTCATATACAGTGGCCTTCTTGTCACCAGAGCCTGTCACAATGTACTTGTCGTCTGTAGAGATGTCACAGCTCAGGACAGATGAGGATTCCTTGGACTGGTAAAAGAAAAGCATACAGAAACACATCTCAGTAAGGGAGAGATTTAACATGCTCAGCTATATCTGAATTTAAGTGGACAAGATTAGCTGACTACAGGGCAAGATTAGATTGCGGTGACATTAAGTTCTGGCCTGATGCCCCTCAAAAAGACTTCTTTGTCAGGTCAATAATTCAGGTTCAGTTTTCACTGATAGGAGAGTCCTGTCAGACAGCGGTCGCTCTGCCCTTCCTCTCAGAGACAATGGTGCATAGTTTTGGACCGGCTGCAGACACAGTGTATTGATCTGCATACCTGGAATATGCTGGCGCCATAAGGAGTCCTCCAAGCATTCAACAGATTATCCTTCCCAGTGCTTACGAACCATTTACCTGTGAAGGAAACAACAGTGCAATCAGGCCTTTTGTGGTCAAAGGGCACTGCAGCTTCAGCACAAAATAAAACAGAAAAATATAAAGCCCCTTCTGTGTATAGTCCACATTATCTGTCCCTCATTTTATGTTTGTGTCTGTTCATACCACAGTAGGCAAACTTCAGAGACAGGACACAGCTCTCGTGCAGGTGAAGCTGATACTTGTCAGGCTTTGAGTGGTGGAGCACCTCCACGTTGCTGCTCTCCATGCCCACAGCAAGCCACTCTCCAGTTGGACAGTAGCCCAAGGAGAAGATCTGGAAAAAGGACACAACAGTAAATGTTGACGGTTCTGTGGCTAAAAGAAAACCATCCTTTGCTTCTGTATAAGTATGATAACCATCTCTTCTATGTTTTACCTGTGAAGTGAAGTCATGCTGCTGCAGCTGCCGACCCTCCCTCAGATCCCAGGAGCGAACAGTGTTATCAAGACCACCTGTCCACAGCTTAGTGCCATCATGGGATATGTCAATACAGCTAGCACCATCAGTATGACCCTGGAACTGCCTACAATCAAAGTCAGAAGGCATAAAAATAATTATGGACATCCTCTTAAAATTACTGACATAACAGCAATCCTGTGACCAAAGCCACACACAATGTGACAATGTGAAAAGTGTTTTCTTCTAACCTAACAAGAGTCTGGTTGTGCAGATCCCAAACGGCAATGTTTCCATCACTGCAGCAAGAGAAGCAGACTTTGGCGTCAGGGCTGATGGCCAAGGCGTAACATGCTGGGGCTGAGGAGGTCAGCTCAGCCTTGATGCGGGGTGTCTGAGAGGCCAGATCCCAGATGGTCAATGTGCTGGCCTCGCCTCCAACAATCAATGTGCGGCCATCAGGCAGCAGCTTACAGGAGCGGATGTAGTTATCCCTGTTCTGTTGCACAGAGGACAAAGCAAATCAATACGTGTTCAGGGCAGTCGAGCTACAGAGAGATTTAGGAGCAAATCAGTGGGAAAGAGGATGAAAATCCTTCCATCACAGTAAACCCATCTAAGGTGTATTCTTACACCTAGTCTGAACTTAGCTGCCATATTTTTAGTCTGCTGCAAGTTTAACATTTCAAGTTAGATTTATCGGAAAATGTGTTCATCATTTTCTTCCTTCACTGTAGCCAAAATTCTCTATTTTCACCCACACACTGAGTAAAAGTATCATCTGCATGTGTGTTCCAGTGCATTTGTTGTCAAACTGTCTGTGGGATGTGTGCCTGTTGTGATCCTCGTGTATAACAAAGGCTTATACATTGTTAATGAAATAACATGGTGTGTAAACAACATTGTTTTTTACCATTTAAAACAGCTGCACAAAAAGAACTAACTGTGAACACTGACGAGTGAAATGTGAATCAGCAGCATCCTCACCAGACAGTCCAGTTGGGACACAGGACTCTTGCTGCCGGGTTGGCTGATGTCCCAGATTTTGACACAGCCTTTACCACCAGTGTAGATGTGGCGTGTGGGGTTGCTAACAGTAACAGCGCACACCACCTCGCCGTGGTTTAGTGTGTTGATTTGACGTGCGTGGCGTGGAATACCAGGGCCAATCAGAGCATCGGGTGGGAAGGGCACAGGCTGCATCTGACCATCTGCACTGACATGGAAGGAGTACGCTCTGGTGGAAACGATGGAGCCATGTTAGCGTTTTACATCAATGCCGTTTTTGAAAATGTAGAACATATTTGGTGAGACACTTACGGTTTGCCACCAGAAATGGATGTGAGGCTGGCTGGAAGGCCAGGAGCCCTCATGTGTGTGTGCGGATCAAACCCCTGAAAGATGACAAGAAAGATTTGAATAATAGATCTGTTACCGATCAAATCCACATGGCACTCAAACTATGTACAGGGCTTACTGGTGGTCCCAAATATAGCTGAATAAAAGGGTGGGAAAGGGAGTTACCATGGGGGAGCGTCCATAGGCTGCAGCTGCTGCAGCGCTCATCTGAGGGGAGATGTGCAGACCAGCATACACACCAGGACTAGTAAGGCCTCCGTTCATTTCGTGATGGCCCATCATGGCAAAGGGGGTAGGGTAGGAGCCTGCGATGGACAGAGGAGTACGCAAAGCTGGGGCTGCTGTAGACAAAGACAGGAGAAGGACATTGGTATGTGACATAACCATATACTGGGAAAGGAAGGAAAAAGATTATCTCAGTTGCTAGAGAGGAAAGGGAATGGTACCAACCAAGAGCCTCCATGCCTGGTGGTTTGCCCAGGATGGGTCTGAGCCCGGGAGTGGAGCTGGTGCCAGGGGTGGGGGCATCATTGCGAGGGGTGGGGGTGTTGGACTTGAGGCCAGGCGTGGAGGATTTGTCATTCTGTCAAGGGAATGAGAGAGCGAACACATTCACAACCCCGGAAACCAGGCAGTGTGCAGACTGACAATTTGAGAACAAACTGAACTTAATCCAATCTAATTCTGACAACCCTCACAGTCCTGCAGAGCCATAAACTGCTATTTATTCTAAAACCTATTATGGCCACAATGGAGATGGGGCTGTTTTTATCCCTTTACTGCTCTGGCTTTAATCTTTTAGTGAGGCAGAGGGAAAAAATCCTGGAATAGTTAAATACATTGAGCTATTAACAGAGAAGACCTGACTGATCCTGATGCAGGACAATATTATCCCTGACATTTAGTCATGCACTTAAAGCACCGACAGCCATTCCTAATCCACTGCAGAAAATGTCCTAGATTTATTTGCACATATCCCTTTGCTCTCTCTGCAATTCTCATTTAAACCCTTTCTGTCCTAGTTTGTTGGTAACTCTCTTGGTGTCTTACATGACTGAGCTCCTTGGCCTTGGAGGATGGGGTGCTTCCAGACGACGCCACTGATGCAGGGCTGTTGGGTGTATCCTTCTTTGGAGGGCGGGGCTTATCAATGCCGTTTTCAGGTGGCGAGTGGGCTGGGCTTGCCCGTGGAGTGGCAGGGTCCTGGAGAAACATTGCAATATGTCTCATTAATGTAACAACTTTAACTTATATACCATTACATAGCAATATGCAGTTTACAATTATATATGCCACAGTCCTCACCTCATTGGACACATCTACCACCAGGTCATCACTTTTCTCTCCATCACTGTCCTGTAAAGATATTTGTCACCTTAACAAACCTTTTTTTTAAAACAAATCCATCAAAATACATGTCTGACCACAGGAGGAAATAAGGAATAGTTTGATATGTTGGAAGGTGAAAAAAGGCTTTTCGCCTAGCAGGATGAGCCTGGAGCCTGACAACTTACATATCTGCTCATGCTGTCCTTCTCCTCCACCTTGCGTTTCTTTGAGTCCAAACTGTAGTCAGAGGAGCTGCGGTGCTTCTCACTGGCTGTGCGTAAGCTTTCCGATGGTGATACAGAGTTATTCTGAAAAGAGAAACACACTTTATTACCATTTTGTCTTCCATCGTATGAGAGAGCAGTGAGTCATTCATCCATTACAAATTCACAGAGAACGCACTCTGCCAATCCAAACACTAAAAATGCCTCATTCACACACTCTTAAAATGCAGCTGTAGGCCAGCTCCAAACAGTACCCTGACACCAAGTAAGCCCAATCTCACACACAAGCCTGTCCCTGGCCACACAACAGAATGGGCCGTTATCTGAACTGAAAGGAGGCGGGCTTGTTTTCTGAGCTGGGCTCCCTCCTCCTCATAACTGGGCAACAAACAGCCTCACAGGGACAGGAGCAGTGTGTTGTGGCTGAACAGAGGGCCTTTTCTCCAGAGTCAGTCAGGCTAAGCGTGAGAGAGAGAGGGGAGGTCAGAGAAAGAGAGAGAGAGAGAGAGAGAGGGAGAGAGAAAGTGTATGTTTTGGGCACTGGGCATTGATTGCTGCAGCGTGCTTGGGCACTATGTCAGCTCAGGCTTTGGGTTCTGATAAAGAAAGAGAATCTATATCCTGCCAGTGGGCACGGCAGCGTGGGACTGACTGGTGCTTCTTCATGGAGCCTGCCTGCCCACACAAGCTGGGACAACTCACTCCAAACGCCAACAGAATGGGAGGAACTAGGCAGATGTCCAGCGGCTTTCACAGGAGTTTGCCATTCGCCTGTAAACTGCCAAGTTCTCCTGATTCTCTCTGTCCCTTCCTCTGAGGACCAAAGCAACAACATGGACCAAGTCAGTAGCGGCCCAGAGCAGTGAACAATGGCTGACGGACTAGTAGTCTGGGCAAAGGGCCACTGTCTGCATAATGGCTGACCTTTAAAGAGATGCTTAGCGTGACTCATTAACCAAAGTCACCACTCTACTATCAGATGACCTGGGACAAGAGCACAGAAACAAAACAGGCCTGTTAATCGCCCCAGGAGTTCCATTTCTTCAGACATGACTGCACCCATTCAGCTGGCCCGTCCTACAGAAACACAATCTTACAGGCCCATCACAAGCCATCAGAGATCGCAGCCATTCAAATAAAATGCTTTAGCGGCTCCAGCCAGAAGGGGTGGAGAGAAAGAAAACAAAACAATTCTCCATTTTTGTCCATAAATATTCATCACATGCCAAGAATGAGAAACAGTGAGCTGGTAAACAAGGGAGACAGTAGAAGGGATCAAATAAATCCTTTAAGAAGGGGAAGTCCAAGTCTTTCTTTAATTGTGATGAAATTACAAGGCTTCTAATCTCTCCAGCATGATACCAGTCATTTCCCTTCTGGATTAAACACACAGGATTTATATTCCAAACCTCATTTCCTATTAATAATTTTATTGAAAGCAGATTACAACAGTGCATGAAACCAGCAGTAGCATGCAGTTGGCCAAAGTTTTTACTTGACATTTGCAGTGAAAATGAAAATGTGATGAGTAGTGCGTTTGGACACTCACCGTATTCTCTGCATCGCAGACGAAACAATGGCAGCCGAGGTGATGATGAAACCAAGTGGAGCAGAGAGAAGAGCAAGTCAGTTAGCGTATCATAACAGATGCGTCTGGCTAAACATGTGAGAATCAACTGCACAGCACAAGGCCCCTCTTAGCACCGTGTGTTGGAGCTGTTGAATAGCTTATGCAGTCATGGGCTGGGAATGTACCAGCTCATTACCCAGACAGAATGTGAACAGACAGGATGTGCTCCTCACCTAAGGGCCCTATCATTCTGCTCTAGAGACTTAGACGATTTCCACACTAAATGGGTTTCCCCCTGTTTAATATCTATGTAATAATACTGAAGTTTTATTTAATTAAATTTTTCTATGTAAGCTGCTCAAGTGGTTAATAGCTAAGTGGACACCAATATGCCTGAGCTTAATTCCTCACCTCTGTGCTCTAGATCATGGTGATTCTTCTCATCCTTCACTGGAAGGTGGGCTTGGCTGCTCAGGGCACCAAGCGCCAACAGGCCCGATCCAGAGCCTGTCACAGGAGGGATGCCAGGCGGCTGCAGGCCTGAGGGGTGAGGTGGCAGCTGGACCGGAGGTCCGTGTGCAGCGTGGGAGAGGTGCTGCGCCTGGAGCTGCTGCTGCTGTAAGTAAACAGGGAGGGAAACAGACACCGAGTGGGTCGGAGGGAAAACGCAAGAAGAAACCACACACTAAATATGAGGCTGGTCGGTTAAACCCCGGATGATATTAGCACATTCACACATCTATTAATGTCAGGATCAGAAAGCAATCCCCCTCTGTGCTATTTCCATACCAGGACACAGTGGCATAAGCCCTAGAGCTGTGCTGAGGAGAGTAGAAGTTATGAGTAATGATCAACTGCTCTCAACACGTCTCACACATGAGACGCAGAGCTCAAGACACTCAATCACACAGCGTTAGTAGCACACGATGAGGTAAAAAAAAAAAAGATTTATAAAGAAATATTTTTTCAATGTATATTAATGACAAAGAGCAAAGCAAAGTCTGAGTCAACCACCACTTAACACAGAGGAAATCACTGCACTTCAGGTAAACTAGCAGATTTCACACTGCAGCACCAGAGCTCTCCTATGCCATCAGTGAGTTAAGCAATCCTCTTAAGGAACAAGAAGCTGTGTAGGAATCTGTCAGCCTGTGGGCTAAACAACTACCCACTTTTTAAACACTTGAAAAACACAACCAGCCTCTATTTACTCCTCTCATATTCACGTTCCTGGATTAGCAGAACATGAATCATTTGCACACCCAAACTTTTAAGAGACAGAGTGAACGCTAAGTGCTGGAAGCTGGCACTCTTTTCCTCTCGCTCTGAACGTTTGAGTGTGTGTTTGTGTGTGTGTCTGGAAAGCTGCTCCGGGAGCCAGGGCCAGGGGTCCCATGCTGGCACTCAGTCAACCCTCCAATATTCACCATCAATATTTGAAAGGCACAGGGAAATGGATGGGAGTTAAAAGGCACTCAACATGGAAGTAAGCAGTTTAAAGCAAGGTTAAATAATACTTAGCTGAGACACCAATAAAAACATCAGCAATTTATTACCCATCTACGAACCAGATGAATAATTCAGCTGCTGTTACAGTATGCACCTCCTTTCTTTTACAAAACAGACTTCAATCAGTGACCATTTATGGCCATTTCTGCACTATTAGGGACTTTGTAATGACTGGTGAGGTGGTACAACACGCAGCACAATATAATGAACCTGCCTAACACATTAACTCAGTAGGAGCTTTCAAATTCAGATACTGAGACACAGGTCTGACAAAGAGCACATACTGCTAAAATGTGTCCTTGAAAAAATCTGGAAGGTTTTTCTAATTGCTTCTTGCAGAACATAATCTACCCTGGAGGTAGACTATAGTGAGGATTTTAACTTGCAACCTTGTTCTCTGCTCTATGGGGCAGATGTCAATCCAATTACAAAATGCACCCAGGATACCCACAGAGAGAACCAGAGAGGAGAGCAAGAGAGGGAGTGAATGTGTTATAATATTGTGTCCATGAAGAAAATTAAGGAGCCAGTTCATTGGCAGGGGAGAGCCATCCTTGCTCATTGTGTTTAATGAGGCACTGATGGGTAATATGCATGGTTGATCAGCAAAAGCCCTCATTAGAGGGCCATAAAGGAAGACAATAATAAATAAAGAAAGGAGTCTGGCCTATTTCCTCTAATTTAATATTCTAAGATAAAGACCTACTCTTTTACCCTTTCTCACACTGAGTATATCTACGTAAAAAGCACACACACAGGCAAAATTGAGCAAATGTATTACAGTATTCTCTAGTGTACTAACTAAACTAACTATAGTGAAACACATAGCAGGAAAAGTGCCCTGCAACATGCACAACAGCAGGGTACAAATAGATATTTATGGATGCCACTGACCATGAGAGCAGGGTATGCAGCTTGCTGCTGCTGAAAAGAAGGACAGAAAACAGTCAGGGCTACAGCTCCTCTTATTGCTTATATTTATTATTACAGTATTTACTGCAAAACTCGAATTTACTCATTATTTAACTCTCTTTTGAAACATAACCATAGTACCGGTCTATCCAGGTGACCTGCAGGGAGAAAGGTGGCTTTATCTAACCAATTCTTAGTTGATAGAAAGCATCGGCAGGCAGGTTTATCTCAACACAAGCAGCTGCCCTAGTTGCATCCTATTAATGGCCCTCAGCACCATCAATAAGGCATGTAGCAGGCTCCTGGATGCTGGCTGGCTGCCTGGCACGCTCTTTCACCCCACCTTGCTTTACAATATGCATGAGGATTTTGGATTGCCTACAGAGCTTCTCCCGAATGAATAACTAATAGAAAGGTATTCGTAAAACATACAGTAGGTACATTTTCACCCCTCCGACATAAGCAACCAGCGCTACTTGGGTGGAGGCTGGACCGCTTCAGAAAACAGGCCGGGTGCCAAATAAGTCTAAATTTAAAATCATGAAGGGGCTCATCCAATATTTTCTAAATGTAGGTTTTCAATGCTATTCATTTTAAATTATAGACATAGACAGGAGGCCAACAGATGCACTGTGAAACAACAAATCATGCATTATATTGTTCTTGGTGTACAAATAAAACACACAGGAAAAAGCTACAAATCAAATTTGCTTTTGTTTGGAACAACTGCTGCTTGCAGCTGCTCTGCTTTGGTGAAAGTATAATAAAGTATCCACTTCAGTCCAGCAGATCTAAAAAAAACAAGCAGCTCTCTATTACCTCAAGACACCTACTCAGACAAATTCTAGGGTGCAATTATCCAAACAAAAGGTCACCAAGGGCGCAAAATAAGAGTTCTGATACGTCCGTCCAGTCATCAAATCAGCCTTTTAGGCAAACTCTTATGCATGTTAAAGACTGAAAGATTCAACTGTAGTAAAATCACTGAGAGCCGGAGCTTTGAATTTTTGTAACGGGCAAAACCAATCACTTCTGTTTTAGAAGGGCATGGTGAATACAGCTGATCAGTGAGCAGCAGATGGTGTTTTGAGGCAGTGATGAACACCATACATTACAGCTCAGTGCTGTCGTGTGCAAAGACAACTGTGCAGCAGCACTGTGATGGCTGACTGCTGTGTGTACTATTTCAGCTAGCTTGCAGTGCTGGCTGTGTTCTGCTCACCCGCAGCCTCCTAATTCCCACAGCTATCCAGGTCAGCAGTGAGGGATGAGGCTCCTCGTTAAAACCTTAGCCAATTAAAGCAATACATGCTGCAAAGGAGATCTCAAGAGCTCTCAGGCTCGCATTTATAAACACACAACAAGGCAGTGAAGATGCCACTGTGACCAAAGCTGGAGCAACAGAGCAGCTCTGGAGAGCTACACTCGTTGTGTATATAATCAGAATTTATGGGCGAGGAATCCTAAATTGGAAAACACAATTAACACATTTGATTCAAGAAGAAGCAAATCTGCACTATAACTCTAGCCAGTGGTGTGTTAACATTAAATCAATCGTTCAGACTACTTGGTGTACAAAAAAATGTTTTACAGCTAATGAACATCCTGTGCAGGTTTGCCCCTAGCCAAGATCAAATAAAGGAATAAAAGGGAGTATACACACTGTGAGAGGCAGATTGGGAAGTCCACGTACCCCGATGATGGCATTGAGCTCAGTCATAGTCACCTGCTTTGCCCTCTCCACTGCCTGAGCAACCTGCTGTTGGTGCTGTTGGAAGATGATGAAAAAAGATTATTGGGACAGGCAAACATCTATCACACACCCACACTCACTTATCTGTGATTTTCACACTTAATTTTCATAGCATAGTGCTGCAATTTTAAAACTAAGGGTAAATGTCACACACAATTACTCCAAATTGCTTAACCTGAATGTAGTATCTTTAGAAATCAGTCAACCATAAGTGACTTTACTAAACTGTGACACTCTTTAGGAGTTGCATTCAAAACTCACCTCTTGTGACAGGAAAGGCATAATTTGAGCTAAAATTGCATTGAGCCGCTTGGCAATCTCTGTCTGGAAAACAAAAGAGGAGCAAAATGAGATGGTGAAGTATGAAACAGACAGTGACTTCATATAACCCCGCCTTTAATGTTTACACCGATTAAGTCAATTACTGCGGCAATCAGAACTGCTTGACTCAACATCCTCTAAACAGCGTGATATTGACATTTGAAATATTTAAAACATTAGGAGAGCCCAGGGGGATGGAGCACAGCTGTGCTGAGAGTGCACTCCATGCTAAACGGATATGAGCAGGCAGAGTGCTGCTGTGTTGAGAGGATCCTCTCTCACTCTACCCTCCTTCCCCTCTTCTGCAACTGTGCTGTCCTGCAGTTAACCTCAGAGTTAAACCACACAACCACACCCTAGGAAGTGAGGCCCACTAACCAGACTGTGCTGTTTACTTACATGTGAGGGTGTAGGCAATTTACAGTAAGGGCTATAACTGCAGATTGAGCAAAGACTACAAACCATAATGACCTCAAGGGTAACACACCTCAAATCTATGATCAATACCATTAGAAGACAACCACTGGCCTGTAATTGTTAAGAGTGCAGTGCTAGAGCTCTGCCTTTAAAAGACTGAAGGCCAGGCCATTTCTTACTGCAATCAGCATCCCAGCCCTACATCCTCCTAACCTCCCATCCATCCTCAGAGCCCGGCCTCCATTCTTCAGCTTGTCTACCAACTGCCATGGCAACGGCTGCAGCGCTATCTTGCTGGGATCATTATGCAAATGGCACCTCCGCTTGACCGTAACAGGCTTTAAAATCATATTACGTGCTTGGAGGCAGGTTATTAAATTGAATTTTCAGCCTGTCGATCACATGAACGTAGCAAATGAATGGTGGCTAAAAAGAGGAATGGGAGGAGGAGTGCAGACGAGGTGGGATCCAATCCCTCCCCTGTAAAAACACTGCACAGCCGACTTGTTCTGCCTCCTTCTTCTCCCAGGGATGGGAGATGAGACTCTCAGGTTCAAGCTCTGCACAGGGAGCAGAAAAATAACAGTGCCAAAGCTACATCATCTATGGAATTTATGAGCTGCAGTTCAACCCAGGGCCACTGCGGAACACAAACATCACAGGGATTTTCTCCGATTTTTCATTTGGAGCAGCACACACAATGTACTTTGCAGACCGCCAGCTTATTTATTACACATGGCAGAAATGCCAGGCAGTTTTGGCAGCCAGACGTATTACCTCTGAGCAGAGCCAGAGAGATTGGAGAGTAATGTCCAACAGAACGAGACCTGCTGACCCAAGCTGCAACATGGATAGCCACTTAGCCGGGCAAGCCAGCAGGACAAACAACAAGCTGAAGATGAAATATCAGACGAAACAAAGTAAAGCCTGGGATCAGAGGCAATAATGTGAAACAAATATGTAGTAGCATGTGTTACAGAAAGTACAATAGTCCATAAGATAGCACTTGTTATATCTTCATTACTCTCTGCAGACAAGGAAGATGCTGAACTCCAGCCTCCTTTGACACACAATAAATATGACCTATAACCAAGCAATGAAAGGTCAGATAAAGGTTTTCTGGGCATTAGTATTAATGCTTTGTTGTAAGTGCTCTAGCAAGAAGCTAAGAAAGCCTACAGAAATGGTTGAAAAGCTACAGAGCCTGTATAATCCATGTTTGTTGAGATAAGCCATGTCAATAGCAGTCAAACATTTGACAGGATTTGTGAAAAGGCCTTGAGCGCACAGTCCATTCCTCTGAAGCTTAGTGTCATGGTGACAGCTGGCTGGGAGAGGTCAGGAGGTGGCTGATCCACTGTGCCCTAAACAACTGGCAGCCTCTGCACTCTCACAGCACAACATGCAAATACATGGAAAAGGCATCAACTCAGCTCACCACTGCTGTCAAAATAGACACACTGCAGTACCGAGAGGACTTTTTTTCTGCTGGCAGATAAAAATGGGGCTGTTGTCACTTTAAGTAGATGACAGCTTGGCCCTTGAGAGGCCAGCTTTGTGCTGCTGCTACACAATTACAGGTACTCGGACCTGTGTAGCACCACTTTAAGAGCACTCACAGCCTGGCTTGTCAATGGTGCGCAGAAAGGTATTCGCCTGTTGCTATCAGCAGTGGGAAAATGGAGTTGAGACACTGATGAGTATTAAATACAGAGAGAAAACAACTGGTGGCTCTGGTCACATGAACCATCTATAAACAGTTCTTGACTAGTCAGAATTAGAGAGCCTCCAATTTGTATAAGATGACTGCATCACCCGTTTTCAAATTTTTCTAGTACAAAGAAAATGAGACTGGTGTTTCACAAGTGGCTCATCTAAGCCAGAAAGTTACACGTTTCCACTAAACTGAAATTTCAAAGCCTCTGTTAATGTAAAGCAAGTCAAACTTGATAACTTTCTGATTGGTATTTGCAGCTATCAGTATTGATCTGATTCTGACCAAAAGTCTGCCTGAATGGGTGCATTCCTCGGCCACTATGATATGATTATGATCTTTAAACAATAAATTCATTCTACCAAAAACTGCATAACAGCATTTCAATGTTACATCAGATCACAACTTGAAATACTACAACTCTCTGTTTATATAAGTGGAAGTGACACCCAACAGTTCACAC
Organism: Ctenopoma kingsleyae; assembly: GCA_032353495.1. Lineage (NCBI taxonomy): Eukaryota > Metazoa > Chordata > Actinopteri > Anabantiformes > Anabantidae > Ctenopoma > Ctenopoma kingsleyae. Next base: position 14,913,777 of record JAUBNQ010000025.1, on the reverse strand, counting down.
CCTGTAATTATTACACTCTAGTCCAGCCACATATGACAGATTGGGGACAGAGGGCTATTGATGGTTTGGATAGTCTGAGTTTCTCTAACCACTTTGCAGTGCATACCTCTTTTGTATGAACACTGCAGACAGTCCGCTAGCTGACCACGTTTCCTTTGGCCCTGTGTAAAGCAGATAGTTTGCTACTTAGCAAATGATTACCACAGCCATGGGCCTCACGTCTGTGCTATGACAACTACAGGTAACAGCCAAAACTGACTGAACCTCACCCACACCCAAGCTCCAAACCCCATGCAGCTCTTGGAAACAAGCACCAGATGATGATAATTACTGGCTGACATCACACAGCAAAAATTAGCAGTTTGCATCTACATACTGTCACGTCTGACAGAGAGGGTTTACAAAACTGCCACACCAGTCCGTCTGAGCGGTGCTGGTGTTCGCGCTCTGAAATCCCAGCACAGTGATGAAAAAGAAGAGTTAGAACAATGGATTTCCTCACTATGGAATAAATCTCCTGGCAGGAAAATAATATGCCTATGTGTATCCAATAATCCATCCCAAGCCTGTTAACCACTCCCTATCTTTTCCTCCTCCTCTGTCAGAGCAGTAAGCCGGGGGAGCCGCATGGACAGGGCCCACACTGTTTGCTCACAAACAAGCCGTTCAGCAGGTTAGGGCCCCACTGATGAATTATTCAGACACTTCCATCAGCTCTGTTGAGGTTCCTGATAAAAGTCAGGCGCTAAAATGGATCAGTCGATTAACCTGTTTACACAGAGCTGGGCTGTTGCCCCTCCCCCAGCTCTATTCTCCAACTTGTCTCCGGCTCCCATCCCCCTCCTCTTTCCTCTGGTTTAGCGATAAGTGCCTGACAGAAGCTATCAGAGCGGCTCGAGCCCTGACAGACATGTGGCAATGTGACACATGATGGATCAGCCTACCACACCATCCACCAACCACACCATCCACCATGCCTCCAACATGGTCATTAAACAAGCCAGACTGTTGCAGGAGAGGGGGGCAGCCTCACTGGTTTAAGAGCAGCATGCATGGGAATCTCAGGATTACTCGTTCATACAATCTTTATCTCTCCAAGCATTAGATCTGTGGAGCAATACGGGATAGGATGTTGTGATAAAGATATGGGCACAATAAGTGGCTAAAGGACTTTTGCCCCTCTTATGTAATTACTGTACATCATCAAAAGAAATACTGACCAATCAGCAACTCTTCTCTTTTAATCATTAAGTCAAAGGCTGAGCCTTCCAAAGTCTACCTTTAATCATATCAAATCTGCACCACTCACACATTTCAAGAAAGGGTCATAGTCATTGTACAAGTGGTGATACAAGTTACTGCCTTGTTTGTGTGCAGCCCTATTACCAATGCTCAGTTCAGTTTACAGCCTATGAGTGGCTCCTCTTGGGTCTGACAGCTCCTGACACTGTGGAAAACCAGTGAGCTGAAAAATATGAAGGACAAGATGGTACCTACCTGTTTGTGCATCTCTATGTTCAGCCCGTAGGACATCTCATAATACTGAAATGAGAACAATGTTTTTAGTTTTTAACTCGTGATCAAACATCCTCTACATAGCCACAAATCAATAATTTTAGATTTTCTTATTGAAAGCTAAATACAATCCAGCTTCTGTGGACAGATGTCATAAAATGTAAGTCAGAATAAAAATGTTGTTCTTTGAGCAGCTGACAGTGCATATAGACAATAAATCAATATGTTATGTTTATAGTACGGGCACAGAGAAGAAAGGGTTAGATTTATTGATCACCACCTTAAGCCCTCAGATCTTAGCGTAATGCAATTGCTCAACACTCTTGATATTTCAAGCCAGGTCAGTCTGCCTGGCTGAAATGTAATTCGTGGAGCCCACAAGTGGCAGCCAGGGCAGAAATGGCTTTCCAGTCAGCGTCTATTTGATGAGGCCAATGCATTATTCAGTCCATTAGCTTCTTTGAAAATTACTCTCAAACAAGAGAGCCATTCTGTCTGAGATCAGAGCCCTACAGCCATGACGTAACATGATACGCAGTGCTGGCTGTGGGATACTTCCCTACATGTTTACCTAACCTCCTCCTTGTCACGCTGACATGTTTTCCTGTGAAAAGAATGTTTAACTTAAGCCTGTGTGTATTGGTTTAAGTCATCCGGTGTGTTTACCTGAGTACACTGCCACAAAAGAACCTTCTGATTGCGTCATGTCTGAACTAAATTCCTGTGTCGTAGGCACACCTATGTTTTCCTAAAACATTGCTAAATTAAAAGCTAATAATTAAGATTTACACAGGAGCTAAGGTCGACTTATTGCAAAATAAACTGCAGCACGTTGTCTGTCCTCCATTTTGTTTGCTGTGGTGCATTTTCCCACACAGTGCCCTGGCCCTCTACCATCAGCTCACACCTAATTCATGGCCATGCATATGTCTGAGCGTGGAGTCTCCTAGGAGAATAATCAGATCAGCACACACAGAGGGTAACAATGCAGTCGACCCTTGGAGATCAGGAGCGCACTATAATGGAGCCTCAGCCCACTGCCGCCTGTCTGTCAGAAAGGGCTCCTCGGTATAACAACCACCTACATCACAATCCCCTGGGGGCTTTCACAGGCCCGTACCTGACACTCAACCCACCCTAACCACTGCAAAGGTGATCACAATAGCCTGTCTTGCTCCACCCCAACTCGATCTCCAACAAGCCTTGCAACTTGGAACCATAATTGCTCCCTATTGTAACATAATCTTACCATGACATAGTGACGCTGCATCTCTGTCTTCTCATTGGCCAGTTTGTCATACTCCACCTTAAGACTAAAATAGAAGACAAGGTGTCAATTTCAGGCATCTCTATCACTTCAATAACTCAGTCACACTCACAGTGGTGTATGGAGAATATAAAAAAAAAAAACTGTTGTCTGTTTTCCTTCCTACAAAGATCAACAACCAAATATTAGCTGTAACCTTTACTATTCGTCAGAGAGTAAATGTTGACTCTGTCTCACTCTGACATACTTTGTAATCATTACCTGTGATACTGCGCTTGCAGGAACTGAAATTCATCTTTAATCCTGTCACAAGACTCTGCTACGGTGAATTTGAAGCCAGGCTGGCCGGGCTGGTGTGGAGCCTGGAAAAAGATGTTAAAGAAATCACATCAGTCCAGTCACAGAAGAAAGTTTAATTCATCATTTTCTGCATTTGTGTCTCATGGTGCTGACTGGAGCTGAAGAGTTCTCACATTTTACTACTTTCAAGATAACATCTCCTCTGCAGTAAATAAGACATTACCAGACCAAAGAGGTGGATCTACTTCACACCTCCAGATACTAATAACACGACACAAATAGGCTTTCACACTGAAAATGAAATCCAATTTTAAAAGTGATTCAAAAATCACATGTCCTCATAATCAGCAGTCATACATTAGTGCACGGTTGAGTAAATATCTCCAGGCACGCAAACCATCTGCATCCATTTACCCTTAAGTGCATATTCTGATGTACCATAGATGCATTGTAATAGCCTATAACGATAGAGAAACTTGATGAGCTGCATTAAGGGTTGAAAACGCTTCGCGAGGCAGATTTCAGAGAGGAACCAGCACAATAAAGAAGTATGTCAACATCTGTGTTGTCACATAAATATGTAAGCTACAGTAAGTATAGTAAGGAAGCGCTTCTTACCGGATGTCGGCCTTGTGGATACATCTTGAAATGTACCCTTTGTTTATCTCTCCAACGTACTGGTCCTTTAGCAAAATGGTTGAAATTTGCTCACAGCCACACCAGTCTCAGCGGGCAGGGTGGGGGGGTAAGGGGAGGTCGTGAAAATCCTGTGTTGAAAAATGACGAGGTTTAACCCACAGGCGAACATAAACAACACAACACAGCTCACGTTGTTCGATAATTAAGTAGTCAGATCGCAAAACTAGTCCCAGAGTCTGCAGGTAGCATTAGTGCTGCGCTTCTGTCTTTTTGATGACCTTATTCGGTCAGTGGTCAGCGATAGAGTCGATATGCAAAAAAATAAAAATAAAAATAAAATAAAAATCACATGTATCATTTTAACTTGTGCAAACACAACACGGAGCGGCTACTTTTTTTGCCGTAAAACGCACACGTTTGCATCACGATTGCACTTGTTTGTGACCAATCTGGACTGATGTTCTCCAAATGACCAAAACCCCGCTCTAGGACTTCTACAGACAGGCCATAACCGACCGCAGCTGGCTTCCACCTACTGTTTGACTCCGCGGAAAGCGATGGAAACGCTGCGCTGTTGAGCGTACGCCCAAAAAAAACTGAAAAAGAAATCAACAGCCCTCGTAAATACATACCCGTGCGTGCGTCCTACACGTCCGTCCGAGTTTTGTTCCTGAAGAAAAACAGAGCGGGCTACAATTAATGCGTTTAATCCCTCCTAATGTAAGCGTGGTGGACGCAGATCTCGACAAGCATCCCCCCTCTCTCTCTGTCTCTCTCTCCCGAGCGTACCCAGCCAGACTGGGGGAGCAGTTGGGAGAAAATTTGGTGCGGTCGGGCTCGATTAAACTACTTTATTCTCAGTCGCGAAGCTCCGAGGAATGTGCGTCTTTTGTGGCTGGTTAATCCCAAAAAGAAAAAAAAAATAATGTTTCCAAAAAAAATCTGCCTTCCGACTCGAAGTGGTTGGAGATTCTTTAAAAGCGTAACATGGTACTCTCCACAATCTCGCATTTCCCCCAGTTGTCCAGCTTACCCTGGTTGCCACACACAGGCAGCAGGGCTGAACTGCCGTGAAAGCGCCTATCTGTCCAATCGGATTACTCGGAAGGAATACGGTCACATCTGCCTATCGGAGAGCGACGGGCCCCACGTGGGGTGCAACGGTACATGACATCATCCCGCGGATCCACAAGGCATCGCCGCGCGCCCGGCCCACCACGCACAACAACAACAGCAGCAGGCATTGATGTGCCGACGATCATATCCAAATTTGACAGAGACAGTACAAATTCCACATCCACGCTTCGTTGGGGATGTTTTTTTTTTGTCTCCCAAATAAATTTAATGATTTTTTTTTAGGGTGCGACCACCACCAGCGGGACGGGGGAGGGAAGGAAGGAAGGAGGGAGGTGTACGGTGCAACAAGCATGCTTGAACTTTCATCCCCATACATGGAAAAAAGGGGGAGATGAGACGAGAGCTTGTTTGTATAATCTGGTTATAAAATGTGAAACATCACTAAAACTATAAATGTTGGGGTTTAACTCCCCCCTCCAAATACACACACACACGCACGCACACGGGCGCGCGCGCCGTGAAGGACACGATAATGACCAATCGATCGACGATATCCAGCAAATTAAAGCTACGGGGGCGCCTCGACGCACATTTTTAAGTTTCTCGTGATTCACCCGCACGCCTACCTATCAGCACTGTGGTGATAGTTGCACTGCGGGGGGAGAGGAGACGATTGCCTTTGTCTGATATGAACATCAGCCATGTCTGAGCGCAGCTTCGATGCCTTGTTTTGAAGGTTTCGACTCAGCCCCCACGTGGGACTCCTCTGCGGCTTTAAGGCCTCTCGGCCAATGGCAACGCGGCGCACTTACTCTCCGGCTTCTCATTGGTCCAGCGGCGCCGAGCCTGTCATTCACGGAGGAGCGTTGTCAATCAATACCACGCGGGGTCAAGCGCTGACAAATGCCTGTGCTCCTCGGTCCTCTGCCTGTGAATAGAGCCCGGAATGGCTGCTTAATTAGCTTCGAATGGCTTTTCTCTCCAGTTCAAACAATCTGTTACCACCACGTGGTAATGAGAGCCTACATTAAACAAAGGAAGAAAGGAAGCATGCAAACAGTTGTAACATACAACCTGTAGTTTTCCTTTACATATGGGCGAATGCAACGAGCAGACACAAAAAAATCCTGTTTAGCTTTGTCACAAAAGACCAATCGACCTTCTCTAACATTAAAGATGACATGAGCTAATGTTATGCTGTATGGATGGATGTAGCACTTCTACAATCAAAAGACCAAAAATAAGACACCTGTCTACTTGTTGTATTTTTATGGTGCATACCAAAGCAGCTACTTAAATCAGTTGTATGTTATTTCTTGGCTGTGATAACAAGCCTCTGAAAAGAAGAAAAACAACACCAGATGTACAAAAATGGCAGACTAATTATAATATCCCCAGTCTTTTAATGTATAACACGTTGAAAGCTGCTAAATTATCAAGAGAAGAGATGTGGAGATTTTACACATGCCTTGTATAATCTTATACATAATTATAGTCGTTCCCATAAAGCAAATTTAAGTTAATACATCTAAACAATCAATCTGCTTACAGTTGATGATTTGTTACATCTTTATTTTTAATAAAACAATACATTTAATAGAGTCCTATTCAAAAGGTTAAACAATCAGTATCAGTTCGTATTTATCAGTAAGTTGTGTGTAAACGTCTGAGGCACCAGACTTGTGTTGTGTTGTGTGTTTCAACGCGCTAGAGACTAACACAGATGAAAATGGTCACAGGCAAAACTCAGTTAATCTAATTTTTTTCAGTTTGTAGCGGCTTAAATTTGGAACAATAAAGAGGATGTATGGTTTGAGGTATGTAATATTTTATCTGCCTGTTACAACCTTTGGGCATAATTGAAGCAGAGGGACTGCAGTCTTTGTTGTTTCCATGATTTGGAGCAGGCCAGAATCATCTGGAAGAAGTTATTGTAACGTTTAGTGTTTTTATCCTGTGTCATGCTTCGGTTTTATGCACAACACATCTGTGTGCCTTGTATGCTGCTTGTATTTTGTGTTGTCTTCCTTATGTGTATGTTTCATATTGTTCTAAGACTATGATTTTTCTCAATTTCTCTTTCCTCTTTTGAACATTTCAACAAGTGTGCTAAGTGCAGGTTATGACCAAACCAAACAATACGGTGACTAAAACAACCATCCACATTTCACACTGAGTATAGCAGTAGCTCTGTGGGAATACTAAGCTCATTTTGCCATGTTAACGTCTGACACTGCCCAGCAGTCGTCTTACTTGTCATTCTTGTCAGCCACCTTGAGGATGTGGGATAGCTGTGTAATTTCCAAAAGTATGGAGGCAGTCTGTGAGAAACTCAGGCACACACAAGAGCTGGTGGGCTAATCTCAGCCAGGCACCCCCTCATGCTTTTCAACAGAGAGTGCTTGGATTAAAGGCAACAAAAGGCCAGGCCAAACCCCTGGGAGAAGGGGCACTCCGCCCACTGAGACCCCCACACTGTTTATTTACACGGAAACCCCAGCCTCAGTGAAACTCCCACCCTCAGGCATTACACACTGGCCTATTTGCAGAGGTGGCTCTAATTCTTGACAGAGCAGGGATTGTCCTCACTCCTGACACTTTAAACTGAAGACCAACTCACTTTCCACGTAGGTCAGATATAGCTAGTGAGCAAATACTGTATGATGCTTCTCCCACAGAACAATCTCTGTGGAGTCATATTGTCCAATGGTAGCTATAACTGTCAGACCCTGCATGTACGTCTGGGGAAAAATTGGTATCACTGCACTATTCAAAATCATGGTTTTGCAGCCATGAGAATGAGGCAAGATCAGTGTTATGGTAGAACTATTTATCATGAGTGCATTGAAGATTACACAGCATTGGCTCATTAATATGACTTGCAGTTATTAAGGGATGTGGACATTTTTCTCTCTCATGCATTTTTACTTTGCTGCTCATGAAGCAGAAAATGAGGTCCCTGTTACCGCAAAGGCTTAGGTTTGTATAGCAGTGACTTACACTTCAGGGTACTGACATGCTGTTTATATGGAGATGCACAGAGACTTACTGCACATTCATAAACAAACACACATGCTGTATATGTCGCAGGCACGTCATTCACAGGCAGGAGGCAGAAATACACACGCACACACATTCCATGCAACAAAGAGCCTACAGTGTGTGGTGGGAAGATGAATTGCCAGTACTGTATTGTCAGGATGAGTCATCAGACAGCAATCAATGAAAACAGGATGAAAGTCCTTATCAAAGGAGAAAAATGAGGACATGAAAAGTGTCTCAAAACAAAAAGATGAGATTTTTGGCAGGAATCTGGAGCTCTACTAGCCCTCGGCCGTGGCGGACACAGAGCCAATTGCTACTCCAAAATGAATTTTCTCTGCTATCAACAGTCCCTCACCCATAAAAATAAGTACAGACATTAATAACAATATACAAAACACTGCATCATAAAGTGTGTTTATGGGATTGTGCTTTGAGATGAAGTAAAGTTACTCAGTTAACATAACAGCACAAGAATGTGAGGTACTTCTATAATCTATGATTCAGATTTCACAGCAGTATTTTTGCATGTAAAAGAAAACTCAACTTTTCCGTCAAGGCCATTGCTCTTTTCCTGGTTGTTAAGTTTTACACTCATTTCTTGCCAGAGCAGAAAACAGTTGTATGTCTCTGGAATGTGCCAAAATATTTTGACTTTTGATTCCACAACATATTTCATCTTCTTATTATAAGAAACTGTTAAAAGTCACACTTTTATTCACACGCGCATATACGATAGCATTCTTCTGTGCAGTGGGTCTCTATATGATGTTAGTTATGGTGACATTTCTGTCACATTCACATTAATTCAAACAGAACATCATTTGCTTTGTGAGCATCTCAGTCACTGCTTTAAGATGCTAACATGCTAAACATACTAAAGTAATTATACTTCTGGCCTGGAAGTGAATGCAAAGCCAAGCTTTGTGTATTCATGTAATATACCTGTGAGACAACTGATTAAATCTATAGTACACATATCAATTTTAAAAAAGCGCTGGCAAACTGGCATTTAGCATTTATTGGAGCTTTTTCAACAGACCCTTAGTTCTGGAAATGCATAGCTCATTTCAGGCTAGAGGCTCACAGCTTGTCTGTGTATTGAATTATTCCCTGCATACAATCTCCTCCTGGAGGTGCACCATAATTCAGGACACAAATACTGTGGATAGTCTTAAAGCTAAACTGATCAGAGGATCAAGCGGCACCAGTTGATTGAGAATGTCTTGAGCTGCTCAACAAAGATTCTGTTACTCTAATCCAGTTTGCTAAATAGCTAAAGTGATTAAAAAGATTCTTTGGGCTTGAATTCAGTTATAGTTCATGATTACATTCACATGGCATGGGAATGACTTCACATGACTGTCTCAAAAGAAAATATGTTGTCAAGGCAACAGCCAGTGCAAGAAAAAGTGCAATTGCTTCTGAGGTCAGAGTCTGAGAATTGTTTGGCTAAGTGTCTCATGAGGACGAACATTATATTCACTTATATCAAACAGAGATGTAGTGTATAGCAGTGCAAAACCTCAATGATGAGAAATATGATGAAGCAACTTCACGCAAGTTGATGCTGAGCTGAATTAATCAGAAAGTCTAAATGAACAGTGAGCAGAGCTTTTTAGCTCCACAATGACAATGTGAGCCTTGTAGTATCTCAGAAATCTCCTTATGAAACTGCAGACTTCTGCGCTTATATACTGTATTTCACCACTTCTGACTCACTGAGGAGCATTTCATATTCCCTGGCACACAGTAATATAGCTCTCGCCCTCCATGCCAAATTGACTCCACAAGTGCTCCTATACCTGCTGACTGACACATGCTCACTGAAAATGATTCCTTTGCCAGAAGCCAGCATTGCTGCTTGCTCTGGAGGGGTACTTGATTCCATTATTGAGTTGAAAAAGAGAGACAGAGCGAGGGGATGGTGAGGAGAAAAAAAGCTTGACTGGGTAGAGAAGAATAATAGAGATCTGAGGAAGTTATCAGGGCAGGGGAGAGAGAGAGCCTAGCATCTGACAGTAGATCAGAGAGCTCCTCCAGCTGGAACCTCTGCTCAAGAGCCTGGCAGTGCAGAGACTGCAGTCCACCAGGGTGATCAGCTCTGTTGTACAGGACAGGTTAGAAAAGCAGCATCTATATAGCACCTACCCCACAACTCATCACTTCATCAGCATTAAAAAATTAAAATCCTTTAGTTGAACACTGGTGTTAAGTAATTAAGTACAACTCCTCTAGCATTGTATATCGGTACAATTTGTTACCTGGTTCTGGTTTTATACAAAAACATATGGAGAGGTCATGACAGCTTGTACAACTCTGGGGACTGTTGTCATGTTTCAGAGGTATGAGTTGGTAGCGGCTCCACCAAGTGACTGTCTGAAACCTGAAGAGGTAAAACGATATTTGTACAAAATGTTTTAAAGTAAACACTGATCCAGTCCAAAGTCCAAAAATGAATACAGATTTGTTTAGAAGAACTAGTCCTTTTTCTTTAAGCTTTTCCCCACATGCTATGTCACGATCCCTCAGATTTATTTCAGCTGACCCCATAGATTGGGAACTGCTGAACTCTGCCTAAGTACTTAACAGTAGCTCTCCTTCAGCCAGTTACATTCACGCATCTGTGTTTATAATTAGCATGCCATTTTCCGCAGAATGATACTTTCACTGAAGTCAAAATTTGATTGCTAAACTTTTACTTGTATTTTAGGTAAAAGATCAAATAACGTCTTTCACCACTGGACTGGTTGTAAGCAAAAGTAAATTTAATATCAACAAATAGTTTGGGAATCTGTATTTTACTCAGATACAGGAGTGCTCACTCTCCAGAATGTTGCTGTCAGTATTTTTGTCCCTTACACAAGGACAGAAAAGGGTTAAAGAATTATGGAAACAAGCCCTGCGAGAGAAAGCGAGACCAAATCAACAAATTAATGCTTGTCCTATGAGAGGCTAAGCCTCTTATTTTTATTTCAAATGAGGATAGAAATTGACTTCCTTATTAAATCTAATTATTAGCTGGTGCCCTCCAAAAGTCTTCTGAAATAGCCTGAAGCGACCAGGCTATTAGCATAAACACCACCACTGGCAAGCTTAAAACAAATGGTATATTTAGTCGGTGTTAATGGGATTAAAGTGTGCTGGATTCAGGAGCAATTCCACTAACAGTGAGCATCACTTCTTCATTATGGGTGCCCTGACTTCTCCATTTCCACTCTCTTTGTTTGCATTTCATTCCACTCTGTGCTCCTCTCAGTTATTCAACAGATTGTGTTCAATCTTGATCCAAAAATCCCAGACAATAAATAATAAAGGATTACACCAATCTCTGAAAAGCTGGTGGCTTGCCAGCAGCAATGCGCATACAGAGAAATAATTGTTGGCCATCTGTGCACCAGATTGGTAAGAGAAAGGGTAAACAAAGAGCACAGTGTACCTGCTAAAGCTTTCTCCCTTTCTCTCTCTCTCCCCTTAGCCACAGAACATGAAAGGTTTAGATGATGCTCACCCCTGCAGAATCCACTGGCTCGCTCCAAGATATTTTTTGATTAGGGAGGTTTCAGAACCACAGACTGACAAGCCGCGCCTGTCAGGAATCTAACAAGGCTTGGGATTATCTCTCTATCAGCAGCCAAACATTTCTGAAACACTGCACAAGGCCAGCCAAATAGAGTAAGGATGGAGGATAATTGAGCAGGCAAATGATCACATTTACATGTCATATACACAGCTCTCCAGAAAAGAGAGTGAAGTCATGAAAGCTTACCCTCTGCCGTCTCATAAATCACTCCTCTGTGGGCTGAGATTGAATTTACTGGCGCAGTGTTAGTTCTACACTGCCAGAGCACCTTTAGGGATGCATAAACCTACACAGAGCATCACAGATCCTTATAGGGAAAATTGAATTTGTGCAGTCAATCAGTGCATTTCGATGTAAGCTGCAAAGTTTAGATATGCTTTAGATTTATGAGTCAGAGAATAAATCAATATGAGATGGATTTCACATGGGTTCTGCCATCTTTGCAATAGCCTGATTGACTCCATTATACTGTCTCATAATTAAAACTCATTTGATATGAACCATCACATTTACTGGTTGGCTAATAACCACCAAATGTTAGGATTTTCCACATGAAACCAACACCCCATCGCAGCTGTTTCCACATTTTAATGGGAAACTAAAACAAAAGCATTGGTTTGGCATGCTTTTGCTGCCTCACAGTCTGTGCAGGAAGTGAAAAATGACCTTACGGCTTCCCATCCATCCCAAATGGAGGACCCTCATTATGGTGTGAGATTTATATATGTATAGGCAGAGAGAGATAGATGGAGATAAATAGTGTTGAATTCTGGAGCAGGGAGGTGGAAAAAGATAGGGCAGAGACATAATGAGCTGTGTTTATGTGCAGCATTTCTTGGCCTGTTGACAGCGGTTAATGAAGTTACAGTTAGTGGGGGGATCTGCTGGCACTAATTAAACTTACTGTCATTAGCACTGTTGCAAACAGGAGGATCTGCAGCAGGAATGGGAGGAGCAGACATCTGCAGATTCATCACCACACACACATACTCTCTCACAAACACACAGGAACCACTTGTGACAAGCAGGATTAGATATAACTTTATTGCAAACTCCTGACTTTGCATTTACGTTTTATATGATACAATCCTCTTAAAAGCTGACTTACTCAAAAACAGAGGCTGCCTTCTTTTAAAGCAAAAACTAATACATCTGCTTGTACAGTAGAAAAAAACCCTGATACCTATATATATGAGGTTTAGGATTTCAATGTACAGTAGCAGTCTATCAAGTGTACAAATAAAATAAGTTAACACAGTTTATATTAAACAGCAGACACAAGTGAGCCTACAGCATGGACTGGTCCCTGTAGAAGCCACAGCTCTGACATCTGGAAATGTTGCAGTCACCACTGAGCAGTTAGAAAGTGGGAGAGAGCTCAACTGACTGTCACTGAGACTGAGTGGAGCTCAGTGTGTGCCATCTTAACCACAGCTCCATCGTAGCCTGTAATCCAACTCACCACCAAAGCCACCACTGTTGGCTGCCTGCACAGACCAAGCCTCACTGTTTGTTTATGCAGCACATAGACCTGGCCATTAAAAGTGGGAAGCCTGTCAAAAATAAAAAGAGACTTTTCATGTTTGAGGGCTGCAATTGTGGCTCTTGTGTCATGTTTCCCCTCCACACTGACCCCTTGCTTTGAGGTTGGGAAGCCGCTTAACCCAAGGCTGTGGAGCCATCTGATTGGCTGGGCCGAACGCAGTATTTTTGAATGTGGTAGCGCCTTCGGCAGAGGTACTGTGGTTGCATGCAATGACTATGACTGTGTAACCAAGGCAGCAACACATCATTATAATGGCTCCTCAGGCAGGGAAGCCAAAGATCCTTCATAAATGTGCACATCATTTCCCTCATTATGTCCTAGTTACCTTTTGTCATGTTCCTCAAACCTCACTATAAGGCAAGTTAACCATGCAACAAGCTGATGAAAGACTGTGGTAGTATTGTACCATAGCTGAAATAAAGGAATAGCAACATTTTTGCACTGATATCCTAAACTGTTTAAATAAATACCAATCTGTGAAATACTGTACCTATGTAACATGCAACCCCTCAATATAAAGAAGCTGCCTACAAATGGTACAAGTTGTTTAAAATAACTATTCCCAACTCACAGTCATTCAAATGCTAAAACAGTGCAGGGAGAATGTGGAAATTTGCTATGTAGTTAACTTGCGACAGCCACCAATTAGGTTTACGATTTGGGCGCCTTTGGGCCACTGTCGCCAGGCCTCAGTCTCCCTCTGATGTCATTACACAAATCTGCTGCAGTCTGACAGAGCAATAGGGCTGTAGAACACCGGGGGAGGAAGGAGAAGGAAAGTTGGCTCGGCTCCTCTCCTCTGATAGCAGCAGATAAGCTGGCCTTGGGGCCTCTTATCTCATCTGTGGATCCTGTGTAAATGTAAGTTTTAGTCTGGCAGATTACATCAGAAGAGCCTGCTGGGGACAGAAGCTAGGGGACCATGATGACTCCCTTCATGCGACAAATGCCTCCCCTCCACCCTTTATGGACTAACAAAGCAGGACCAGGGTGTACTGTGGGAGACGGCTCCTCTCAGCCAGTCAAAGTGAGTCCCCAGAGGAACTGGAATTAAAACTGTCAACTTCCATTTAGGCCAAAGCGTACACCCCATAGCATTTGTTTTCACTGTCAGCTGTGCACTGTGTGCAGTGATAGTGATATTAGTGGACAGCATGCCTCACTTTGGATAAATGTCTGTATTACAGCTGTGTGGAGGTGTGTGTGCCGACAGGAGAAGAACAGACCAGCTGACGTAGGACAGGCCCTTTGCGGTCCAGAGGCCACAGAGGTGCCATGTGACTAGAGAGGTTCATTTTAGGATATATAAACAGAACCTCCCTGTTTGTCTAAATGTCTCTCTATCCGTCTACTGTATGTACAGCACATTCCAGCCAGACAACACAGACAGGCCACATCTGGGAAGCAACCAATGGAAGGCTGTGCCCCTGTGTACTTCCCTCCTTGCTCCGTTCGTCTGTCATCCCACCCAGAGAGGGGAAGTGGTGAGGTTGGAGTGGTTGGCCAGACGGGACCAGCTGTGTGACCACAGACCTCTGAGTGTGTGTATGTAGGAGGGACAGACGAAGGATCCACAGGCCTTATTACAGACCCAACTACACACTGGGCCTCTTAAACAGCTTCTTCACAGCCAGTGGCAGCCACTGCGTAACTGCAGTAAGACTGCAGGATTTGTACTGTGACAGCATACAAGTCTGTAGCTGTAATCAAATACAAACATGTCTAGTACCCATTGTTTTTAATGGATATTTTACTATAGTTTTACTACATGGCAGTTAATCTCTACATGGACATAGGAAAAATAAAGGCTGCTGTTTCACAGATAAATAAACCAGATAAAGTCCCTGAAATTACATACTTACTAAGGTGATACAGATGTTAAATAACCCTGGCAGTTTGGGTGGAATGTGTTTTACCACAGCCTGCTGCCAGCTCATATCAGCTGAAAGCGACTGTTGCTGAACTGCACTGTCAGCCAGATCACAGGACAGACGGTCTCAGAATGATGATGTCACTGTTTTTCTCTGGTCCCCAGGGCAGTGATTTATGAGCTAATCTGAGTCTGTCTTCCCCAGATTCCAGGTCTTTCTCTCCTTGGGGCTGCTAATAGAAGAGTGGGATGGAGCCACCATGCAGCAGAAGCCCTCTCAGCTCACAGGCCCTGACATCCATCTCCATGATCACACACCAAAGAAAAAAAAAAGAAATCAAGCAACATTGCCTTCGTTTTACTGCGCACACAGCTGTACATGTACACTTACAAGCATGTACACACACTACACACGCATACACACACACACATACTTGCACAGAAGCAAATACAGAATAAATTAAGCACTGCATATATAACCTTGGCTATTTGCAATTTGTCATGCAGCCCAAGAAAGATAATTGAGGCAACCTCCCAGTATGCAAATAGAATGATAATCAGCTTGTGCCACTCTGCCAAACACATATGGACAGAAAAAAACAGTTACATTGTTAGCAATTTCTAATAGAGGACACCTATTGACCCATTTTCTCTTGGAAAGCAATTTGTCCCTCCAAAATAAAACTAATAGGTGGCAAGATGAATGGATTAGAGTGGGCTAGACTGGGTGCACCGTGCCATGAGGTACTAAATCACCAGATTATTAGTTTTATGAGCCAAGCCCATGAGAGAATAATTGCTAATGTTCCCAGAGTAACCAAGGGAAATAAAGGTAATGGAGCAATTTATAAATTCTGATTGGTATACACAGAGAACTTCCAGCCCATCTCCTTTGTTATTTTACTGCTCTCGATAAAATATGCCCCAAGCCACACAAGCACTAGGACCAGCTATCAAAATCAATACAATCACAGAACTGAGAGTGCTTCTTCTGCTGCTTTGTTATTTTTAGTGCAAAGCAACCTGACTCACGATTATAAATCAAAATCATGTGGAAAGAAAAACAAACAAACAAACATCAACTTCCATTTCTGAACTTCATTTAGCCTGTCTGAGAGACATACAGATGATAATTCAGTCCCGACACACAATGCATAGGTGTGTGTTATTGCTGACGAAGACAAGCGCTATCTAAATCACACAGGGGAATTTGGTTTCTAGAGGTGTTAAGATTGTTGTACAGTGACATAGAGAAGGAAGACAGGCTGTTGAGGCAAGCAGGTGTTCTTTTTAATCCACCCAGCTCAGATGAATAACCGTCACTCATCCTGTTTCTGTAACCACAAAACTTTCCATCATTCAGGCCCAAATCCTTAATTTCCACCTCTTCGAAGCTCTCTGATGTTTAAATTGTAAGTTGCACCAAGTTCAAACATAGTTCAAAATGTTCTGCAGATGTAGACCCTTCTCATGTGGCTCATGAAAGCAGAGATTTATCTGGTTAGAGAGGGCTCACTGCTTTGTGGCCACAGTCTGCCTGCCTCATATCCGAGTCGAGGTGGGTGGTCTCTGCGTCTTCTCGTGTCCACTCTATGAGAATAAACAGCGCGTATCCTGCAACAATCAATTCCTGTTGCTTTGTTTTAAACAAACCGCCCAATTATAATTTCATTAAAAGCAAAACAAGCCAGTTTTCTGTTTGAACTAGATGTACATGCAGTTGCAATATACTTTCTAATGTGCTTTGATTCAATGCTGTATTGAATTACTCACTGAAATCAAGGTGAGAAAAAGTCAAACAGATTATGTGGAGAAAACAATGTGGCAGGATGGAGGCAGGGTTTCGAGAGTCACATCATTTCCCAGCCCTGAGCTGCTTGTCTGTTGGTGCATCTGTGATAGATTGGCTATGCTGGGGTGTCTGCAGTCGAGCAGAGCTGATGTGTTACCATATGCAGACATAGTATACACGTACAGTACATGCACGTACACCCTACTTGACCTTTCAACAGCAGTGATGACAGCTTGCAAACACCTCTTGTAACTGAAGATCTACTCATATACTTTCCACCCACTCATTTTTTTTGTGAAGAAACTGTGTTGCTCACTTGTTTTCACTTCCTTGTCTTACAGGTATGAAGCAACACTGTGAGCTTTGACAGCACTATCTGTTCAGACTTGTTGACTTAAGGTAAGTATCCTTTTTGTGTATTTAACAGTCATTCCTAAGAGGGTGATTCAGTGGAGACAAATAAGGACTCTCCTCAGGCTAATATGAATAAATTTTTCAAATCCAGACTCCCACATATCTGCACTTTGTCATCCAATCTGTACTCCTGTAGTCACACAGAGAGAGTGTTTGTGGGTCAGATCGTTGGTTCATCATCACCTCAGATTTCCTGTTATGAAATAGCATGACACCCGACACAGTGTAAAACAGATCTTAACAAACGATGAGAGAGGAAACTATGTAGGATGGAAGTTTATTTCACACGGTGTATCATCTCTACTGCATTTTTTTCCCATTATACTGATGCTAAAACATTTTATTCTGGCTTTATAGTATCATTTAAATTGAAACAGATTTTAAAGCAACTCACTATCAACCTCAAATGTCTATTTAATTCCACACACAGCTTTCAAGAAGCACTGACAGCAGCAGGATGCAAACTCATACATGGAAATTAATTTTCCAGGGGAGTCCTCCTGGATCTTGTAGTGATCTACAGAGAAAGAGGCAGTAATGACACAATCTGTGATCCCAAAGTTTCTATACAATGCGTTTAGGTTTTATCCAAATACCGCATAGCCTGTAATAAATCTTGTCTTCCATCCATCAGCTTGCCAGCAGCTGGGAGCCGTCAAGTGAAGCCACCCCAAGCAAAATGTTATTCCAGCTTGTTAGTGTTTGAAGTCACAGCAAGCTGGGCTGTAGAAGCTGCTGCCTGTGGTTTATGGCTTGTGGGGTTGCTCAAGATATGGAGTCTCACTTTCCAAGTCAGGATGTCTCACAGCCATTGAAGCCACAACTGTAGCTGTGAGATAACGCAGGCACGTTGAGAAGAAAGGACTTCAGAGCAGACATGTGGTCTTGACTCAGTGAGTGACAACTCTACAGTGTGTGTGTATGTGAGTGTGTGTGTACATGTATTTCTATGGCTGTGTGGGCAAATTTTAGTTCAAAAATATTTTTGTGAGGACATTTTGTTTGAGGATTAAGACTTAATTTTAGGGGTAAGGCTTGGGGCTATGCATTCAGTTGCTATGGTTAAGGTTAGGGTAAGGGCTTACGGAACATAGGTAATGACTTCCCCCATAACTATAGAACATTCAAAATATAGTCTGTGTGTGTTTCAGTTCATTTTATTTTTCCACATCTGCCTACTGATGCAGTACTGCAGCCATGTGCTAAAACACTATTGCTTCCTTTTTTGTTTTTTCAAATACTTGCATGCAAAACATGCAGAGTTTATACACTTGCCAATTTCTTATACAGCAAAACATGTTTTATTCCCCTTTCAGTCTGACAGTAAATTACTTACCCTGGCAAACTGGTAACATTTATTTTTGTATTCACATAAACACAATGAATAATTAATATAAAATGGATGTGCAGTTGCGCTTCAGTGCAAAAGAAAGTTACACAGTTCTGAAATTCAGTAATATCTTGAGAATCTTGACTCAGCTCAGTGTTTCACCAATTAGTGTGTTTCAACCATATAAAGGCCAAAGGTTGTCAGACAGACACCCAGTGTGTCCACGGCTCCAGTATGCGGTACTTTTTCTGTGATAACTCACTGTGGGACTAATCCCTCACAGTGAGTGTGAGGACTCACAAGTACTTAACAGTTTAAGTTCTGCTTTCAAAATGAATAAATAAATTATTATGAGCAACATATAACCACTGTAAGTACCAGGAGAAAATAAACTTGAAAATGAACTCTGGGACACTGAAAGTCCCCTTTGAGCATTGTATTCCAATTTAATAAAGTTACTGTATGCATTAATATGTAAGCACCATTTTAATTACTGTGTCAGATGTAGGGGGGTCTCATTTTATACATTGTCAATATGTGAAATGATCAAATTATTTTTATGTGGAATATTCAAAATAACTTTCATATCCCACAGAGTAAAAAACACACTTAGTAGTATAATGTTAAACAAAATATAGATACAATTCAGTTATGTCAAAACTGTACTTAACTACACTACCTTTTGGAAGTGGTTTGTGATCACTTAGAAATGTCATGTACATATTTTCAGCTTTGCTAACATACACAGAAAAAACTAATGAATATCAATTTCAAAAGTGGCTTCAAAGTGGCTTCTTAAAATTCTTTGTTGTTTAAGCAACTATCAAAACATTTTCAAACTAATTTTAAACTCACTGATCACAGCTCTTCCTCTAAGTGTAAGAATCACCAATTTTTAAACTCACACTGGAAGAGGAGTGCAGGTGGAGCAGCTGGTACTTTCTGTAAGAATGGCAAGGGAGAATGTGAAAATACTTCCTATGTACTATTATGAATAAACCATTAGAGCTTAAGTGAAGGACATGCACATACTAATTGGATATGCTTGGTTGATTCTATTACACTGTGAAGATAAGGTTAGGCAGAGAGGTCAAGAGGGCAGTGCGGTGCTCCATCTGATTTAGTGATAGTTTTCTCCCAAACCTTCCTCCTACATCTTCACACACATGCGCGTGCACACACACAGACAGACACACACACGTGCGCGCACACACACACACACACACACACACACACGACCTCTGGGTCAACTGTCGTGGCTGCTGCTCCTGCTATTCCCTTAGGGACCACAGGCAGACAGGCTATTGATCTGGCGGACTATTATCAGAGCAGAAGATGTTTATCATGCTGTCTGCTTTCAGCACGGGGCCTCTGTCCCTAATGGACCATAGTACGGTCCTCCCCTGCACCTGTCCTTGTCACCCCCACACCTTAACCACCATCGATCCCCATGTCACCCGTCCTTGTCCTGCTGGTGCCTCACTTGGGGGAGGGATGTTCCTCCCGTACTGTCAGTACTGAAATATGTTTCTCACTGGTGTCGCCCTGCTGATGAATCTCTTCTCTGTCCTCTGACACTCTGTTACCTTTGGAAATGATATAGTCATACTGATCACACTCTTGTGAGAGACATATAAGAAAACAAAAAATCCTGTTTATATCATAAAGGTTACTCAGAAGGTTGTAATCCAGCACGTTACTTCATTAAGTTTGTGGCTTGTGAGAGACAGATGTAATGGCCAAATCTAATCTAGTTTGGGTCAAGATTTATAAACACACAATCCTACATTTCCCAAAATGCAACTCAACAGCATCTTTCCCTAGAGCCCTCCCTACTGTGATTCTGCCTCATTGTGTTTATGCTGTCTGTCCCACCTCTATTTCTGCTTTCAGTCACGACTCACTTGAACAGACTCCTGCATTTCTTCAGAACTTTCTAGTTCCTGCTATTCACTGTCCAGCCACCAGGTGCCTCTGGACTTTCCCTCCAAATCACAGTCATCTGACTTTCCCCACCCACTCACCTGCTTCATTTTCCCAGTATTTAAACCTTCAGCCAGATTGTTTTTTGTCTTTACACTGTTCATGCTCTGGATTGAAGTTATTGCAGAACTGCAGCTTCTGCTGTTTTGCTTTCCGTTTGTTCCTCCAAACACACTATGGTTTATGATTTTCTGTTACAAATTTGTCTCCAAATCCAAGATAACCCTGATTCCATTGCTATGACATCATCAACTCTCTCAGACATTTAGTCACTCTCCACAAAACCTCAGAAGACCAGTAAACCTATGTGTAAAATCAGTGTACTGCTCATTTATATTTACCAAAATTCCGTAGTATGTTTAAAGTTTCAATAAACGTGTAATCTGCTGTCAACATCTATGTATGCTGACAAAGCTTTGAGTGAATTTTCCATTGACAGTGGGTGACCTACTATATCGTATGTGCTCACTTGATTGGATAAAACCATGCCCAGTCACGCGCTTTGAGGCAGCGCTCAATATCAGTTCTGTGTACAGCAGAGCTGTTACACTGGCCTATTAAAAAAGAGGCAGTAAATGTCAGACACCAGAAGCCGGGGCCATAAACAAGCCAGTGGACAGTGGTTTTTCAGAGGTCACGCAGAGTGCTCAGTTGTCTGTGGCGGCTGGCCGGGGGAAACAAAGTGATGAGGATTTAATGATATCCAGCTTTGTGGCTATTGATAGCAGAGTCAATGGGCTGCACTGTGGGTGTCTCTCTGATACACAGCAGATTAGCAGCTCTGTGCCAGATGAAAACGTCAGAGATCAATAGGACACAGGGGAGAATCAATAATCGTCCCACTAGTCTGTGGCTTTCATTTGGTGAATTGCTCTGGTCCTTTATGGCTTGCCGTGCTGTCAGCGTGCCATTAACTGCATTCATAAAACATGCATCACAGATCTGTCATGGGCATCATATGTTAATGCCTGCTGCTAATGAATATGAATGCTCTGTTCATAAGCCAAGTCTCTCTCTCATTACATTGCTTTACACCTCACTGAGCCTGGAGAGCTCGCCTTGGATGAAATGTAAATCACTGCTTTATAGGGGTAAAATGCATGACTGTCATACTAAAATGCAATGCAAGTGAGAACAAAATATACTCACTTTGCTGTAGAGAGTGAATGCTTTAAAGCCAATAGTAAAAGTGTGAGGAATGAGTGGGCTAATTGCACTGAGTCTGGGATGAGGAAACAATAGGCTATATTCACTCATGTCCTAAATACTATAATCAGCATTACCTGGCTTGTCGCGCTTCATTATAGTCCAGAGATCTTAGATTAATTAGCATTATTGTGCACAGTGAGTGAGAGAATTGGACACTAATTACATTAACCTTCGGGATCACACCTTGTCTTTTTACAAGACGTGTCTGAGCAATAAAAGATTGCTACTGCATAGATGATTACTCTTATCCTTGACAGTGTCTGCCTTCCAAATTGATCCAATTAGCCATTCAGAGCTAATTTAATTACTTGGGGCTGCTATAGCCTCTCTATCTTTCTGTCCTTGCCACCAGGATAATCATAACTCTGAGCACTGGAACAGATTATCTTTAGCACATGCATGAAGAAAGCAAATTTAATCTGATATGGGAAAACATGAATTAACAGTCCTTCTCACAGCAACAGGATGCATGCAAAAATACTTCTCTTTGTCCTGATTTCTTATGTATTAATGCTCTCTATAGCGAGCGTATTCTTCAGTACTGACAGACCTGAGCAGGAGAAGATAGCAAGCCTAGCTTTGTCACGGTTATCAGTCTCAGAAGTCTCTCACTTGGGAAACGTCTCTAGAATATCAATCACGTAAAAAAGTATGTTTCATTTTAAACACTAATGAAAGTGGGAGCTAGTTCATATGAAAGAACATATCCATGTGATTAGTATGCATGGGGCGGGCTCGTAGTTGATATTAGGTGAAGCCATCTTTGTGCACACAGAGTAATCTCATCTGCTTCATTTTGAGCGCAGCAGTGGGAAGCTGAGCACGTACCAATTTGCTCTGCTCCAGGGACAATATATGGGGTTTGAGAAATGAGAGGTGGAAGCCACCACACTGCCAGCCACATCCATAATTGGCAAACCGAACAAGATGAGAATGAACTCTGGGCTTGGCTCGTCTTTGTTGTAATTAAGATGAAATTCACCAATCATTTAAACTCACAAATGGAGGTTTGACAGGGGGCCAAGAGCCCATTGAAATACCATTGGCTTTGCAGTTTAGCTATTTATCTGTCTCTGCAGAGCGGAGGAGCCAGTAGTTAAGTTTCTTCAATCAGCATTCAGGATTGTGATTCCAGTAAACTTTTGAGTAAAGGTCAAATGGTAATACATCAGAGGAAGCGGAAAACATGTGTGCTATAATTGAATTTGAAATTAGATGCAGGAAAGGACATGCAGTTGTACAAATGTAAGATAAGAGCTTGTCTTCCTGCACCGTATATGTGAAAGAGAAGTGAATATATAGATTATAAGATGCTCCATCTGTTAAGCAGCTTCCAAACAGTGTGATAAAGACAACAAACATCTACAGGAAAAAAAAACTGTTGAATAGCCTGGAAAATGTTTCTATTTTTTATTTCTGTACTATCTCTCTGTGGATTTACTTCATAAGCATGACATGTAAGATTCAGGCCAGGTTTGGGAGCTAATGAGTTGAAACAGATCCAGAGACTTGGTGTTCACAATAGCCAGCGGGAGCCACATTAAAGACTGCGTGTTCACAGCTCTGCTCATCCTACAGGAGCTTCCTCCGATGCCTGTGTGAATCTCACTTGGTCATGAGCAGAGAGTATAAACATAGCTTTAATCAGGGAATTGTTTGGGGAGAGTTCTTTTAATCTGTGATTATAACACCAGATCAATGAGGATTCTGAGCCATGTCAGTGATAAAAGGGAAGATTTACATCAAATATTAATAGTCTGACATTCCCAGAGGATTCACCATCACAGACAACCACTGACTTTTATTCTATACAGAGCAGATGGGAAACAAAACCACCAAGTGAATTCCCTGTAAAGACAGAGCTGCTCCAAATTGGGTCTTATGTATGCAATCTGCTGTAATTATCTACAAAGTGCTGCTTTATGTTTTAAGAAAGCAGAAGGCTAAACAGAAAAAAATGTGTCTTTCTTGTCACTCTCCCGCCTCAACCAGGGTTAGGATAGTGAGCCAGCAACATGTTAAACATGATTACACAACAGTATCATGCTGTCAATAAAAGCAAGTCTCCTGAGACAAAGTCAGCCCTGTCATCAGAAAATGTTTAGGTTTCTCTTCATGATTCCCTCTAAAGAACTGAGACATAACTTAAGAAAGGACTCTGTTTTTCAAACACAACTGCACAGTGAATAATAAATGATGACTGTGTTACCAAAGTGAAACAATAAAAATGGCGAAAATCAAAGTGTTTTAAGTAATTTTGTTTTTTTACATACACAATTATGCCCAATGATAAGAGCACCTTTTTCATTTCTTGTTATATTCACTTCTTTTCTCATTATACATTACTAATTTAAAGCATAAAACTGCAGCTGTTTTCTATTTTTCCTCATACAATAATTTAGACAGCATGCTGTTACTTTAGAGATACAACTGAGTACTAACAACTCAGATCCTCGATATAATGTGCCCATTTATAATAAAACAGAACTTAGAGAACCGATGCAAGCTCAAAGCAATGCAAGCCAGTTTAATCTGTTTTAATGTTTGATGGTATTTGCTTGAAAGTGAAAGCAACAAGTACATAATTATCTGTCTAATTAAGCTGCCAAAACACAAGCACAGTGCTGGAGCACCTCTGAACAGTGAGTGCACCATTCATTAGCATGTGCTATAAGCTTATTAATCATCTAACAGCCAATTAGCACACTGTTACCATTTGCAGTGGGTGTGTAAATAAATTCCTGGGTTAATTTCTTCCTCTGATAATAAAGGGAACATTATGAAAATTAGCTCTGTGACTATGTAAATGATCTATGTCGTTAATTGCATAGCAGCGATAGATGTTTGCCATGAACCGGGCTGGTGATGCAACAAATATTTCCCGGGCTGTTAGAGAAATTAAACGGGTAGCTGCTGATTCCCTGGAGGAATCCACAAGCTACAATAATGACATTTACCCAGCCCTCTGGCTCACTGATAATGACAATGTTGCTGCTTGGCAGCAGGCCAGTGGGAGGTGAGGACGATGGTGTGGGGTTGGCAATCATCTCTGAGAAAGACAACACAGACACACACATACACAGAAATATGCACACACTGGCCACACTGGCAGAAAAACAGTGGGCTTTAAGGACTAAATCAGCTCTTGTATCACCCACTGGTAATTAATAATAATTGCTTTCTAATAAGGGCCATGCCATTAGCAAATTACCTCTTTACTGAAATGCAACCGCAGCAGAACATGCTCTTATTGGAAATGGAATCTAATTGGATTCCTGTGAACAAAATAAAAACACACACACACACACACACACACACACACTGAATTCATTGAAACAACTGATGACCACTCACTGCTAATGGAATTAGATGCATAATGCATTATTGCTGTCAAAATAATGTCATCACTTTCACGGACATGGAGCTGATGCTGAATCATTGTGCAGCCTTGACAGCAGACAGTGGAAGTGAGCAATTTCACTGCTGACGTTCTACTGACATGTGAGAGAAGTGGGAGATGTTAGAAAAACAAAAAACAAGGTGGGCTGTGTTTCATTTTGCTTGAACTTCCCTAGTCTATTGCCTACCCCCATGTTCTGGCCTTGATAAATGCTTCAAGCTGGTCTTAATCATGCGTGTGACAGAGGAGGAAATGGAGGCCGGTGCAGACAGACAGGATGAATGGAGCATTTACTTCGGGTGGCTTCCATAAAACAGTCCTCCATGCAACACTGCCCCTGTGCTGCTGACAATGTCTGGCTACTGACTGTGCAGCAAAAACACTCAGCATGTTTGACTGGAAAAAGTAACGCCAAGAAAGTTCTGATTATGGGTGGCTCCACCATAAGAGCAGGACTACTGAACATTAAGATTTGCATTGTTTCCTTGACTATTCAGATTCACAGTTGTTGTTATCTTGTGCTTTCGTGGTTATAGAAATGTCAGACTGGTCGTTATTATGACAGGACTGCATTTAGCTGATTGGACCATGGCCATTTTGTCAAATTATGCTAGAGAACATCTTGAGTTGAGTGATTATTTATCAGCAGCTTAGCCTTGAATTCTCAGTGCAGCCAGTTTGTCCATCCTTCTGCTGCCCAATCAATTAACACACAGGTAATACCAGGCCTATTAAAGTCAGCCAAAACCTTCCCAGCCCTGTCATCTGCTGTTGGAACGATTGCTTAATATAACATCAGACTCCAAGGAGCACTTACTGTGGCCCAATCTTCTGGAATCAATAACAACAGACAGGCTATATTGTTTCAAACAAGCAAACAGTGGGGGATGAGAGTGAGAGAGGAGAGAGATGGGAGGTGGGTCAATACAAGTGCTTGGCTTTAAGAGACGCTGGCTCAGCCATAAAAAACACATTGTGCCCTAAAGTGCTGCTGTTTGCTGACATGGATATAAGCACCGCTTCCTGGACAGAGGGGAGGGCAGAAGGCCTGTGTGTTGTTAAGGTCTGAGAAAGGACATGACCTATCACCAGGTCTCTCCACAACTATGAGAAAAGTCATGAGGTTTAACCTCTGGTCAGCGACACAACAGCTAAAGGGCAGCAGCCTGGAGGTAGACGCTGTGCGACCGTCACCAGCACAGCAGGATGCTGTCAGGGAGTGGCAGCAGCCGTGGCATTTAGGGTCAAGGAAGATTTCATTTTCTTGATGATAATTCTTCAAGAGCTGTCAATCAAAGTTGATGAAAATTCAAATTGTGGTACAAGCAGGTGATTAGAAAGGCATTTGCCATCCACATGACAGAAATGTCACAGCCTCGCTAGCATAACAATGACAAGGCAGAGCCACCCAGCCGAGCTAATGGAGAGCATTTTTCTAGTAAGTGAAGCTGTAGCCTCTCTGGGGCCTGTCAATGTCAGAGCTGCATGGATCGCATCATTTCCTGTGCCAGCAGGGTGAGCTGGCTGAGGACACCACAAGGTATCGATCTGTCTGTAATCACACAAGCAGTTTGGGCTTCAGAAAAACTTCATCCTGAAGAGCTTAGCTTTAAGAACAGGATCCAATTTCTTTGCACAGTACAGGGGAGGATTGAAGGAAGTAGGAAAAGAGATACGGTGTCAGTGATCTTTACTACAGGCCTGAAACAGGAGCAGACAAATATCGACAGCATACTGTCTATCATCAGCACTGGAGGCCTGACTCTTCCCCTGTGTGACCCACCTGTGAGAGACCTCATCACCGCTGAATCCTTTAGCACACAGTTCTATAACCAGTCTTTACAGTTTTCTACTACTAAATTGATTTGGTTTGATTAGGTACAGTGAGTACAGCAGTAGTACCTGATGCCCAAATATGTATTTTCACAAGGAACAACATACTGTCGATCAATATAAAACAACTGAGGAAAAATCACTTGCCTGAATTTCTCGGTATCCTGTTTTCAAAGAGAAAGAATGCTTTCTGAATGTGTGCTCATGAATTTCTATTAGAAATGATCAGTGTAGCTGGATGACTCTGACAAATCAAGAATTTTTTGTGAGGAGCGTAGAAAGAAATGACAGGCTTTCTGATTATGGAAATTTGAATAATTGTCTATTTTGGGAGCAGAAGAGGTGGTTTTGACTAACACCAAACGGGTGAATGATCACACCTGCATCTTTGGATAGAGATACCGAACCTCAGCGGACAGAAAAAGGATTGAGTGAGTGAGAGAGAGAGAGAGAGAGAGCGATGAAACAGGTGAAGAGGAGGTGTGAACTATAGCATCCCCCCAGGAGGAGTGTGATCATTCTGCCTCTCATCTCACTTCTATTTGATGTATTCACATGAAAGTACCACCAAGTCATACTCCAAATGAAGGTTAAAATGTCTCAATATGAAGGTGAAAAAAAAACTGTGCTATAAATGAGAAAGTACTATTTTATTTTGTCACAGTACAGGCAATATGTTGTCAGTATATAAGTTTGATATACATATAGTATACAAGGTTGAATAGAAAGAAAATACAATTCCTTTTCCTACCTTAGTGGGTTTTTCAAAAGCTTTCATGCAACCAAATATAACATTATTCAAGAAAGGATGAATTTGTGTGAATATTTACCGTGCTGCATCACTATATTGGAATAGAAACAGATGTTGCAAGGGCTATCTGCCTGCAGACAGACAGACAGAGACAGCCGTCTGTATGACTATCAAACAGCACACCATGACTTCTTCCAGCTTACAGCATGCTACCAGCATACGTCCCCCACAGTTGCCATGGTAATAGAGACTGGCATAAGTAGCGATGGGCCAACCACAGACATCACAGCGGCTCTTAAGCAGAAACATCAGACGACTGCTGGCGGAGATGATTTATTAAGACCACGTTCAAACTCCATCTGAACCATAACAAGCCTATAAGCATGCAACAGATTGAATATATTACACTGGTTGTGAATGGCCTCTCTCTCTTCATTATGGTATTCATATTACCTTCCATCATGCATAAAAGGCTGAATGAAAGCACAAACAATGAGAAACGGAGTGTGCTGAAAATCAAGCTCACAATCTTATTTGGAGAATATTATGTTTATGCAAAGAGCGAGCCATAATTTGCTTCTAAATAATTGCAGTCTCCAGTGTTAAGTTGTCAGGAGACCATCTTGGTTTATCCAGTGAATGGCCTTTGTAGCATGTGCAGCATATTAGCCTTTCAGAAATGTCTTGTCAGACCTGCCACCAGGCTGTACGCATAGAGACTCTTCTCTTCTACGCCTTCCATGAATAATAACCTTCAGCTAACCTTTAAATCACAGTGAATAATTTCAATCCTATTTTCATATCAATGGCTGAGTCAAGCCAAGCAATTATCTTTTATCCGTATACTTTGCTGTCAGTGGAGAGAATAATAAAGTTTTCCCTTGTGAGGAACTTGTGAGAATGAAGAAAGGAGAGGGAGCCCAAAAAGAGGAGCAAGATGCTAGAGAAGCTATCTAAAGACATTAATGCAGCAATGAATTATTCAGTAATGACTACAAGATCTGTCATAAAAAAAAAGCTCTCCTAACATCTGCACCATGTTCTGAGGGGGCTGAGCAGAGCAGGGCACTGACGCCAAAACGCCTCTGAAGATAAACATGACAAATTGGCACATCATCTGTTCAATTAGGATAGCAGAGCAGGTGTGCCGGTGAGGCGCCTCCGCCACAGGATGACACACTTACCAAGCCAAACCAGAGGCATGATGGGAAAAGCCTTGTTTGTGTGACAGTGATTTAGAGCGATGCACCAGAAGGATACCCCAAGAAAAAAAAAAAGGATATTCCCCTAGGTACTCATTAAAATTCGACTGCAGACGGCACCCTGCCCCTCTCCCTCTCCGTTTCATCACTTCATCCTTCTGCTTTTGGCTCCTCAACTGCCTGACTGGACCTTCCAAGATCATTTCTTATTAATCCATAAAACATACTGCAATGGTGATTGGATTGAAGGGAGCACTGGAGCAGCAAAACATGAGATATGAAAAAATATCACACATTTGGGCGAGCAAGCAGGCAGGCAGGTTGGGGGGTGTTGGGGTGGGGAAAGCAGAGAGGAGAATAAGTGGTGAACAGGGAATGGGCTGTGTGTGCTAGAGATGATGTTGGGGGAGGAGAATCATAGGGGCAAAGGAGGGAGGCACAGAGAGAAGAGGGGGGGAGACAGGGGGTGCAGGCCCGAAACATGTTTTGAAATATTAATCTGTGGTTCTGGCCGTGGGCTGGTGCACAGAGATGAAAAAAGAGCAGGGGAACCTTTGAAGCGAGGGAATGTTCCCTGCATTCGTGAAGCAGGCTCTGCACAGACGGCCAGGTTGGTGGAGAACAACAGGGGCAGGTGCAATGTGTTTCTCCCTCACATCTGAGAGCCCTCGTCTCTACTCCAACCCATACAGCTTGGTGCAGTGTGTATTTAGAGTGTTCCCTTTTCCCAGCCCTGACACAAATGAGATGAGTGTGGTACAGTCTCCTAATCCCTAGTGCCTTGTAAAGCCTTTGAAAGGAATACTTACTGTGGCATAAACTATCGTTCAGAGTCTTAAAGCAAGCACATGAGGCTCTGTGCTCTGAGGCAAAGACTACTTCCTGCACACAGCATCCACTGGCTGTAGCATCATCAGATTTAGGTGAAGAGGAAAAGTGTATAACAGGATACTACGGGTTCTTATTGAACCTTAATGACCTGCTGAAACCCTGCTGAGGGACTAATGGATTCAGCACTGTGTTGTGAACGCTCTGTGTGCCTGTTATAACTACAGCCCACTTACTCACAGCTCAGTGTGGCTGAGCGGACAGCCGGCCAGCCAGCCGCATGGCCTGTCAGCAATCTTTCGTGTGGCATCACACATGATCTCACTGCACACACAACCTCAACACTCCACTGTCTGTACACACTGGCATACCAGTGCCACAACCGCAATACACATGAAGCAGCATGAAGATGTCTGCAGAAAGTGAAGGCTCATTAAACATGAAAGAAAAAAATTTAGGTGGATAACTTAACATGCAGTCCTTGAATTTGCCACCGCAAACACATCCGCTATGAAGACAATACATTAAAACACTTTGAAAAATCACATTGGGAAAAGTCATCATCATTAAAGCATACTCAGGCTAAGTATCTTAGATGAATTATGCTCCCTGCATCAAAAGACAGCAGGAATAACATTGAAAGTGTGTCCTTTTCTCTTCTATTCTCTGGCAGCACCCTGCTGGGAAACTTGAAATTACCCTCTGTCTGGCTATTCTCCACTAATAATAATGATAAAGTTTTTTCTCCCTAATTATGCAAAGAACTCTCAATTAGCATAACTCGTCCTCTGTGTCAGTACAAACAGTAGAACACCCCACGGGCCCATGATGGTTTCATTCTCAGCCTGTTGTTTTTTTTTTTTAATTACTTTTTTTCTGACTTTCTCTGTTGAGTTAATGAAGATATATGTTAATAGCACATAACCGTGCTGGTGTTAGTGCAGGTGTAAAGGAGCTGTAGGAGGGTGGGTGCCATGTTTAGTATGCTGCCCTCTGCAGGCCTCCCAGGGGGGCTACAGTACTGTGAAAGTCAGGCCTGCAGCTTCAGTGGAGAGGCGGTGACACACTCTCTCTCACACAGCCTGCAGCAAAGATTAAAGATGTATGTTTAGGGCAGATCAAATAGAATGCAGAATCCACAGGCCTACAGAGAGAAAACAACACATTAAAAAAGATTTTAAATAAAACTATATGTACTGTATGCTCAAGGCTTTGTCTGAGCCTGGAGCCGTGGTGGCTGATAACGTCCATCAAGCCAGCTATCATCAAAAGAAAAAGGCTGCTTGTGATTTGTGCATTTTAAGGACAATGTAGTCCTGAGGGGAAGCCATGAAAGAAGCTGCAAACAAATGATGGCTGGTGCAGGATTCTCTTCATGTAAATGGGAGTATAATGGGTGTGTGTTGCCACTGAGATGGCAATCAGTGCTCACAGACCCAGATAAGTGACGCCCGGGACTCGAAGGTAGTGGTTTTTAAAAAATGCAAAAAACAGTGAGAGGAAAATAAGACATTAATAGCTTAGGGTACCCAGGAAGGAAATGTGTACTGTGTACTGCTGAGTGCTGATGAAAGGGCCTGTAAGTCCTTAAGGGTTTGGGAGTAAACACAACAAACAGACAATCCCCAGAGTGCTTCATCACCTCCCTCCTCCTCTTCCTCTTCCTTCTGTCTCTGAGGAAGTGCTCTTTGAGAGGGGACACCATTAAGACCACACCGAGGGTGGAGATGTGTCATTTCTTTAAAAAATTTTTAACGAGATACCAGTAAGTGTGTAAGTTATTTCTCAATCAAGTGAACAAACAAGAGAAAAAGTCACCGCTAAAAGTGTGAAGTGGACACCCAGCCATCACATGACAATGCGAAATCCAATCATTAAACAGCGTTTTGACAGATCAGCAGCACTCCAGAGGTGCTGCATCGACTCAAGTGTCCACATTCCTCACACACGCACACACACAAACGGACAGTTGCACAATGCACAGGGTGGAGCACTTTTTGTGTGAGAAGTGGAGATGAAAGGTCACATTATGGTGTCAGATTAGACATGTCTTTGAGTGCGGCCCTCTCAGAGTTCGGTCAGACACATTAGAGAGACATGTTTTCCCATTGCCTCATTTGAGGTTCGCTTGTGAGCCTTGTGAAATCCTTTCTCTGCCTTCCACTGCCTCAGGCATTCACAGAGAAAGAGAGGCGAGAGTGGGAAAGAGAAAGAGAGAAAGGGTGTGTGTGTGTGTGTGTGTGTGTGTGTGTGTGTGTGTGTGTGTGTGTGTGAAAGAAAGAGAGAGAGGATTTCACGAATGCCTTCATCATTTAAACGGCTGTGCTGTCGCTGGAGCGCAGCATGAATAATTCAGTGTGACTGCTCCTTCTTCAAACAGACAAATAGAACTGGATTACGCCTCCACAAAGCAAACAGCAAACACCACAATCAAAACAACAGAATTAATTAGGTAATTAGGGAGACAAAATAAATGTGAAATAATGATAAACTCTTCTGAGACCACAGCTGCAACTCTGTTACAGTATGCAAATATGCAGATTCAAGAGTTCAGAATACATTGCAGGCTCAGAGGATTGTTTGGAATGAAAGGCATTGGCAACCATTTTTTTAAAATGATGAGATTCAACACATAATCCACATCCAAGCACGCTGCTGAGGAGGAATTTCAAAAGTGGATTTGCGAGACAGCCTTGCACAAATCTACATGAAGTCAATCAATCAGTTGTGATGAATATTCAAAGCTTTTTGCACTGGATCATGAGCAAAGAATGTATTGCTTACTTAATGTTTGTATTACTTTAAAAGCCCATTGCAAAGTGTACTCTTATTAATGCTTGTATTTGAAATTTGAAAGAGATTATAAATTGTGTCCATCAAGGATATATTTGTATATACACACTGACACTGTTGAGTAGGAAAGAAAAAAGAAAAAAAAAAACAGATGGGGACTTACATAATTGAAGAATGAACAGCAATCCAGCTCAAGGATTTGTAGTTCATTTGCAGTTTAGAGTTAAGAAGGCATTTATCTCCTTCTCATTCCAGCTGGAGTATTTCACTGCTCTACAACCGATTAAAAGTGTAAGCAAAGAGAATCCTTCTCATCTCTGAGAAATCCAACCATGAAGTACAAGTGACAAAGGCGTGCAGAGAAGCAGGCCTGCAGAGAATTTTGTTTGCTTTGTGATCTGCAGAGGTCAGAGCTAAACCCTCTGCTAGCTGCAATTAATGTCTTCAACTCATGGCGCAGGAAGTGCAGTGATCATCCTGATCAGCTGACATCCTCAGTTTTCATCGCATGACAAAGCCTGGCACGGGGGCTTTAGGTGAATACGAGCTATCCATTTCAAGAAATATTTAAATCACATTTCCAATTTGCAGCCCTTGAACAGCAGTTTAGAGCAGGATGAGGAGGTTGGGGAATAATGACAGCTTCTCGGGGTTTATTGAAAGTGATGAATGCTTAGAAGAGGGGATTGCTCAATGTGAATTCATGAATTTGAAAGAGATTATTTAAGCAGAGATCAGTTTGAAAGTCCTACAGCTCAACATTGATGCAATGTTTCAAGGGCACAAAAAATACTGAGCACGAGCAAATGAAAAAAAAAAAAAAGAGAGACATCCCTTCAACAGTCCTTTTGCTGCTGGAACAAATTAGCTCTCTAAATCTGATAATGCTTCCATCCAAACCAGTTTCATCAGCAATATCAGGGCAAGGAGGACACTACATGACACACTAGAGTGGAGAGACACTGTGCAGATACTGTGCTGCCTAATCTACTCACTGTATTTGTGGCAGCAGCATATAATGACAGATGAGTAGGAGGATGAAAAACAAGCCTTAATGTGGACCAAAGCGGCAGGGATCACCAAAATAAGAAACAATCAGCAGCCATTATGCCTTAGAGTGAGTACAAATTTACTGCTGAACTGCCTCTAAACTGCTGGGACTAACTATATTAGCCATCACTGAATAGAAACCCCTGAAGACAGCATTAAAGGCTCTACAAGACAGACTGAAATACACTGTTGCTATCAAAGGACCACGGAAACAGATCCCCTGTGTCACTGGGAAAGAAAAGAAAATACATCACTAATAAATGAACATGAGACACAAAGAAAAAAAGAAAATGTGGGACAAAAAAAAGAGGCTCATATTTTGTGTGAGTCAAATGGAATAGTGAATGAGGAGCTGTTGCTGCTGTCCTGGAGAGGCAGGGCAGCTGTTTTTGTACAGCAGAACATCCTCGTCTCTGCCAGCACTCATTTACTGATCTCATTTATATCCCCACTCTGAGGAGGAGAAAGACAGCAACCGTGAAACAGCCTCCCCCATCTCCTCCTCCTCCCTCCCTCCATCCTCCATGTGCCTGTTCCACTGGGTCCCCCTCCCTCTTCTCTCATCTCCGCCTCTCTGTAGTTCAGTAATTGGGCTCAGCTCATTGTTATTCAAAACCCTGTAGAACCAATTAGCTGCAGACCTCCTGACCCTGGGTTGCTATATAATGGTGCAAGCTAAAGACTCTAAGTGAGGAAGCCAAGAGCAAAGGTTTTAAATTCCTTTAGTTCCTGATTAATAATCCTGTCAGGGCGATCAGAGACATTAAAGAGAGACTCTGGTTCGGCTCCTGCTTTTATGGCTTCTCCCTCATTTCTAGGCTGTCTATTAAAGCTTAATGATGCCGGGGGTCGCTCTCTCTCCTCTGTCTTGTCAGATAAATGTACAGTTAACAGGATAATGAGGAATCCTCATCCTCCAGCAATCTGGGACAAAGCAACCCTGTGACCCCGCTGGGATGAAGTAGGGCAATGGGGGGGTTGAATGGACAGCAGTGGTGGTGGGGATGGTGGACCAAGATGTCCGACTGGCCTGGAGGACAGAGATGAAAGAGATGGGGTGGATAAAATCTGGGTGGAAGGCAGAGATGAGAGGGATGCTGATAACACCTCATGAAACATTGATGAGAAGACTGAAGGTAGAAGAAGAGCAGTGGAGGCTGCACACACAGCCTGGTAATACAAGTGATTTGTTTAGATGGAATATAAGAGTACAGAAGTTACAGTTAGATTGTCACAGAGGAAATAACAGATCAACCACCCAAAGGAAAATTGTTTGTTCACACCTATTAAGATAAGGTGCTGTTATAGGACCATATGTCCACAAATTGATTGATTTCACGTAACATATCCACATGTTGCATGCTGAGGAAACACTGAAATACTAAACAGCTCCCCAGGGCTCAAAATGGATGTTTTTGGAATTCCCTTTATTGCCTAGAGTTAGATTCAAGAATCAAAGAACTTGCTTTATCTTACATTTGCTCTCAGGACAAAAGAAAGAAAAGAACAACACGTGGATAGAACAAACAGATGTGACACTGATGAAAAACACACACAATAATGTAACACAACTGACTGGATAAAGTTTAGATGTACTGAAAACAAAAGATCAATACCACTCAGTCAAATTTAACCTAGGAGACATAAGATACGTTTGGAACAGATATTTAACAAAAATGTATTTGAAAAAAGTTACACATTTTATTTGGATGACAGAAAAATGGTAAATTAGTGTTGCACAAAGATTGGAAATGAGGAAACAGGTAGCCTCACTGTGTGCAAAGGTAAAAACATCAGCTACAAGCAGATCTAAAGCTCAGACTGTGCTTTTTAACTTTTCAAAGAGCCAGGGTAACGTTTCATCTGTTTTCAGTTTCTGAGGTAACTGACTGATAGGTGTTGCTACATAGATATATACATAGATATAACAGTGGCACCAAGCTTAATGGCTTAATGAAAATATGGTCTATTTGTAGCTTCAGATTTATTAATCACGTCAGTATTTACAGATCTGTCCATATAAGACCACTAATTGTGAATTAGTGAATATATATTATGTATGTATAATATGTGAATATTCTCTGTGGGCAATTACAACTTTTGAACCTAGCAGAGATCAAGATCAAACCTGTTTTTTGAGACCTGT
>JAUBNQ010000025.1:14861464-14878107 GCA_032353495.1 Ctenopoma kingsleyae | reverse complement strand
TGTGAATATTCTCTGTGGGCAATTACAACTTTTGAACCTAGCAGAGATCAAGATCAAACCTGTTTTTTGAGACCTGTTTGGAAAAGTTGTGGTCTTTGCCGCCCTAGTGCTGAAGTGCTTATTTGGTTCAGTTCTCCAGGCTTGGCCCAGAGTTGTGAGAGGATTCACATGTGATGCTGTAAACACTAGCTGCTTCAAGCCCTCTGACACTGATGCATCACCTCCCAGGCTGCTATAAATCCTTTTACAACAAACTCTATAAAGCTCTTTGCTGCCTAAATATTTATGGAAGCCTTAGTTTCCCTTGAGGGCTGTCAAAGTACCAACAACACTAAGTCATGTGGAGCAACTCCAGACATCTTATCTTGGAGTCAAAGTAAAGGCCATGGTGGTCTGGCAATCTCCACCAGAAGATGAGCACACACGGACGAAGGGCTGCTTATGAGTGCTTCTCCATCCATCACTTCTCCTCGCCACCCTTTTCTGTTAGTGGACTCAATTGACCTGGCAAACAAACATACCTCTGCCTGACCTATACTCACCAGACAGACAAACAAACTCTTCCGTGTCAAAACTACCAAGCCTGCCTCTGTCAGGGACGACAAAGCAGCCAATGTTGGACAAACATGCTGAAAATATCAATAGATAGACAATAACGGACATGGCAGGCTGTAACCCGACCTGGCTGCTGCATGACTCATGGATCAGGAGGTCAATGACATGGTTGGAGAGTAAAGGCAGGTGTGTTGACAGTGACTCTCGCAGGTGGACGCCTTTCTGCAACCTGTAATTTTGCCCATCGCAGTGGTGCTGTCAGCTGCTTAACATGTTGGCTCCTTAAAACAAGTGTCTCTAAAAAAGCAACAGAGGGCCTGATGAGTCCTTGAGCATCCTCCCAGTGCTGTGATTACTGACGTTTACCCTCTTTAATATGTGTAATTCCCATTTTCTCTGATTCATGAGCAAGAGCCCTCAGGGGGACCACGCTAAGTGGCAGTCTGCCAAAGCCCTCCTGTAGGAAAGGCTGTAAGTCACTTCTCCCTCAGCAGTTAGATAAAGCATGACAGTTACAGGTTGTCTCATTCCTTTATTATTGTTATTTGCATCTTGGAGCCTGATTATACAATAATGCCTATAATGTTATGTGTTTCACATGCAGGTGTGACACAATTTTAGTTCATGACTACATTCTTTAAAGGCACAGAAAAATACTAACAGTGTTTGACAAACATTGGTTAATGTGTCTGAAATTGGACATTAGAGCCCATTTAATGACCACTGCTTAGTGTTGCCAACATAACTGACCACAGAGCACTCTGACACAGACATTTCCTAATCCATTTTCCAATACAGTCATATATAGAGACTTTAAACACATAGAGTATAATCTAATCCAATAAACAGAAACAGCTCCACACAAATAATGACAATGATGAAGAAACAAACATGACAGTTATCACTTAATTACCCAGATGCTGAATCTGTGGACGTTTCTGAGGTTGTAGGTTGTGTTTTTGCAGTAAATGTTCTTATTTTATATTATTATACTATGATTATATTAACAGGTGTTCATGTTATTTTGTCCATATCCCTCACATCTACTTGACAGCTATAACCTGACCTGTTTTCCATTTCTGATCAACAACACACAGGCAAAGAAAAACAGCCTGTTGTTGAAATGGTATTTTAACAAGAGAAATTCAGAGACAAGTCAATATAATATTGGATTTCTCCCACAGGAGGTACTCTTCATCTATGCCAGCAGTGAGGGTGTGAGATAGTGGTTTCATTTAATGTCTAGTTAGCGTGCGTTTTTCATCTCTGAGTTACAGAGTGTGCTACGGGCCAAACACAGAGGGCCACTGTTGGGGAACAGCTACAGTACATGATGACAGACCCACCAAGAATGCTGCCCTGACCACCACATGTAATACAGCACTATAGAGTTCCCTTATTAAGGAGTGAAATAATTTCCACCAAAGTGGTTGGTGGTGCTGACAGCTCAGATTAATGCTCTCTGTAAAACAGCCAGAATAACAACTGCTTCTGCACGCATAGTGAAAACCAGTACGTTTGGCTGAGGGAAGCCTGCCAGCTCTACAAATTCATGCATATTTGGGTCTGTGAACATCTGCCAGCGCAAATAATTTATGCTGTTCTCTCAGCTAAGGGGCAATAAATCCGCTCTGAAAAGTTTTCTCTAACTTCTACAGTAAGCCGGCGTACCCCCTCCCTCTTCTCCCTGGTGTCAAGTGGTGCAGACACACGCTCTAACCACAGACTGGGCTGAATGAGGAGGATCCTGAGGCGTGTGGGAAAGTCCCAGGCATTGCTTCAGTAGACCAAGAGCCAACTGTTTCGTGTCCTTCTTCGGGCCTCAGGGTTAGACCGCACTGTCAAGGCCATATCCATAACATCCTACATCCTGCAGTATGAATGGATCCCTGCTTTAGGTGGGATCTTCACAGCAGCCCCCGACACAGAGCAGATATCTGCATGCACGTCTCGCTGCTGGGACCCAGTAGACATGTTTCTCCACTGGAGCGGTGAATATCTTATGAGCATTGTGGAGGTGGATCAAAACATTTGAGCTCGCTGGCACTACGGCACTTTCAACAGCTCTGTTGTTGTGTTCCAACACAATGGTATCAGGTGATTAAACATCCGGTGGGAGACGTATTGATATTCAAAACGCCACTGCCAACAGATGGCATATTAATCATTAAGTGATTCTCTGCCGTTTCTGTTTGATCTACAGCACAAAATTCTGGTATAATTTAGTTCCATTATGAGCTGCATTGTGATGATAGCTAGACTATTTCTGAGCATAGAGGCAACCTATCATTTTACTTTAAAATGATAATAATACACTGCTGCCTGTTCCTGTAGTCAACAAGCCCTGTTGGACATGGTGCCAGCTCATACTGCATTATATCAGCTTGCAAATTAAATAACAACCATCAAAATATTTGAGTCATGATACACCTAACAACTAATTATAATGTATAAAAATTACCTGGAAGGTAAAAGAAAGTAGCAATTTAATAAATTAACACTTTGACCTGTGGAAACATGTGGGAGGAAATGTTAGAAAAACCTCAGAGTACCTCTGCCAAATGTGTGCGAGTATCAGGCATGACAAAAATCTGTCATGAATCTCTCCTCCCCTCCTACTCCCCTTGTCTTCACCATCGCCTCCCAGTCCAAACTGCTCTCCTCCTCTTCTCCAGCAGAGTGGCAGGAGGTCAGCATCGGGCCGATCCCCAGCAGCCCCAGAAGGGAGCTGCTGTCAACAAGCAACACGGATAGTTTGAACACTGAGGGCAACGCTGTGGCACGCAGAGGTCAGGAGAAATCACTCAACCCAGAACTGACCAGCAGCACAGTTGGAGGAGATGTAACAGTCATGGTTTGGCCTCCTAATGAGATACCACCATATACAAATCCAAAGCAAACTGTTTCCTCAATTTATTATTATTACATTCTGAACTTGAAGTTAAATTTATATATAATATACAGATAGTGTATACATTCATCATACACCAGCTGTCAGTTTATAATTATGCATAAAAAAACTATGCCTCCTTTTTGAAGGTCATTATTTTCAGGTTTCATAAAACTGCTCTCATGTTCAGATTCACCTTCTACTTTTCAGCTATTTAAGAAGATTTTTGTGCCATGTTGCGTTGAGCAGCGTTTCTACCCTGGGATATAAATGGGATGAGGTTTAACATCATAATTACAACATTCATTAAGGTTGTATTTGTTATAGGGGCTGTTAATTTAGTAATAAACTGGTGACTGAGTGTGGCTTCTCCTGCTGTCTGCGCTGAGTGCTGTGTTCATTTCCCAGCTAATTCTGCCCTCTGCAGGTGAAAACATGACAACTATGTGCCTTGGTATATTGTCTATTCTGGAAACACATTTATTATTATGATATTTTTTATATTTCAGTAAACTTTAAATAAAGATTGGACATTATGCTCAAAATACAACTAACAGTTGAGTAGAGTTCATATTTTTCTATTGTGCTAAACTCAAAAACAGTAAAACATGAGTTTTAAAGCAACACTATTCCATATTGTCCTACCTAAGTAGCCCTCTGGCTTTGGCCAGA
Organism: Ctenopoma kingsleyae; assembly: GCA_032353495.1. Classification (NCBI taxonomy): domain Eukaryota; kingdom Metazoa; phylum Chordata; class Actinopteri; order Anabantiformes; family Anabantidae; genus Ctenopoma; species Ctenopoma kingsleyae. The sequence goes on along the minus strand of JAUBNQ010000025.1, from coordinate 14,873,990 downwards.
TGCCGAAACATCTGGTTGAAATTCAGATGCAAACTTTCTGGGATTGTCTACTTGAATATTCCGTGATGGAGAGCACTGCTAGGGACAACTCTACATCACAACTGCCTCAAGCCTACTCAACATTATAAAACTGGAAATACTGAACTAAATAAATACTAATAATGCAGTGCTAGAGAGACATATAATACATGTCATAAAGTAAAATAAAAGATTGGTATATTTCTGTGTGCCAAGTAAATAATTAAAGGACTTTTTAAATCCATGAAGAAGCAAAACCCTGGCCAGTCAGTCCATCCCTCTTCAGAGGTGTCAAAGGTTAAATGACATCCCTTCCCTGAATATTCAGGAATAGCTTGGCAGAAAATCTAAATTAACATGCAAACAAATCTACTGCACAGAGGTGTAACCATAGACACTCAAGCGTGGATCAAAGCTGTGGGGAGACACGAGGGAATAGCAGATAAAAGACGTACACATTAAGCTGTTTACTAAGGTGACATGAAAAGGTGCGTTAGCTCAGTATTCAGCTTAATGAGGGAGAGACGGAGGGTTATCTTATTAAATATTCAGAGCTGCCAGTTCGCAGCCTTTTACATCCATACTCAACATCAAAAGAAAACTCAATTGTCTGCCAACATGATGTCTAATAATAGTAAGGTCCCCTAGATATTAAATTAACATAACTATTTCATTGAGTGCCTCACTTCCCTGAGCTCTAGCTGAGGTGAGGTGTCAACACTTTGACCTAAAGTGTGATGTATTGTGACTCTAGTGGTTCTCATGATAACACACACACAAAAAAGTCATCCCACTGATTAGAACTATAAAAGCTGTAAACTTTAATATGAAAATACCTTCATAATTCATCTGCTAATTCTTATTAACTCTCATAACAGACAGCATCCAGCTTTACTTATTAATGTATTAGCTTATAACAAAACCACACAACAATGCTAGAAAGATAAATATTGACAGCAGACAGTTTAAGTCTGACTAGATTCTCCTCAACTACACACTCATAATAAAAATAATAAAGCTGCGACGATACTATGCAAAAATAAACATCAGAAGTAAAACTTGAGCAATCTAAATTTGACTAGTAACAGTAACAGAGGTATTATCAGGAAAGTATTAAAAGGTTGAGCAAATGATCTGTTATTACCATATTGTTGTATTACAGATGCATTAATGTGTCTGCAGATTGTCACAGTTTTACCACTGTATATCCTGGAGGCTTAATTGTCTCTGCAAGCTAACTAATAACTACAGTTGTCAAATAAATATATTGGATAAAACAGTACAATATTTGTTCACACAATGTTCAAGTGGAACAGAATAATAAAGAAACCTATAATATAGACACTCCAAAAAGTGAAAGTACCTGACAAATGCATCTAAACATGGTACTTATGTACATGTATTCACTGCTGTGGGATGGATCATGTTTCAGGTCATCGCACACATGATAAACCCAGAGTGTAAATTAACTAAAGGCTTCAACATGCTCTGAAGCCTCCACAATTCCTCCGGCTGAATCGAGATCCTGTTCACAAAACCACCACTACACCACATTGAAAACAGATGGATCAAACAGTTCTTCCCCTTTATATTTGGACAGCTCTGTGTTATTGGAAAGAATTTCAGTAAGAATTACTAAATCTGGCCGCCTTTCAGGAAAACAAATGGACACAGATGTAGTTTTCCATTTTACAGGCTGTTTATGTCTTGCAAATTCCTTCTCCAGAAGACTGGGGTATGTTCTTTCATGTTTTAACGTCTCAGAGTGACCGCAGTCCTTTGTGGCAAATGCTCTTTTCCAATACTAATGACACACAGTCACACAAGTCTCTGGCAGCAGTGTGTTGTTGAAGCTGCGTGCCCACTGTGTAATTAGTCTACCACTAACTCCTAGTCTGGGGAAACATTCACAACCACATAAAACACTGACGGTTTTTCACGTCAGAAAGCCCAAAACAGATGGATATGCTCTGAAAGAGTTATATAGAGCCCAAATGGCTTTCACCAGTCAATTAAAATGATAGCATCTGTTGTCTAATAGGAGAGGGGTTCTCAATGGTCCCTGCAGGAGTTTGTAATGAGTTTACTGTCAGAAAGAAGCTGGAGAATAGAGGAGGCTTGGAACAGTCTTTTTTTATTGGCATTACATCCCCACAGAAACTTAACCTTTCTCTGGAGTGACCATCTTTTATGTGCTCCCGGTTAGATGAAAAATGACTCTGGAAGAAAAGAAAAAAAAAAATAAAAAAAAAATCAAAGAGCAGAACAGTGTCAGTGACAATACTAAAAACTTCTCAGCATGTCACAAAAATTTCACTGTGCACAGTCTAATCTGTAAGTGAGAGATCGTAGACTGTGGCTTCCGCACAATCCTGCCGTCCAGTGGTTCTCGCACGACATTACACCAAACCAAACATTTTTCACTGAGGAAAGAAATACTGAGATCTTCTGTTTAAGGACCTATAACATTAACAATGTTTTTAAAATATCGGTGTCAAAAACTATGTTCACAGTGACAAACCTACAAAGAGTTGTCACCTTGATCTGCAGCTTCAGGGCTTCACAAAGCTTTAAAGGGAATTTCACCCGATTGTCTGTCTGGATGTAATTTAATGTAATGTAATGTACTGTTTTAGTTCAGACTCACTGCTCTCTCTGCATCATTTTAAGGGGCATCCGGCCACTGTATTATTGTATTATATTGAAAAAACTGAAGCATTTAACAGCTAAAAAGCTATAATACTAATACTTGGTGGAGACAAAACCAAAGACAAAAGAGAGTGATATTGTACTTATATTTATGAGGTGACTCACTGACTGAAGTGAAAATACTACAATATAAGACCACTTCACAGGAGGTAGTCCACAATTATAAATATATCATTTCACTTCAGTATTATAACGGTATTAGCAACAATTCTCTAAAGTAAAATAACTCATTATGCAGCACAATGACCCCTGTCAGTGTAATAATATATTACTGAATTATTACTGTTAAAATACACAGCAAGATTTATTTTACTGTTATTATTAGTTGTGATTGTATTTATGCTGACTATGTTGTGCATGTGGAGTTAATTTCCCTTTGAGGCGACAGTAGCTCAGTTGGTAGGTCGCCTAGGAACCCCAGGGTTGGTGTCTCTGGACAAGACATTGAACCCCAAGACTGTTGGCGCCTTAAGGGGTCTAGCCTGTCCACAAGAATTTCCCAAAGGGGATTAATAAAGTAAACCAGAAATATTTAGGTAAAAGTACCTGAAAAGTGCTTAAGAGTACAGCTCTTAAGTGGATGTACTCTCCATCACTGATTTATGAATATTTTTTACAGTCACACATAAATATATATAAAACAGAGGACTTATACACATGCTACACTGTTCTGTGAAATCCTCTCTATAATCATCCCCAAAGACCAACAAACTGTTGCTTCTGGTGATCCAAGCTGTGCCAGCAAACCTGTTTGAAGTGTCTTTTGGTCAGAACAGACACATGGGGAGAAACCATCATTTAAACCTGAATCAGCCTCATTAGGTCAGACTGTATCATGCATCTGTCTCTCTCATCTGTGGGGTAACGACAGCGCTAAGGCTCTGTGTCACCAGGGTCACATGAAAGGCCGCACACCAGAGGAAGGCCTCTGTGTGACCCGGGCCTCTAATGTAGATAGTAAAGTATTAATCGTAGCAGTAAATGGAGTCAACAAAGGAGCAGGCACTGAGGTGTCTCCCTGAATGGATCTGCAGAGAAGTCCTGTGTGTGTGTCAGTCTTTCTGATGGGCTGTTAAAAGCCATCAGGGTCCTGTGATCTGAGAGCTCAATCCAGTGAAAACACATATGGTCCTGGTTAAAGCTGAAGGAAATTGGATTAAAGAAAATTCTTCTTGAAACTCTCTGGATTGTTCTTGCCATAACAACTCTGAGCAGCTGACATAGATGAAACCACAAATCAGCCTGAAACTAATATCTAGCTTCTCTTTTTCATGTCAGGTAAGTCACAACAGTGGGATAGGGGCTGTCTGGAAGGGATTTGGATTCTGCTGAACACATTTTAGTGCAGAGGTGAGGAGGAAGGCGCTCTGGCCTGGTTTCAGTAGCCTATTACTTTTCTTTCCTTAACAAAACACCCTGTCTGCACCACATGCTTTCCATCAAAGGGAAGTTATTCCACTACTGGCACTGTGTCTACCTTGCTCAAACCATTGGGGCAGGAAAATAATATCAGTCAATACACGAGGAAAAAGCTTACAGGTGTCACCGCAGAACCTGATCACACTCACCAGTGTGCTTGAAATGTTTAAACAGTGGAGTAATAAACGCTTTGAGCCAAAACGACAGCACAAGCCACAAGTGTTTAAATTAGCACCACATGTCCAATTCACACTAAGTAAGTCATATGTTTCATTTAATATTTTTAAAGGCTGGAATCTTGGCTGCAGTCACTAAGCCGTGATTATCTGAAATAAAACATGCTGCAGACTGTGTGGTTGCTTTCCAAAATCCCAGGTTAACTAAACAAAGCACATGGAGAGGAGACAAGAGCAGATTATGTGGAAGACTAATCAAATAACTCTTAATCCCAGCTGAGTTATGATAGAGTGGATGAAGCATTGAGGACAGGTTAGTGAGAAGAAAACTATTCAACAACAACAATTAAAACAGTTGTTTGACATTTGTTGATGCTTAAAGCTTCAGTTCACAGCTGAATGGATTGAAAATCCAATTTACTGCCTCCAGGTGACTAATATCTGTTTTATTTTCACAAAAGTGTGAACAAACCAAATACATTTTTATCAGATAAAAATGCTACATTCACATTAAAAGTCACTTCTGACATTTTTTGTCTGATCCAGATTGATTGCATATCAAGTTCTGACTTGAACCCTGCTGAGGTCCTAAACTGCCACAAATGTGTAAAGTTAAATGACATGTTCAGGAATAGCAAAAACATAATTTGTACAACATTTGATTGTGCAATTTCCGCACAGGGAATGAAGATGTTAAAAACAACACATGAAACCCAGTCTGATGGTTCTGACTGTGTTCACACACAAGACATGAGATATGAAAGCGACCTAAGACCACATATGATGTTGAACGAGATCTGATATGAAAAAATCTGATGTGGTTTGTTCACATTTGATGAAAACATTAAATCTAAGTCACTTAAAAAAAAAGAAGAAGAAAGAAAACAGATTTGTGCCAACTCAGTCTTAATGTGAACATAGCGGTACATATGTGATCCTAGATCACAATCATATCCAATCTCAGTCTGTGTGACTGCAGTCAGAACCATCAGATTAGTATCAATATGAATCATGAAAACAAAACATTGGATCTGACTGAAAATCTGATTTTAGCATTAATGTCTGTAATGTGAACATAGACTTACCATGAAAGCTGTTCAATGTCCATCTATCTACTGTAGTCTCTAGGTGAGAATGACTGAAAACAACAGTGTGGGTGTGCAAAAACTTTGTTCAGTTAATAACCATATATGACCATAACCATATGAATGTCTGAAGGACTCTTCTTGATGAGTCTGAAGAGCTTGTGTGTCACAGGTGGTTTCACTTACTGGCTGATTCGACCTCTGTGCCTCCTCTGACCTAATGTTTAGTTCCAGCTTGTTTCCGCTCACCTTCAAACTAATCACAGCTCCAATCAGTTTCCTGCCAACACTTGTGTGAGTGAGCAGAATCTTAAGCATCATAAGTAATGAGCACACACTGATAATAATTTCAGATGGGAGACCTCTGCGTGAGCATCAACATTCACTCCTGACCTTTGAAAACAATATATGTAGTAGTATATCACTTCTCCTAAGAAGACATACTGACATTACTATGTTATCATTCATTATGTGTTTATACAGCAGCTTTTCGTTGTTGACATTAACTAACATCTGCTCACAACCAGTGTGTTATATACCATTATTATTAAATGCATATATAAATGCTAAACAGGGGGACTTCAGCGTTACCTTTTAATGTATTGGTGGTTTTTAAGTAGCTCTAATTAGCCTGGCTATAATTAAAACTACAGTAACTTAAATGTTTTTCAGCAGAAATATGCTCCAAACGTTAGTCAAAGGTTGTTGTCCAAAACAAAATGAAACAAAAAAGAAACAGAAGTTAGGATAGAAACATGGTGTAATTTATTAAAACTAATATTTTAACTATTAATAATTTATACAGTTTTCACCGTGTAATTGGGATTGATTCCATTTTGTGTTTTAAGACTAAAAGACTGTTGAACTTTGAAATGCTTATCCAATCCTCTAAGGAATTAATTCAGCTTTCAATATTTAATGAGGATTTACTGAGATATTGCAGAATTTTAAAATGTGATCCACATTTTCAGCTATTTTTTGTTTTGAACACTATTTGCCTTTTTCCGTGATCCTCATCCGTTATATTTAAGTTAGAATTAAAAGTAAGTACGCGATGAGCCAAACACTGTTCCTCTCTGAAACATTGCTTTTCAGGCAAAATGTACTCATGTTTAAATCCACAGGTTTCCTAAAACATTCTCCTAAATTGAGCATTTAATCATTTTAGCATTTAAAGATAAAGAGTAGAGCAGTAAATTATACCGTGAACTCCGAATTAACAGCAACAAATAGAGAATGAAAGACTTTTATTAGAAAATGATGACAGCCTACAAGACAAATTGAGCCAGCATCTGAACAGGAAACAAACTAAAAAAAATAAAATCATGATTCCTTTACAAGATGTCTTAGAAACATCAGGGAAACTAAAAAGTGGTACTCAAAAACATACCAATACAGAAAGAGCATACTCAGCAGCTTTCCACATGAAAGAAAATTAAATTTGTCCAGGGACTACTGTGACATCTTGCGCATATTCTTCCTCAACAAATCAACAGATCTTGCACAATCCATTCTCCAAAGGCTTTTTGTGAAATCACGGTCATCTCCGAACATCTACACTCAACAGATCCTAAAATAAAAAAAAAAACCTTAAACTGCCTTGCGGTGGTACTCTGGAGGGGCCACTTCATAGTCACTTGTATTGAAGAGAGATGCAGAGTTCTTTACAAGATACCTGGAACAGACCACCGCTTTATTAATTTCTGCTGTAGAAGAATCAAGGTAAGCTTTTTTAATGGCTTTGTGAAGTCTTGAATACTCACTTGAGGAAGTCTTGTAGATAACTGAGCAGCAGCGCTAGGCTCTTCTCATCCAGGGGAGTGTACGCCAGCATGGCTCCGATTCTTACTTTAAAACCAAACAAAGAATTTTATGCTCCACACATTCACTGACCTTCATCTATAATGGATATATTTCCACTCTGCAGATCCCCACAAGGAGGCAGTTCAAGTGTATAAAGCAGTGTGGAAAATACATACTGAAAGATAAAAATGAGTACTCGTGTAAAAAAGGCAGCTAGAAGGAACACCTTTCACTTATTTTATAATTGATGTTAATGACACCAGATTAAGAAGCTATTGAGGTCTTCTGAATGAAGTCAGATAGGATTTCCAGATATTATGTATGGTTTTTAAGAATCTCAAAGTCAGAACTAATTATATTATAATATACACTCAATTAACAGCTGTATCCTACTTAACCTGACACCTTATTTTTCAAGAATTTATTGACCCAAAAACCAGAGGTCCCAAAAAAATGTGGCTACTGAACTTGACATGTGAATCTTTTAGAGAGCACAAATTTAAATATACAGTAGTGTGATGTTGTGTAGGTGTTTGTACCAAAGAGTCTGAGTAGATGAGGAGCGCCATAGATCTGAGACATTGTTGTATCTGGGTGGTTGGCCAGGATGTCTGCGTACTGCGGCCGCTCAAATTTGTAGAGAAGCTGTGTCCCAAGCATGACATTGAAATATTCGCGGACACCAGCGACCACCTCATTCACAGCAAACTCCCTGAGTAGTGAAGACAGAAAAAGTTATATCTACACAACACACAGAGTTTGACAATAGACAAGCAAACACAAGTAATGCTTTAGACTGCATGTGTGAGAAAACAAGTAGCAGTGTGTGAGTGTGTGTTTTTACTTGCTGTCAGAGTTTCCTCTTGATTTCTTATAATTTGCATAATCTTCAAGGACTGCATCCACATTCTTTTTGGCAGGTAGGTGGAAAAGCTGAAGACATGACATGACATGAAACATGACAATATTAATGACTACAAAGCATCAAAAACGTAAACTTTAAAATGAAAGTCACAGGTTATTAACCTGTTTTTGCCGTGTGATGAGGTCCCAGTCGTCCACAAGCCATGGTTTCAGCTCCTCTGGGATCTTTACTTTAACTTCCACTCGGTTTATGAAGGTCTCCTCCTGAGCAGAGAGAAAAAGAAGCCATGAGAGGAAGCTTGCAGAACATTTTATGAATTTGAGGTTCCCACTATACAATTACAACTACAAAATTAAACTTCTTACTGTTTCAGTGACCCATTTATTTCTCTCTGTATATTATAATAATAGAAATGTCAATACCGCATGGGACGAACTGACAGCACTGAGGACATAAAATACTATATTTACATTAAAACACTAGCAGGGATCTGAGCCATGCGTGTACTCAGTCCTGTTCAGTTTCTTCTTCAATCATACTTCCTTTGTTGTTCAAATACAACAGTGCAATGAACCCACTCTATTAAACTGCAGATTTTACATTTAGCTTTAACAAAAAGATCAATGGGTAGATGTACAACAACAACAGGTGGTCAGTAAATGGATGTGTACTAAAGAGGAAAGGCAGCAGAAATGTGTGCTCATTTGCATAATTGATTGGTCTGTGCACTCGGAGAGCAGAGCAGACTGACAGCCAGGCGTTCAAGGTGGAAAACAGAGAGTATCTTCATTAATGGACATCTACTATCCTTTGTGTGTGCATCATTCCAATTAAAACAGACCCACACGCACGCACGCGCACACACACCAAGTCATCCACCTCTTTGAAGATCTGAAATGCATGTGTTCTGTCATACTGTGCTGTAACCAATATCAATGAAGATTAAAGTATTCTACAAGCTCATCCTTTCTCCAGTATCCAGCTACTGAATAGTTGTTTGGGCAAGTTTACAGATCATTCATGCTTCTTTCAAGCTGTTTGATCAACTGAAAAGGCTGCTGTTTCCCCCAGTGATGATGAGCGGACAGTGCTGTGAGAGGAGGTGAGGCTGTGTGAGCATTGCAGTAGTGTCTGTCTCAACTCGCTGTCAGAAAGGAGAGACTGAGAAAGTGAAGCTGGTATCATATCAATATTGCAGTAAATGAGTATTGAAAATTCACCATTGATATGTAATTAGAAATCTCTCTTTGCTCTGTCAGATACTTTAGTACACCATAGTATTATCAAACATTAACTAACAAGTTTACAAAACCAAGAACCAGAAAAATCATCACTAAAAGCAAATTAGTAGATTAATGAACTTACACTTTCAACAGTTGGGTCAACACGTGCCCTCTTCTTTCGTGGAGGATGGGTTGGGTCTCCTCCTGAACTTGTTCCTTCTCCTGCTCCAGGAGCTACACGAACAAAAACAAATTGAACTATTAACAAAATGTTTAAAAAATCCTCAATTATTGTGAAACCCTGCAACCAACTCTAGTTACCATGTATATTATTGATCATTAACAGCTTCTAGTCTAACAACAGAAACAAACTGTCTCTCTGCTGACTGCTGTTTTGAAGGGTTCATAGGTTTAAACAGTGGCAATAATTTTTGCCTTAATATACTCACTCTTCTGTTTGTTCTTTTTGGTTTTCCTACAGGAGAGAAAACAGTTCATAGAGGTTAAAATAATACTAAAACATTTCTTAAACAGTTGTTAGGAGACATCACATTAAGTGACAGAAAAACTTGCACTCACACATCATTTTTCTGCGATGCAGCAGGAATCTTCTTATTTGGCGCAGCACCCCTCATTCTTCCTTCTACATAATGGTCTCTAAATTAAGATTAAACAAAACAAAACAAAACAGGCTTATACACACATAGTACACATTGTATCCCAAAAGCCCCAAACTGGTATTGGGGACAGCCCAATTAAAATATGATACCACCTAAAATTAGGTGAGGATGGTGTTTTATTTTCATTTGCTCTCTCTCATCAAAAAGTTGTTATAGTGACATCTGTAAAAATTACAGTCACCAAATTCAAACATTGAAAATAGGACAGGCTTACTGATTGGCCCTCTGAAGCTCTTTCTGTTTCTGCAGATTACTGTCCACATACTTAAGCACTCTGCTTTCAGGAACCCATTCGTCCCAGCTGGAAGATAAAATAACAAGAAAATAAATCAAGACTTTTTAAAATATTTGTGGAACAAATTTTAGAGGCTTTTATTTAAAAAAAACTTACTTCTTATTCCACCCACTGTAATGAATAAAGTATTTGATTTGTTTGTCCTTGATGTTTATCTTAACACACTGCAAAGAGAAACATGATTCATAGTCAAAACAAATGGAAACAGAAAAGGAACACGTGATCAGAGTAATTAAGGCAGCCTACCTTAGCTTCGTAGAGTAATGGCCCATGAAAACACAGCACTCTTTCACCTGAAAAGGTGGTGGCCAATTGAAATCAGCATAGGACAATTCATGTACAACAAATTTAAATTGTCAAAACAAATCCTTAAACACAGACAAGCTGAGTGTTCAAGACATGTAACAGAATCAAATCTATTACATCTTACATTTTAATTCTTCAATGTCTCAAACATTAGCAACTAGTGCTGATTTATTTCAAGAGCAAGAGAATTACATTTTCTACCACAGTCTATATTTAGCCACGCATAGAGACTAGGGTTAGGGTTAGAGACCACATATAAAAAACTTTTATTTGAAGAGTACAGTGGAAAACAAAATGTTGCAGTTATTTTCATTATCAGACAATATGTTTTATTAGATATTATATTAAATGTAATAATTTAGTCATGAAAAACATATTTATATCATGTCTTTAAATAAATGATATTTTGATTGTGGACGTGTGCTTGGACAAAACAAGTTCTTATACTTCCTATTAAAACAAGCTTTTTAAAAACAAAAACAAAAACAAAAAAACATTTGGCATGTTACAGACGAGTAATTAAAAAATGTCTAAAATTACATTTAAGCAACTTCATACTGACTGCTAATGTTTCCAGTGTTGATCAGGAAAAATTACAATTATTGAATTCAGTGATTATTAACAAAGCGGAATGTACTAAGTGTCTGTGAAGTCAGCAGTGTGTTAACGTTAGCAAGGCTCATCTAACAGCTCAGTGAAAACTGAGGTGGGCGGTGAAACCAATAAAAAGCTAACTCTGCATGAATGAAGCCTTAGCTAGCAGGTAACAAAATTGCTAAAATTCATTTTATGCACTTTGTCGGTATGCTACTGCTAATGTTAGGCTATGCTGTAAAGAAAAATACAAAAAATGTAACTAATGTGGGAATTAATATGATCACGATCTGTTGTGTGATCATAGCAACAACAATGAAAGCTAATAACGCTAACTAGCTGCTCGGTGGCGGCAGCGTCTGTTTCGCTCACTAGCTAGCTAACATTGTGGGCCTATTCACCGGCCCCTACCGTGACCGGCGCCACAAACCAAGCAGAACAGAAACCAGACAGATTGTTACCTTCTTGAAATTTAGGTTTCGGGTCCTGTTTCGGCGCCATTCACGGATTAAACTATCAAAATATGGGAAAAATTGCTAGCTCCCATTCCACTCTAAAACGGCGCCGCTCTCTAAAAACGTCATGACAAATGCAGTGACGCATTAATGCGGCGACTATCTATGTTTCCGGTAGGGGAGGGAATTTAAAGCCTCAGCACTAACTTATAAATAATTTCCCCTTTTGAGTCCTCGTGTTTTCAGAAAATGGCCAAGTGTTTGAAGAAGATATTGGAGGATGATTAGGTCAAGAACCTACCAGAGGTGGAGTTGTGCGACAGGGGATTTCCAATATGCTGCACGTCCCAGGACTGTTTACTCTATGAAACATCATTCAGCTGGTCCTCAGCCACAACAAGCTCACCGTGGTGCCTGTTAACCTCTTTGAGCTGAACAACTTAGAGGTCCTGAACATGTACAGACTGAAGTGATGTATACTATTGAAGAGGATTAGGACGACCATAAAAATATTATCTGAGTTCTCAGAATTCAGAGAACAAAAGTAAAAGAATGAATGAATGAATGTACTACATTTTTACATTGTTTAATTCTTGCTTCAATCGCAAGCCATAGCTAAAGTCAGTGTTATGTGTAAAAAAAGAAAAAATAAATTCAGGGCTAAAGAATAAGTTGTGGAACAGACACCTAGTTTTATAAATCTCTGCCAAGTCAGACACAAGTGTTTGAATAACCTGATGAGATCAAATTAAATTTCTGTCGGAGGTGGGTAGAGTAGCCAAAAATTGTACTCAAGTAAGAGTAACGTTACTTCACAATAATACTCAAGTAGAAGTAAAAAGTAGTCATTCAAAAAATTACTCAAGTAAGAGTAAAAAAGTACTTGATGAAAAGACTA
>JAUBNQ010000025.1:14849078-14861364 GCA_032353495.1 Ctenopoma kingsleyae | reverse complement strand
TCAAGTCTTCATTACTGTTAAATTATTTAGTTTTTTGGCAATGCTTAATCCATCCATCCATTTTATTCTTCTTATCCATATCTTGGTGAATGGCTAATTAATTAGTGTTAATTATTGTTTATATTATATATTAACTACTGGAAGTACAAATGTTCAGTAAAAAATCTGCAGATGTCCTACAGTAGCATGTGATGTGTTAGTATTTAAGCTTACAATTCATGCACCTTCTTTTATCTGTTTAATTCTTACAAATATCAAACAGCACAGTAGACCTTGTAGCATTTCAAAATGATCAAAGCCTCTATTTACTTATTGACATCATCTGATAGTAAAACAGACAGAAACGGAAAATGTTACAATGCATGTCAAGAACAATGACATCTTTAAATAGCATTAATTATATAATTACAAAAGAAATATCACATACAATGACAGCAATGCATAGCCACAAATCAAAGAAATGCTGAAATATATATGATAATAAATAATCCTAACTGTAAGCACAAGTCAAGAAAGTTAAAGGGAAGGGAGGCGTCCATAACAACTTTGATGATTTTAACTTCTGGGCCAAAATGCATGATGTGATGCACTCTAAGACTATCACAGTTAAGGCTGCTGCAAATACACTAGATAACAAAAATGCTATGCACTCTGTGGCTTCACTAAGGAACAACGTAGCATTCAAACAGGTGAGCGCTCAGGTAATTTGCAGACGTGCAAAGCTGAAAACTATTCTTGAAGTGTTTAATGCAACTGTGAACACTTTACTGCTCCACAGAACCATTATGTAAAAAAAAACAACAACAACAAAAAAAAAAACAAGTGCTAAAATCAAACATGAAGACATGAAATGTCATTAACCCACTTATACACAAACACTGTTTAGGTTTTTCAATTAAGGAATTACAGGTGGATCAGAAATCAGCCTAGTCTTCGATGTGGTGCAGAAATGTTTGATGTCGACACTTCACCGTAGTTTTCTGTATGTTTCAAATTTAATATGCAAAACAAACTGCTATACTTTAAAACTAAAAATACATGATAATTTAAATCTTAGATGTGTATAACAGAGGGCTGCTGCTGGACTAGTGCCATTATCACGCTTAAAAACTCTTGTTTTACAATACTGCCTTACTCCCAAATTCTATTTATTTAGGTGCATTCTGAACTATAAATATTATAATATTTTACTGAAAGAAGGGAGGAGGAAAAGGGTTCAGAGTTATGACAACAGAAGGATCTACCGTTTGCTTTTGCAATTCTAGTGGCAACATTTCCTAGAGGCATAAGGAATGCTTCTTTAAAAAACAGCATACATGCAACATAATTTACATCATAAATAATTCCTTAAAAGAATATGACTACAGCATGAAATGTCTAGCAGAAAAATCTTCAGTGATGGCAAAAGTGGCCAGATCTTTCTGCTGTCAAAACATTTTTTGACAAAAAAAGATTTAGAAAATAAAGAAAGTGTTACACATTTTCCTGTTTAGCTGTGACTCACCTTTTCTACATTACAACAATGCCCATTTTCTTTATAATCTGAATATCATGTTCATCATTAGGTGTTACCTTATTAGGTTCTGTGCACATTATACTGAAATAATGCCATTGACATGGAATATTGAAACAAAACTGTAAAAACCAGGTACAAAAGGTACAATATAATCAAAGGACCACATGAAGAGGTGTGAAAAAGTCTTCAGTATTCACAGAAAAATATCAACTGAAGTAACTCACTGGACAAGAAGCGTCCTAAGTTTATATACATATGATAAGTAAAATTGAAAATAGATTTTCCTCTCTGTACATAGCACTGTATTCTTTCATCTTCTTCTTCCTTATTTACAAAGAACTCCTGTTCTCGAAGTCTCCCTTGTCTTTCAGTTCCTGTGTGGACCTAGTCAAGTGAGATAACGTCAGATATGGAGCCATAAATGGCGGCTGCTGCAGCAGCTTCCACCGAGGACCTTGACAATCCTGAGATGGTGTGGCTGTCTCTGTCTCGCTCTCTGTCTTTGTCTCGGTCCCGCAGACTGCTGGATGACACTAAACTACTGGTGCTGCCACTGTTGCTGCCTCCGTTGGTGGCTACCAGCGTGCTGCTCCCTGGGGTCCCCGGCTGCTCCCGCAACATCTGAGAGGAGCTGTAGGGCAGGAAACGGTTGAGGAGCAGGTCGTGGTCCTCCGAGGCAGATGCCGATGCAGCTGCTGCGGCAGCCATCACCATGTTGTAATGCTAACAAGAAAGAGAAGAATGATCATTAATCAAAAACAAGACTTATAATGTAGTATAATTATGTCAACTGGCACTGCCGTCAGGAACTGTATACACAAAACACTGTACAGCAGTTTCTCTTAACTGACTCAGTTAGAAGAAACTACTCTATCAGACAATGGTTTTTGGTATAAGTGTAATTCAAAATGCTTAAATGCTTAGTTATCTCAGTTGTCTGTCAATACAATTCATCAAACAAAAATAAATACAAACTGCAAATAATAAACAAATAAGATTAAATATACAGCCATTTCTGAATGAACACTGGTTTGGTTTATTTTAAAATATATTTGATGCAGTGTCTGCGTAAACATACCTGATTGTCACCTTGGAGGAAGGAGAAAAAATTTAGATCTGCAAGAAAAGGAAGATGACACAGTCCTTTTTTAATTTATTTCAAGTAACATGTAAGAAACATCTGTGTTCAAACTGGTTTGTTTAGATGACATCAAATCTGTCTTAAAATCTTTTTTTAAGGTGTAGATATAAGGTTGCTGTAATTTTGTCCATACTGGCTGTGAAGTGTTGCCGTCTTTATGCGACTACACTCTAAAACATGAGGAACATCACTTCTGATCCTGATTCCATAAAACTAACTGAGACGACTCAAGCGATTATCTTCATCTCCTCAATTATGTTATAGATCCAATGCTGTTTTTTTCAAGTAACAAGTAAGCAGCAAAGACAGCACTGGAAACTAAAGGAATGCATTTTGTACAAACTATAACTTTGACAAATATACAGTGTAGTGAGAGACTGCTCCAGCATTATATTAGCTTCAGGTGAACTTCATAATATTTTGCACAAATCAGCACTGCAGATTTAGTTCCTAATTTCTTAGAGTGTAGCTGCTTTAGAGAGGTGTTGCAATTACTTATTACTTATTCAACATACGTAAAGGCATGTGTTTTTATTAAGATAGATTTAAAAAAAACTACGGCCATCTTTTAAGGCAGGTTTACCTGGCAGGTCACTAGTTGTGTGATAATAGTGGCGGTAGTCTTGGATAAGAGGTGGAGGAGGAGGAATGTAGCTGGTCTCCACAGGGGGCATGCTGGGAGCTCTGGCCACAGGTGAAGCCTGGCTGTGCAGGTTCAGCACTCTGAGAGGAAATGCAGATCAGGTTAGCAAAGTTAGAAGTAACATCACAGAGCTGAGCACTAAATTTAAATTTAATCTGTTTCTGGCTTGGACACTCACCCCTTGTTTGAGGGTGGGGAGACAGGTGACAGCGAAGGACACGCCCTTTTAGGAGGCGGTTCATCATCCAGCTCATCCTCTGAGGAACTATCCAGTGTTAGGTCAATCACGTCCACTTTCTTACTGTTGTCATTAGATGATCCTCGTTTGTGCTCATGTGTTTCTGTTCGAGACAAATCTACAAAGGGACAACTAAGTTACAAGGTGTTCACAGATCACAATGAAAATAACGCTAAAAAAACCCAGAAATGTATGCTACATACCACTGTCTACACCGTTGTATGAAGCAGAAACCTCCTGCACCTCTTTCTTGGACTTCATTGGTGCCCAGCTTCCATCTTCTTTGAACTGGATTTCATCACAGTCAGAACAGCTATTCAGGATTTCCATGAACAGTCTGTGAAAACAGCATCATACCTTGATACAATACAAAAAATTTTTAAAGGTTTGAATGACTTACTGCTAATATGGTAATTGATAACTGACACTCCTTTAGCAGGCAGTGAGACCAAAAGCTGCATGGTGTTAAAGAAAACGTGAGTGCAAAGTATTGCTTTAAGCACCCATGAAACATTAAAATATGCCCTAGAAATCTGTTTAAAGTAAGAGATGAATGCATCTGAATGTTTATGAGGCTGCAGAGTGCTTTATATGTTATGAAGAAGCCTATGATCAGCACCTCTGCTCTAGTAACACAGAGGAATTTCTGACATAAATAAGGAGGCTGTTTTATTTTCCATGCCATACTAATATCATTCTGACATCACGCACCATCTGAAACATTTCTGAAAAGCGGAAAACTTTTCTCTCTATACAGACGGATACAGCAAATTGAAATATTCAGTTTTAAAGCCAACGCTACAAACACCTGCAGTTTGTTTCATATGTCACATGCTCAAAACAAACATACTGGAATCATGCAGTGTTACCCACTGCATTTGATGAAGCAGTGCTTTGCTCACCCGTCTATAATCAGATGTTCATACGGCGCCTTCTTGTCACAGACTGGACACACCCAGGTTGGCTTCTTCTCATTCATTTGGATATAAAGCGTAGCATCAAAGCATTGAAGGTGCGAGCAAGTCATCGATCTGCAGGGGATTGTCAGCCTCATCTTCCCCAGCTTTAAAAGGAGTCACAAAGGACACACAACAAGGATTACTCAGTATTATATAACAGTCATCTACAACTTCTTTAAGTGCTGGGCTTTTTTCCTCCTGCACCATAAATACACTTTTTGGCAACTTAAAAACTTAGAACTAGGTCAATTAATTTCTGTTTTCTCTATTAGGATTAGGATTAGGCAGATTACTAGGTATATTTCTTAACTACTGCAATAACACAGGGTTTTTCTAAATTAGACAAAACAATGAGAGATTTATTTACAGGACACAAGAGAGAGACTCGTAGACTGGTGGTGGCAATCTCACTCTCTGGATCAGCTGTCAACTTTTCTTTGACTGAAAGAAAGAACAAAAACAAGACTATATAAGGAAAGGAAGTGTACAATATGTAGCTTATTAGAAAACTATCATTGATGGAATGGAATTGATCGTTGATCGATACATATAGGGGGTGATTCATTAAGATCACAAATTGCATTGAGTTTGGGGGATTTTAGTGGGATCTACTAAGAAAAACCACATAATTGACAACAGGTGCAAACGTGGCGGAGGCTGCTGTATTTAAAGGTTTTTTCATGTTTCACTGGTATCCCCCATGGGGAGTTTGGGGAATGACTCAACATACAGTCTCCTTTTGTTTACTGCAAGCGATGATTTTACAATTCTCATAATGACTCACCTAAAAGACAGCAATCTCCATACATGTCATCTGTTCTACAGACTTAATTAATCTTGTACTGAACCAGGGTATTTGACCACAATTTTAGTTATGACACCGTAAGGTTGAGATGGTTTGGACATGTGCAGAACCATTGGAGTCACAAACAATCTGTACATTCAAAGACTGTGTGCTTATGATTCATCCACACATGCTCGCAAAGAGTTTAAGATTATTTAAGGAACTCGGGGCCTTTGCAGGACTTAGTTCCCTTTACGGGTCCTAAGTTTAATTCCTGCAATGTGCTGTGACTATTATTCAAACAGGCCACAAAAAAAATAATAAATTACTATTTGAAAAAAGCTGAATAATGTGATTTCCTACTACTAAGGAAGTTTTCACTGTATCCAAAAAAATTACATTAAACTTACTCAGAGCTCTTGAGTGGTCAGGATTCCTAATTCCTTTGGCCCGTAGTCTTTGCAACAACACTGCAGACGACTGTTGTCTTACCAAATAAACAGCCATAGAAAAACTCTGACAAATGAAAATAAAAAGAATGAGTGAAAAGGTCATAATGAGGTGACCAATATCCTCATCAAGGCTTCAGGGAAAAAAAACGGTTAGAACATGTTATGACACTTGATTCATAAAACTTTCTTACCCTCCCAATTTCTGAAGTCCATGACACCACAATTGTGTTGGGGACTGTGGTGGAAAGTCGAACAAGAGAGGTTATGTTAATGGGGCGACTGGGCCTTTTTGGTTCAACTCCGTTTTTGGTGGGAGGAAGATATCCCTGCAGAAAAAACATCAAACATCAGTGACTTTGATTCTTACTGACTGAAAATATGACATGACAGACAAATGATAAAAGCTCTGGACTCACCGGGAGATTACAGGGTTTGCCGTTCACCTTCACACAAAGATTAGGGGGGAAATGATCCTCCTGGGGACAGCTTGTCTCTGATAAACAAAATCTGAAGAATGAAGACAACAGAAAACAAGTGATAACCTCAAATGTTGTGGAACTAAATGTGAAAAGCAATTTTTTTCTGTTAAGTTGCCACTATCATAAAAAAGTCGCCTTGCTTGCGTATTTTACCATTTCAGTTGTGTAGTACAGCCATCTCCATCTATGATATAGGAGAGCACTTCTTAAAGGATGCCATTCATCCATACAGTGAATATTTAATTCTGAAACTAAATAAAATGTCAATTTTATGTGATTAAATAGTCTCCCTGAGGCAAAAAATTTTTCTTTCATTACTGTTTTTTTTTTTTTTTTTTTTACCTTTTTTGCATATTTGTCACACAAAAATGATTCAGATCATCAAACAGATTTTAATATTACACAAAGTAAACCAGAGTTAAAAAAAAAAAAAAAAAAAAAAAAAAATCATGCTTAAATGATGATTTCATTTATTAAGGGAAAAAAAGTTGTCCAAATCTGTCTGGCACTATACAAAAAAGAAAATTCCCTAAACCTAATAACGGGTTGTGCCACCCTCAGTGGCAACAACTGTAATGAAGCGTTTGCAATAACTGGTAGTATTTTGAAAAATTTAATTGGAATTAAATTTGCATGTGCACCAGGGAGACATGTGTCTCCTTCTACAATTTAGAATGTAATTCAGTATATGCGATAATCAATAATCAACAGGTTAAAGTTTATGTTAAGGTTTTTCACAACTTACGTCAGATTCTGAAAGCCAAACTATACCACGGGAAAGTTTCACCAATGAGCAGATATGTCTTAAAAATGGAGATAAACTGATATAAAAAGAACTATAAATGACTATGAGTGATGTGACGATTTCCGGTTGGTTCAGAACTGAGAGAGGTTAAACACAGACCCACTATTCACTTGACAACAGCTTTGATTAAAATAGAAAGTTTCTATGCTCAGAACAAAACTAAGTTAGACATACCTTAATTGGACTTGAACAGCAAAGTCACATTTGGTTCCAGATATGTCCCTAAAAAATAGACAGATACAGCTGATTAGAATAGTTTAACACAGTATTTAATAACAACTCAGTTTACTTCTGGTGCTTTTTTAAAATTATGCTGCTTTGAATGCTTTCAAAGTGTTACTACTTCTTCCCTCTCATCTTTTTGACAGCTGAAGACAGTGTACAGCATAGAGCTTTCTCACTTACATGGAGCTGCTTATCTGCTGAACTTGCTGTGGTGTTAATGCAAAGGCATAACATGCTTCCTGGAACCGTTGACTGTTGTCTGAGGCTAAAAAAAGGAAACAGAAACAACATGACAGTCAGTGGCAAAACCTACAGAAATCACTATGCACTGGTCATTTTGAACTTGTACTGAGCATAGTTTTACTTCACATTTCTGAAGTCATAATGTTCTTTCAGTATGCACACAAGACAGAAGTGATATAACACAACACAGAAGTGACACAACTGAGCAGTAAGCGGTGGACTCACCCAGGCTGGTTGGCTTAATGAGTTCATCTAGCACGTCGTAGAATGGCAATCTCTGAAGCTTGACATCGGGGTGGACAGGGTGCAGGGCGGTAGGGAGGTGAGGCAAACTCAGCTCATGCTTAGCCCCGAGTAAAGAAACAGGCAGCAAAGGTGATGGGGAACCATGGCTGTCAAATCCCAGCTGGGCGAGGCCAGCAGGCAGGCTGGAGGCAGAATGAACACCGGGCAGAGCTAGATCCACTGGTGAAACCATTTTGGTTGGGAAGCGTCGTCTGTAGAGTTCTTTGATCTTCATCTGAACTGCAGGACTGCAACCAGCCTTGAGTAGGTGGAGAGCTTTGGTCAAAAGTTCATGTTTGCGACCATGCTTATTCCGCCCCGCATACCCCAACAACACCTGCAGCTCCGAAACTCGAAGGCTCATTACCATTTGCTGGTGGAAAATGAAGAATGGAAAAAATTGGGTGTTACACCCTAGAAAACACATTTTCTTATTCCAAAGTTAAAAGTCTTATTTAGTCTTATTTATTAAGTCTTATTTTCTCATTTTGACTTCAGATGTTTGTTTGACTCCTTTTTAAAACACTAATTCTTTCACAAGCATACAAATCATTCAAACCCATCATATTTTCATTGACATATGCTTGGATCAGGATACATCGAATACACCAAAGACCTTTTATTGAGACTGTTAATTTAGATATTTTATAACATTTCCTTTCTAATATTTTAGAACATAGTTTGTGGTGTGGTATCCGACTAGAGTATACTGAATGAAACTGTCAAAACAACAGATGCATCTTACAACATAACTTTCAGTTGTCAACACACAGTTAAAATGTGCCAGGACACAACAATGCTTTAAATAAAACCGGTCATTGAAACAGTATAATGCAGTAAAACATTGCAACACGTAAACCCTTATAAATTACCAAAGAATTAGATCAACATATCTGTGGAACAGATGCAATGAAAATGTAAAATTATATTGTGCACTTAATCATGATCTTATGTTTACCCTGTGTATTGTAATCTTGTGTCTGCACTTAATAATAAATAATTGTGTTTACAGCTGCAATGTGGCGTTACACAAAATAAAACACACAGTGCTAAAAAGGTAATCTGCAACAGGTAAATCAATATACACAGGTAATGGGAAATTCATGAGTCCAAAAGGCATCCACGCAGAAAAATGTAAACATCCACTCTTGAAGAGTTACTTATATAAAACCTGTTGATTACAATGGGGTTGGGTATACCACCACACATAAGCAGGACATTTAGACACAATTAACACAAGAATTATTCAAAAATCAAATGTAAAATGCATGAGTACAACGCTCAAATGTGTTCACTACATAGTAATATTACAGCTCATATGACAACGTGTTGAGAAAGAGCAGTGTCAACAGTGCATAGGTTCACTTAAGAGCGGAGCAGATCAAACTGAAAGCGTTTAACGTTAACATTGTGAGTGTAATCTATTAACTAATAAGTAATTACCAACATTAAGATAGTAAAAGGTGAACAGGGATAGGGTAGAATTAGCTAGTTAGCACAAAACAGGTAACAACGTCTATCTGATGTTAGTGTAATCGGACTTAAAACCGAAAGGTGCACTATTTACTTCATATTGTGTGCTTGAACAATACTGTCCAACCAGGCTTACGTTTCAGCTGACCAGGCAGAGAATGTTGACTATATTTCGACGATTAACGTTACCACCACATCTGCTCAAAATAACGCTAACGTTAATGGATGCTAAACTGCGCTTGCCTTCCAGGGAATAGACAGAGCCCATTTTTTAACAGACACTGCGGTCCGCTGGCTCAACTACTGAAAATGTCGGGAAGCAAATG
This sequence comes from Ctenopoma kingsleyae, assembly GCA_032353495.1. Classification (NCBI taxonomy): domain Eukaryota; kingdom Metazoa; phylum Chordata; class Actinopteri; order Anabantiformes; family Anabantidae; genus Ctenopoma; species Ctenopoma kingsleyae. Next base: position 14,851,795 of record JAUBNQ010000025.1, on the reverse strand, counting down.
CCACAGTGCTAATTGGGTCAACATGCTTACAGGACTATAGCTTTCATCTTTTATAAAAAGTGACATCTGGCCCTATATGAGGATGAACCGCACAGGAGACAGCCTAACGGAGCGTCGGCAACAATAACAAAGCTAATGCTAGTAAGCTAGCCAGCCAGCTAACACTTAGTTTGACCTCCTCTGCTTACAGTTTTTTATTATATACCTTGATAATAACATTCCTTGGATCTGTACTGTCAAGTAACTACATCACCATCATTTGAAATTCAAATTTCACTATGTGAAAGGCTATTTGTCAAGCTAATGTAGGGGCTCACTCTACCTTGAGTTCCGCACTCTCCGCCATCTTGTTACATTGTGTGCGCATGCGTATCGGCCATCCTCAAGGGACAGCGTCGATTCAAGATTGTGTGTCGCTTTTCGGCAGCGGACGACAGAGGGCGCTGTCGCAACACAAAATACACAAGGGACACGAAGTCCGTGTGTAAGAGTTTATTCTTCTTACAAATATAAATCGAAATAGTTCGATAGGTTCGATATATAAAATACTAATGTAAACTATTAATAGATTAGGCTATTTTGATTGATTATTTGATTAAGTGGTGGGAAGTAATGTAAGTAAGTTCTGATGGGCTACTTTACATGAAAATATGACAAGATGATGATAATAAATACATTGGTAAACCAGCTAAGCTTTTCGGCTTCTGATTTGATTTGATCAACTGTTTAAAATACGTTCCCCAAATAACCTAATAGACAAATTACAAATGAATTGTAGCCAAACAGCTGAGCCTAAAAGTGGTCAAACTATTGAATATGCTACACACCAAAGACCTTTTCTCATTCTTTTAGCTCCTTTTAGTAATTATCTGATGACATCTCCGATTTATCTGGTGACAGGTTGGCAGCCACTGGACCAAGCTGTGAAGTCTTTAAAACTAGACCTTTAACTAACTCGACCAGGTATAACACTGATACATCAGTATAAACAATAATAAAACAATAAGTTATATATTTCGTATTGCCTGTTTCATTATATGTAATACGTCAATTATGATTTTACTGCACAACAAACTACTTTAACGTGGGAGAATTTTTACATTCTGGTATTTTACTTGAGTAAAAAATCTGTCACATTATTGGCAAATAAGAACAAATGACAAAGGTTTATTGGTTTCATAGCAGTAAGTAGAATTTATTTATTATGCAAATAGAGGTGTTTTCACGTGGATATTTTCCTCGTTTCGGTGCGAATCCAGAAAGAGTCTTTAAACGTACAACCTGGCCTCAGTAATGCAACACAGTCACTTACAGGAATCAACTCATAAATTCAAATTATTTGCTTCTCACTTAGATAAACCATTCACAGACTCACTGTGCTGCTGGATTCATTTAGCCTGTAGGCTACAGTTTTATATGATATCTTGCGAATAAACTATTTAGAGAAGAACATGGGAGAATTACGCCTGTTGATGCTGCTGAGGGCAATAATTCACATTTCTTTTAACAAAATGATTTATTCATTAGCGATGAAAACAAATATTACATGAACAAATAAGCTACTTTTAATATAATATCTCTACTTACAATGTCGTGGATGTATAGCCTAATTTAGCCTACTAACTTCCGTGTTAAGTCTTTAGAAAACAAAGAGGCATGGTTTTACCGCTACGAATAATTAGCCTATATTGTAAATCTATTTCAATGCAAAGGCCTTTAATTTAACATTCCGATCACTCGTTTAAAGTGCATAACTTCTAAAGTAAGCTACTGGCCTGCAGAGAACACAAGAAAAATAGTAGGCTAATCCACAATACTGTGAGGATAAGGAGCGATGAACTGGCTAAAAAGCTTCTAATATTGACAACAGAAAAACGAAATAACAACCTATAACTATTACAAGATACATACATTGTCATTGCACTTTGCCACAAATAATAAATATCATCCATGGTATCATTTCAGGAAAACAAATTACATAAATGCTGAAGGACACATTTTAAAATACTACAAGTAATTTACAAGTGAGTCTATTTTCGACTTGAATCCTCAGTGTCTTTGGGGATTCTCCGTGTTTTGCTGTTTGACAGTAGCTGTTAGGTGTGCGTCCTTTCTCTCTCTCCCCCTCTCTGTCTCTGTGAATGTCAAGTGATCCTGATTCAGGGAGGTAGCAGAGGAGATTTGAAGGAGCAGGATCCGGAGCAGTGGCGAGGAGTCAACATCTTACAGGAGAAATGGTGTAAAGCGTCGTGAGCTTCTATGAAAAAGGAGATGAAACCATCAACAGTGTTCGTGCATGTCAGTCCAAATAGTTCTTACTGAAATTACACACGTTTGGAATTTTTACTATAGTTAGATGCCTGTAGTCTACATAATTAACATGTAAACAATAATAGTGCATGTGATCCAAGAGATTGAACAAACATTTGACGTATCAAAACACTAAATAATACCGACAGATAAATCAATGAGGTCTCGTTTACACTGAACTCTTTGAGCACATAGACTGGCATCAATCACGTGGACAAACAGGCTGTAAATCCAGGGACTGCTGCTGTTTTTTCTCCCTCTGCTTTATTTTTCTCACCTCGGACAATGTGAAGCTGCTGAACCATCTCCTCCCTGTAAGAAAGTTCCCTTTTCATTTGATCCTGGAAGTTATCTGAGGGGCACATTGCAGAGGCACATGTCAGTCAATGATGCTGCAGGTGAACCAA
>JAUBNQ010000025.1:14831987-14843006 GCA_032353495.1 Ctenopoma kingsleyae | reverse complement strand
TCAGACGTTGTCTACAACAGGAGTTATTAAATAAAACACCTATTATGTGCAAACCCGTATTGAATACATTATACTTTTTAAAAAAAACACGCATCATCAACACGCATTTAATCAACTCTATTGCACTTTCTTGTAAAACAAACAAACAAACAAAAAAAACAGAAACACCGATGTTATTGACATTATGCATGGAGCAGGCTGCAGTGGGATTTGGCGTTTCGCTAAAAACAGCAGGGACCAAGAGACACATTGTTGTGCGCACGGAGTCAGGGCCCGCTGATGAATGCGGCGCGCAGGCCTGCATCATGTGCTGGGTTCCCACGGATTCGCCGTTTACAAGCTACACCTCGCCTACATGCTTTTTGACAATAACCAGCTGCTCTAAAGGTCACTTCGTCTGATCTGCGCTTGTGTTTTTTTTCCTCAAGCTGAAAGAGAAAGATCAGAAGAACAATACGGACAGCCTTGAAACGTACGTGATGGATACTTAACTTTTTTTAATCGATAAAGGTCTGGATTAATCATTTTCATGTGGCAAACGCGCTGCGCAAAGCGCTAATGTAATATTGATGACGGTAACAGGACACGTTGCTGTTGGTCCTGTTGACTCCAGAGGGACATTATAAACAAATTTGTTTATAATTATAATTTTAAGGGAAGGAAACGCAGTGTTAATCCATACGCTTATTTGGCAAAAAATGAAACAATAATAATAATAATAATAATAATAATAATAATAATAATAATAATAATAATGTACAATTTTAAAAGAGCAACCAAATTCAAATCAAGTAGCAATCTTCACAGCCTGCCAATCTATCGATTGTGGAACGGATATGGTTTGTTAAACCTCGACTTTCATCAACGCAAACCACTTAATTACAAGTCATTGTTGCTAAAAGATAAATCAGAAGTTTTACTGACAGTGCGGACAACTTCACCTGAAGTTAAATTAATTGAAATACGAGCAAACGCTTAAGTCATTCATTGCAAGAAGTGGTGCCTAATAAGTCAGTTTGAGTCAAACATGGATGAGGAAATAAGGAAAGTAACCAAAGAGTCAGTGAGGTCATTATCAGGCCCATGCTTGTTCTACCTTTTTTGTGCAGGAGAGAACAGCTCATTTAAAAGTGTGTCTGCATTAATCACAGTGCTGCATCAAAGTATGATAATCACCTGAACACTCTATTAAAATAAAAGTGCCAGCCCAGGGGAAATCTTACCTTACTCTTTAATTGTTTTGAGGCTTTGATAGGCTTTTTAATCTAAGATTAATTTATGCATTCTTAAATAACTCTACATATGATTAATAAGCTTGAAAATTAAAAGGAGACTGAAGCAATTATAACAAGTGGTTGGTCATCACCTCATTAGATGGGATTAGAAAGATGCAGTTTGTGAGTGTGTGCCTGTGTGTGTTTTCTTGATTGGGTATCACACAGGAATTAACAGAAGGGTGCGAGTACTGATGATAATCAGTGAAAAAACTGCTGCTGGCTAATTATTCTAGATATTTCTAGTAGTTAGTAGTTTCTTAGGTACACGTAGCTAAAACTAACACAGCAGCCCTGCAATAAATCCTCCTTTCATGAAGATGATGATGTTCAGTTTTGGAGAGGTCTTGATTCACCTGTGTCATTTATAACTGCACATCATGTAGTTTGTGCTGCTGTAGAGCAGGACTGTATTAGAATATTGGAGCCACAGTCATTTCTTATAAACACACGACTTATAACAAACCCATTACAACAGGACAGACTCCAATCAAGATCATGTTAGGTAGTCCAGATCCTTCACTGCTGACCACAGTGGTGATCCAGACCTGGAAAGACAAGAAAAGAGAAAGATCAGCTGTTTGAGAGACCACCGCGGAGACGCAGTGAAAACAGTAACTTGCTAAATGGCTGCAAATGTGTAAACAAGACATCACTCCTCTCCTCCTCAGATGTTTATTTGTCTCCTAAAAGCCCACCCCTGGGTCCTGACCCCCACATCCTCCACCACTAAACGGAACATTTCTTCTCGCAGGAGGAGGTATGCAATATGTGTGTGTGAGAGAGAGTGTGAGCAAGGGGGAGAGTTGGGGGAGTTCATCACTGCATCAAATGAGGCTGAGCGCAGGGACCCTTTTGTCACAGACAGGGACTCATCTGCCAATGGTGAGCTGTGAGGTCCTAGGGGAAGGGACGAACAAAGGTGCTAAAAGGCTGTGTGACAATGAGGGTGCTCTGAGGAGAGCCTTCAAGTGTGGGACACAGGCTGCACGGGACAAGCTGTGCCAATCACTCCGCAATTACTTTTTTGTGCAATCCAGAGGCCTTGTGGGGGCATTCATAGAGAGACGCAAAGACACAACCGGCCATGGTGAGAGTCCATGACACTCTGTATGTTGCTTCTTATATAAAGGTGACACAAAGCTCATCATGGCAGAAATGTTAATCAAATCACCTGCTTTCTGTTAATTTGATTGTGGGAAAACAATTATAAAATATCTGTCTCAATCTGTACTGATCAGAGAAGATCAGTATAGACTGGGAATAATTTAAAGGTTTATTTTTTATTAACATAGGTAACATGTAGTATTGGTACACTCCCAAGGCACTAAAAGACAAGTGTGAACAGTAAGAATTAGAAAAAAGAAATGTAAGGAATATATATTCAACATACAAACAAAAAATTCAACACAACAAAATCATCAGTTGCTTTGTCTCACTGTCTTACTAAAATAATTAAACTGCTGTAGAAATATTGATCTTTAATCTAAGATCTGTTAAATACAGTCACACTGACTTCCAGACCTGTGCAATATGGCTGAAAACAATATCACAATAATATTTTTTTGATGTCAATTGTGTCACAATATGGCAAATGTTACAAATAATGAATTTAGCATTAAGTGTAAATAAAGTTTGTCACATTACATCAAACAAAACTCTTCACAAATGTAAAATCAAAACCTCAGTAAATAATTTAGCTGAGATTTAATGTTCATTAACACTGGAAACAGCAGTTAACAAAAATCTCCGCATAAGGTTCATTATAGCTAATTTAGTTGGTTTTAAATTATAAATTGAGTGGAATGATTCATCAGGGCTATACAGTGTCATAAAAATATTTTACAATCATGTCATTATGATTTCAACACAAAAGTCAATATATGACAATACTAACCTATCTACAACAAATAAGCACCAGTTATACAGCATACAGGCCTCTCTATTGCTAATTCATATGAACTACTCTTAACTGTCATTATACCAAATGTCTCACCATGTTTACAGAGTATTTAGGGAGTTTAGGTTTTGTGTATAAACACTTTATGCTACAGTGTAAAAAAAAGAAAGATGCAGGAATTTGTCTATATCCAACCCCAAGCAGTTTCACTGGTGTAATGAGGAGTCAAGTGAGAATGGGAATTATCGTAATGATAACAAAGGTCTATGCACCATAGCTTGAGGCTGTATTGTAAGGCATTACCATAAAGATGCAATGTGCTTGTATTGCAGGGTTTTTGTGAGGGAGCAGGCCAAAGAGATAATAACTATTAGTAGATGACAGTGCTTTGTGGGATTCCAGCTGTGGAGCCCAAATTTCCATACAGATAGAATGGCTCTGGGTGGATGCAATGCGTATGTGGGGGAAGGGCTGGGTGAGACTGTGTTGTCGACACACACACACACACACACACACACACACACACACACACACACACACACACACACACACACACCCCACGGATGGTCTGGAAGTGGGAAATCTTAGCGCTGGACTCAGTCTTGGTGTCCTCCATCAGACTTTAGGGAGATGAGAGGCTCTGGTTTGAACACTCTGCAGGTCTCTGTGGAGGAACTGTCCAAAGTACTGAAACAACCCAGTGTTGCTCTGCTGACAGCTTTCAAAGTCAGGAAGTGCAAATAGCTAGGGCTCTGTGGGGATGTGTGCGTGTGGACAGAGGACCAGAGATTTCCATCAAGTTCACATGCAGGTGAGAGAATGTACAACATATTTTTCAGCACCAGGGATTGGGGGAAACCTTGCCTAACAAACAAATAAAAGAACCCATCCAAGAAAGAATCTCTGTACTTTCAAGGTTACAAACTTTGAAAGCACACACATCCCAGAAATACAAGGCGTATTCAGCATGTGTGGGAGCAGAGATGTACCTCCTATAGAAGTAGTTCGATATTTTGGGAAATACACCTATGTACTTTCTTGCCGAGAGTTAGATGGGAAGGTTGATATCACTCTCATTTGATTACACTTATAGCTACAATATGCAGCGCTGAGGAATCAAAATAGCTGTAGCATGAGACTCAAAATCAATACACCCAATGCATCAAATACTGACGCTGTGTCAAAACCATACATCTATAGTCAAAACCTGTGGCATCTCATAGATTCGTGTAAGGTTCCTTTTTGTGTGAGTTTGTGATGAAGAGAGTTTGATCTTCTCTGACTGGTTAGAAGGGGCACCTCACTCGAAAAAACATTAGAAGGGAATATTTCCACACATCTTCCAGTGCTGTTCTGTGAGTCTATGTCACAGGAGACTTTAAATTACTTCACCACTACTAAAAAAAATCTGAAAAAAACTTACATACTGTAGCTTCAATATAAAGCTATACTCATATTAAAGCTTAGCATAGAAAACTGACTGGAAATTGGAAAGAGGCATCACTACAACCTACAAGACAAAGGTAATGACCGACAAGGGCATACAAGCCAGCACTACTGCCAGCAAGCTACTAAACATAGTGGTGGATGTAGTAGAACGACAAAGCATATTCATCATTGGCATCTTATCTTACGTAGTTCACAATGTTGTTAATTTATAGGAGTTATGCTACAAGCAATGTGCAGTACTTTTCAAAATACAATTACAAAGAAATACAGTGAGTTATGTTTACATCAATATTCATTAATAGCTTATATTTTAGAGAAAGATTTACATGCTAATTTTTTCTTCTCTTTTTTAAATAATCTTTACTTTGAATTATTTTTGTACTGACTTTTATGTGTTTCATTACTGATGAACTTCACTGGTCATGTGACCCCTGTTTTGCAGCTCCAGTTGATAGTCACCAGAGTGGACACAGGGAGAAACAACCAGTCCGGATCTGTCCAAAGCTATAAAACATGTCTTCAAGCACCTTATTAGTTTGTTCTATACAAAAACCAGAGCTTAAAAAATGACTTGTTGTGGCTTTACAACAGAGAGAATTCACTCATAATTTACTGTTTCTCTCTGTTCCCAGACTTTATGCTAAACAAAACTAATGGGCTGCTCGCTGTAGTTTCACATTTAAGGATCAGACAAGAGACTGGTATTTTCTCAGCTACAGTAACTCTCAGTAAGAAGGTGAGTGGGGGTATTCCCCAAAATGACACATGAATATTTCTTTAAGGGTCACAACTAGAACTGGTTTCACGTAGTAATTAATTCAACCGGTGTTCCCGCTCTGTAAACCTGAGCAGCAGCTTGTGAGAGTGTGTCATTATGACCCAGAAAGGCTGAGAGAGACAGAAAAAGTACGTGATTCGAAGGTAACTGTGATGAATTATCTATGGGAGGTCAGGTTAATAATAGTCGTGGATGTGATGATGGAGAATTAAAGTCTAATGTCTCCTGTGTTTCACTCAATCCACTGGTGTAAGTAAGTCCACAAACATCTGTAAACAATGGTGCACATGTTTTCTATCAAGCAAACACAGCTGTTTAAAACAGGGCCCCGGAGATTGAACAGGTAAGAGGGCTGAGATCCTGGGCCTGAGCAGCTTGTTTGGTTGACTTCCAATGGCAGACATGCTGTGTGCATTTATGTAAGGGCAAGGCTAACGGAGAGGAGACAAAGATAGTGGGAGCAGAGAGCGTAAGGACACCAATCACCCTGTAATTATCCCCCTGGTGTGTGAACTGCACAACTCTCTGTCCTTGATAGATTCACCTGACCCAATAACACAACACACAGCCACAATGGACTGGAGGCAGAATGAAGACAACACCATAGATCAGCCAAGGATCAGCAATGAGACAAAGACCTAACATCTGGGAGCTGCAGTGAAATTAAAGAACCGAAAGACTGAACCAATCCTGTTACAGCTTTCCATTAATAGCCTGGGAGCTGGTTGAGAAACGGCACAAGTGAGGTAATGCAGGATTCAATTTCATTTGATATTAAAGAAACACCCTTTGGCATCTCGCTGCGCCTCTCTCATACTCTTTCCCTCTGCTTCTCACATCACTCTGTTACCTTGAAGTGATGTATTAAGCCATTTAAATTAACAATGGAATGACTTATTCTAATACGCCCGTCCCGTGGAGAGCCTGGGATGCTTGCTGGAGTGGGACATCAACACTACACACCACCCCTAAACCTCAGGCTGGGCAGTGATGCATGTCACTCCTTCTAGATAGCCAAAACAATATGGCTAGCACCCCACCCAAAAAAGAAAGAGACATGCATTTGGAAGATGTGAAGAGTGTGAATAATACTACTGAGTCATTATTGGACCCAAAACGTCATTTCCAAAAGATGAGTAAATACATGTAATTTCTGTTGTGGAAGTGAGAGAAGCAGAACCAGTAAATACACTAAATTCTGATAAAGAGGATGTTTGTTTTTGTTTTTTTTCCAGAGTTTGACGCAGTAAAGCAGACACTTCATAAACTTTAGCAGCAGCTTGTAAAATCTCATATTACTTCCTCTCATCCAGTTTATATCTGATACAAACTTCTAAATCATTCATACCAAGGCCTTGGTCAGCTGAATACAAATGAGGATACAGTGGGTGCTCTCTCTGTCCCTGAGGGGGTGTGCAGAAATAGGTCTGAGAAAAGCACAATTTGATTGATGCTACTACACTCTGAATAATGATCAGTTCAGAGGTCAAACTACTTCAGTGGTATGCACAACATCATTAATTACAGACATCAATAAATAATAGGACACTGTCCATATATTTCAAGTGTGCTTAAGCCTGCTCTTTTCCCTCCTGAATCATTTCACAATTAGTAACAGTTAAACAGTGACCTTAAAAATACAGCAAAAGACACTGTTCTGCAATTGATTGCATTTGCAGAATATTCCTCTAGAAAAATGCAGTATAGTAATTACAAGTGATGAGAGAAGCACATTTTGATCTCACAGTTACATATGCAATTAAAATATTATTCATTACCTCTTAAATAAAACCCTGGTTCTGAAATCCCATTAAATTTGGGATAATTGTGTGTGTTTAATTATAAGCCGTGGCAGGAAGGAAGGAAGGAAGTTTAGGAGAAAGTAACAGAATGTGCTGTGACCTAGATAAGAGGAACAGACATTTTGTTTTAAAAGTGACCTTGCTGTGAAACCTGCAGCTCAGAATAGCTCAGATAGTTTTCTGTGGACTCTCAGTGCTCAGACCTACCACTTCAGGTTCTGATTAATTTGAGCTTTAAGAAGTGAACAGGTCTTTGCTTTTGCTTTTAGAAACTTAAACTTTTAGTGAGAATATGACAGTTTGACTTTTATTGACTGAAAACAGCTTTATTTTTACAGGTTGCTTCTGAAGTATGCTGGCCTTTTTTCACACGTGTGTAACTACGTACTTTTACTCCAGTACAATTTAGAGACAACAGTACTTTACTTGACTGACTCAAGTGAAGTATAATTGTGGTTTCATTTTATGCTACCTCACTTCATTATAAGATTTAATAACTTTTAGTTATTTTGCAGATAAAAGTAACAGTTTGACTCAGAAACAAAAAGCATTTCCCTACAAATGTCAAACTGCTCCTTAGACATTAAACATACATAAACTATAATGTGTTGTTACAAATTAAACAACTCAAAGTCCAGTCGGCTACAGCTTTAAAATATTATACATCATTCTCAGGGGACAATGTGTTGCACAATAGGTGCTTTTAGTTTTTATGCTTTAAGTAAATCTTTCTGATAAAACACACAACTTGTAATGGGGTATTTTTTAAATTCATGTATTCATACTTTTACTTCAGTAACAACACTTTATCCTCTTAAGCCTTCTCCTTTGCACTTTTTCTTTTTAGATTTTTGTCTGCAGTTTCAGTTTGGACTGTGTATAAGTGTATAATGTGTAAACTGCCTGCTGCCCCGGCCCAACGTCCCCTGCTGGCTCCTCAGAGCAGCTTGGCTCGGGCCGGTGGCTTCAACCTGCAGGCAGCCATAGGACAGCCCAAGCGGAGCTGTCTGCCACTCCTGTGCTTCATTAGGAAACAAAATATAAGGTTTCCACTCCATTAGGAATGACTTTAGGAGTGAAAGCACATAAGACGCCGACTCACCTCATCAACAATGCATTGCAATAACGGCTGAGGATGAATGAGAGTGAGCAGAGAGGGGAGAGAGAAAACAGCATTAGCCTGTATACAATGTCTTTACAGCAGAGTGGAAAGGAAAAAAAATCATTAATGCAATAAAATGTGGTCAGATTAATCAAATGCCTCAAACTCTTATGAAAATATTACAGGGAGAGAATTTTCTATTACATCTAATGGTATCTAATCTAATACTGGCAGTTAAAGGCTTGGGCATCTATTTATTGTGAAACACAATTTAGGAAGTTTAAAGGGAAGCAGTGAAGCATGTGTGCAACATAGCCGTCAGGAGCATAGGCAGAAATCTTTTCCTGCTATTTTCTTTCCTCCAACTCATAAAAGCTTACCATTAAAGACTGTAGGTTGCTCTAAGTTTGGCAGGAAGAATACACAGAGAGGAAAAGCAATATGTAATTAGTGTGTCATAATCAAAATGACCCACTTGGACACTTTATGATCAGCAAGACAAAATTACTGCACCACTGGTGGCAATCTGTGGGCATGTGTTAACACCATTAACATAATGAAAATACACAAATGTTAATAGCCCGCCTCTTCATACAGACCAGGAGCTGAAGCACAATGTTAATTTCACAGTGCAGTTTCAGGAACCTGCAGGTTGAGGCGAAAAATGCCTGGCTGAGAAAACATACATCCTTTTTGTAAATGGCTTGGAAGAAAAAGAAAAAAGTCTCCTTGTCTCTTAAAACAATCTGTGAAAAGTATCATTCCCCTGCTGCACATCTCCAGTGAAAGACTCTATGGAAGATCTCATTTTCAATTAAAATCTCATTTGCTTGGAAGTTGAAATGAAATCATGTTGTGAATTAGCACATGAATTTACATACTGGGATGGCTGCCAGTTTGCAGGGAGACTAATTTACCTTAAAGATTGATTTTTTTTCCAAAAAAAAAAAAAAAAAGATCCTGGTGATGGCGTGAGAGCAATGATGCATAAGTGAGATCTAAGAAAACATTTACGAACATCCAGCAGCAATGGAAAACTGGATTCAAAGATGTAACTAGTGATGGAAAACAAATTTTGCTTCTATTCATGCATAGTTGACGAGCTTTTCTTACAGAGGAAGAGAGTTTCTGAAAACTTACAAATAGAACAAGTAAACAAAAACTTTAGAAACCTTCAGAGACACATAGTGGCAGATTGTTGGTTTGCTGTTAATGGCTACATCATAATGGAGTTATACTTATTTTTAATCACAGCATTAAAGACACTTACGCACTTCAACATATGACAAGTGGCAAAGAATTTTCTGTGTTCTTGTCATCATCTACCGAGACGAAAAGACAACAATGACAAGTTACTACACAGGACTAAAGCTAACCATCCATGGAAGTGCTTGTCCTTGTAATTTTTGAAGTTTTTAAGACAACCCCTGCATCTATCTGTACTTGATGGTCTTAACATCAGAATACACTCCTTCAATCAGCTATCCACTGGGCCTCGGATTGTCCACAGAAAATTACTTGCTCATTTCACAAGGCCTCCTCTGACAAAGCGCTACAACTGTTATTGATTCATTCTTTCAATTAAATAAAGCTTTGCTCTCTCCACTCCTTGTAAATACCTAGAGACCCCCTATCTAACACAATATCCATTCTTCTTACACTGCTAACATTATCAGTCTGCACGCAAAATTAATCCCCCCACTATTGCTGAAATAACTATAATTGCAAACTACAGAGAAAGAGAAATTGGAAAGGGGTTTTAATATACATTTCCAGGTATTCTCAATTTGTTCAAGTCAATAACATTTTTCATTAACATTTGTAATATAAAAAAGCAAGTTCTGTCCCCTGCTCATTTCCTTTTTAATTCAGAGATGAATTCACGGCACACTTTCCAAACTGCTATGTGCTACACTTTCTCATTTAATTTGGTTTAAGACATCCAAATGAGATTAATATTGCCTATCAACTATAAAACATTTTAATTTACATATTTATCAGCTGAATGAGCCATGACTCACAATAGGTAAGATGTATTAACATGATTGCATGTTGATGCAACATTTTTAATATAATAGAAAATCAATATGTGGATGAAAATTGATAGCAACTATAAGAGTGCAACTCATGTCCTTTTAGTTATTTATTGAGTTATTTCTTTGATAGGCTAAACATTTGTAAAGATGCCTTGAAAATTCCATTTGATACTTAAAAAGCAGCACACTTATGTGAACAGCTTTATTCCTTTGAGCAGGAATGATGGAAAATGCAGGGAGATGGTCAGTATGCAAGGACATTCAGGCGCCTCCACAGACAGTCAAGAAGAAAGAGAAAGAAGAGAGAGAGACCCATGTCTGTCCCGTCTGTCCCCTCGCCCTCATTGTTATCCCACTGCCGGTCCTGCAGGTGGGCAGAAATAAGTGTGCCTTGGCCTCAGCTGCACTGGGGTCAGCTCTCTGCTAGTCTGTGCTGGAATTATGGGCTAGCCTTTTGCCCGCGGCACAGAGATTTAGCTGTGACCCTGAACAAGGCCCACCCCAGAGGTTGACAAATTTTATCACCACATTTTCCCAACTTCGCTCAGAAAACCAACCCAACTCACCAACCCACAGCCACTCCAACCCCACCAGTAGCTTTCCCTAACCTCATATCTCATCTCAGACATAATGGGAAAAATCAGACCTCTGTGAACGGGAATCTTTTAAGATTCATGG
>JAUBNQ010000025.1:14821498-14831887 GCA_032353495.1 Ctenopoma kingsleyae | reverse complement strand
CCCTAACCTCATATCTCATCTCAGACATAATGGGAAAAATCAGACCTCTGTGAACGGGAATCTTTTAAGATTCATGGAAAATAAGGGCATGTGCTGGAATGACAAGGGACAGTGAGTGCTCACAGCCTTTCCTGTAGATAATTAATATAAAGATTTGTAATTACCAAATTGTCACCTTTTCTAGATAATGGTGTATTTCAATATTTTTCATAACTCAAACAATAATAGCAAATAATACAAAATTATGATCATAATTGATATTAATTAACAATTGCATTTATTACTGTCATCATTACTGTTACTAGGAATTTACCAATATCCCCAAATTGTTCTGAAATTGTCACAAACCCATACAGAATTTGTCTGAATACTGCATAGGATAGTGCAGCATCTTATACAAGGTTTTAATGTATTGTAGAATGAACAGAAAACTCCTACAGTTTTGGATGTAAATCTAGTGCGTAAAACAATAATCATCGCAATCACTGTGAAGACATCTTGGACATCTTCACAGTGTTTGCACCTCGCTTGTCTCCATGTCTTCTGAAAGCTCACAGTCCTACCCAAAGATAAGGAAGAAGAGAAAAAAATGAGTTAACACACAAGACATAATAAATCAGAAAGCTCTTTGCTAGCGGCTGCATGCACATTAGCCCACATCTTCAAGATTTTCAGAGCAAACCGTTGAGCAAAACTCCATTACCTCCTGACACAGAATGCAAATGAATCACAACATGGGGTGGGATGGAATTAAAGACCCCTCTCTAATCAATGACAAGCCAGGATGAAATCCTCTCTTCCATGGCTCTGCCATAGGCAAACGTCAAGCCCCCTGAAAACACACACACACACACTTATGTGCTCACATGCACACATTTGGCATGATCTCTCTGGCTATTTTCCAGCTTGAGTTTTACAAACTGGTGGCAAGGATGTGAGTTTAATGCATGAAGGGAGACTTATCTTAACCTGCCATCTTCTCTCTGTCTCACTGTATTTCATAAATAGAATCTGATTTTGTCAGGTGGATGGTGCCGGACTCAGGCTGTGAGGTGAAGGGAACTGCTGTCTCTGTTCTGTTGTGCTCTGTTCTGCTCAGACAGATGCACAGGTGCACCTGTGTAAATGACAGCCTGAGCCCGAGGATGTCTGCTGGCTGCCACGCGGCCTGCTACAGCCTGCAGGTGAAGTGTCTGTGGCGCCATATGGAGCAGGGAAAATTAACAACGAGAGGAAATTCTCCACAACAGCGGGAGGTCTTGCTAGTCTCTCCTCCAAACAAAATTTAAAGACGTAGAGAAACAAGAGAGGGGGAGTGATAAAATTAATGGGGTTCAACATTTTACCACAACACCGACGGCAATGTTTGCACAGAAAAACAAGAATTCCCTTTACAGTTTAGTCACATTGCACTCCTGCATTATAAATCAGTGCCTGGCTTAAGTAGTTTGACCTGTTCTATAAATGTACATTAACCCTGCTAGTGCTCCCTCTCAGATTCTAGTCTGTTCCAAAAGCCCAGCACAGTGGCTGTTAGTGCAGGTGAGCTGCCTCTGTCCCTGGTGGCTCCTTATGCTTGCTGCCATCATAGCGGAGGCGCCTCCTGTGGAGCCTCTCTTGGTTTGGGTCATTGATTACAAAGAGCCTCCTGGTTTTGTCTGACAGATGTGAATCCATGCTATTTAATTTGGAGAGTTACCCTCAAAGGGACCACCATTAGCTATCCAATCTGACCACAAATAGTGTTCCATTAAGCAAAGAGTTTGAGAAGCTCTGGTGGTGCGTCTCCTGACAGCATGGAGGAAGTCTTGGCATATTACACTGAATGTTAAATGCCTGGTTGTTTAAACAAAAGGGAGATCTTACTTTAAAGAACGTCTTTGTTTTAGAGATACATAAAGAGTTCCCTCAGCGGGATTCTTCAGGCATATTAGAGCTGAAACTGTCCTTGTTTAGTGTCTAAAGAGGGTGGGGTTGGTAGTTAAAATGTTAATAAGTGCAATTCGGTTTTAATTTAACAGCCCTCTGCATTCCTAATTACTCCACTAGCTGTGAATAAATGAGGAAGAGAGCTCATCTCTTGCCCTCTGCTTTCAACACAAAACACATTCTTACCATTTTCGATATGGCGCTAAAGAGGACTGTTAGGAAAGTGATCTCAACTCATCGTCTCCTCATGAACAAAGCAGCATGGCTCAGTTAGTGATTTCAGCTATTATTTTCTCAGTAGGCAGAGGCCTTCGGATCTTTGTGAGAGCTTTTACGGATTGTGCTGATAAAGTAAAGGGGCAAATGTAAAAAGTGCAAGAAAGCAAAACAGGCTGATTGAAAGAAGAAGGGAAATAAAAGCATTATCTGATGATCATAAAATGTTCTTTTTAAAACATTCGACAACAGGAGGATGCATCCCTGTGCAGCCATGGAATAGAACTGTGCATAAATTACTTTATGTAATCATACAATGTAGATTAGCATGATAATGGTGGGTGTTAATAGATGCCAGGAAGCACAGAGTGACAGCACTTCGAAATGAGACATGCTTGGGGCAGTGGGCTCACACACACTCATGCATACACACAGCATTGGGGAATAGCCAGTGAGACTCTCGTGCCATTACGACAAATGTGAGTGACATGGAAGAAAGCCACATCTAGCCAGCTGCCTGAAGGCTGCTACAGTATTTCCACAAGTCTATAGGCTCCTAGTCTCTTGGGGAGTTCTATTAATTGTGAGCAAAATGGTCCACCATTAGATCTAATGCTTTTAGAGACCAGAGGACATCTTACCCAGCCACCAGGGCCAGATTCACAAGCTTGCTGAAATAATGCCATCCTACACTTGCCAAAAATTTACCTACAATGTTTAATTTGTTTCTAACACTTGGATTAAACCTAGCCCTAGACTCTTAGAGCAAATATCTCTTTCAGTGGATATTTTGATTGAATTTTGTTTTAGTCTAGAGATAGTCTTTTGAAAGAGCAAAGAACATGGACATAATAAAAGTAAAAAGGACATGACCAAAATGCGTATTACATAGCTATCAGTGAGATGTAAGTGAGCAGGTGGACTGCTGGTCTAATCTGCTCTTGGAAAGCCAACATGCATGATGGTGGGGCTTTGAAGACAGCTCTGCAGTAACCTAAAAATCCTAATTTCTAAGAACACTGTAGCCATTAGTTAATCAGACTACATTTAGCCCCCTACGGAGACAAAACGAGGGGTAACAAGAAGACTGGGATAAACCTAAGACTAGGTCAAGGGCACTTATTTAAAAAGCCTCCTTGAACACAGTTGGAACAATCAAAGAAAATAACAAGACCCACTTCCTTTCATCCTCCAAAGCCCTGGCAGATCACAAAGCCCAGTGGGGGTTCAAGATGGAAACATAGGGACCTATAGATTTACAGAACAAGCGGGTATGACCACTTCTGTGGATTAATCCAACTCAGAATGTCTTTAAGACAACAGCCATTTGATCAACTCTGATCTGGCTTATCCGCAGGCCCGCCCAGATTTGTACTCTTACACAGCGCACGAGAGCAGCACTAAAACTCTTCACTGCTGAGTTTTAATGCAACTTGAAGATGTGACAATATTTTATGTTTTTCTAAAGCTTAATAGGTTGGGTGCTTTGACAGATTTGCCCGATAGAGCCACAATAAAGACAATAAGCAACTGCCACAATAATGATGTGAAGACTACACAACGCTTTGATATTCCATGCTGTTTACCGTGTTTACTGTGCACAGGTCTGACTGAATTGCCATTTTCCTCACTGACCTCTAACACATCCATATTCTCAAACAGATGCACTTTCCTGGTTAGCACAATGGTTGCAGCCTCCTGAGTCTTGTAGTATAGAAAAAGGGGCTCTTGCTTAGAAGGTCAACAGTGCAGCCTCCCTGACAGCCAGGGCTGAGGAGAAAACTACATTCATGAGCAGATCTGGGGGTCAATATCACCACACAAGCACTCCAAGGAGAGCTGACTGAAAATTAATTAAAAATGCTAGTTTGCAGTGAATGACGGGCCGCTTTTGTTGGTCGTCTGCATTGATGGAGGAGGCAGGACGGTCCCGTGTCCCTGGTGCTGGTGAGCCCCTGGTGGCCTCAGCTATTGTCTCGCTGCCAAGCTCTTTCCTTCTCAGCGGCAGCATATCAATGAAGCTGCTGTGTTGTTTGTGCAAAATAGTAATTACAACATCCACATTTTTGTGCATTAAAACAATCACATCTCAGTCAGGAGTAACAAGAGTTAGAGGAGGATGTGGACATAGACTTCTGGGAGATGTACCAAGGTAAACAAAGAAATCTCATCTTTGTTTCCACCCATCGTAAAAAATAAATAGACACAGGTTGGTGATGATCGTTAACCCATGTTTCAACCAAATATACAGTTCAAATGATTCCCAACAAGCTTAGGGATAAATCTTCTACAAGTCTGTGGTCTTCCCACAGTGATATAGCAGAAAAGATTTAGAGTGAAAAAGCATTTAAGCAGGATGAAGCTCAGAGTTTAATGTGGTCCATCAATCCCATTCACACAGGGTTGTAGCCTCTACATCTGTCCTGTGAGACCATCAGAGTAGTTTAGTGGCATGTTGCAGTTTAAAGGTGCAACAGAAGAGTCAGGTAACAAGGGACAAAATAGTCTCGCCAACTCTCAGTTTTAACTACCCAGGTTCCCTTTGGCCCACACTCATTAAATGCAGAATGCATTTGTCCTTGTAGCTTTTCACAAACACACACACAAACACACACACACACACACACACACACACTTGTATGTTTGTGAGGACACTCACTGACATAATGCATTCCCTAGCTCCTTACCATAACTCTAACCATCACGACTATAGGTCGAACCCTAACCCTCACCCTCACCCTAACAAAAACCTAATTCTAACTCTAAAACACTGAAACTGCCCTTCAAAGTTGTGAGGACTGGCCAAAATGTCCTCAATCTGTTAGGGAAAACTACAGTATATTTTTGGTCCTCACTATGTAGCAAGTACAAGGATACACATACACACACACACACTTGTTCACAACTCACCACATCCAAAGGCAATGGCCATTAGGTGTAAATGGATGGTGTTCTGCCCGAGTCTCAGCTGAGCACATGTTTCAGGAGCAAAGCAAATGCAAAGGCCAACAGATCCATTAAACTCCATCCAGTAACACCGGAGCCTGTCTCCACCACAAAGACTCCCACTCTGGCAAATAACACTAGCATGAGTTTCAGCCAAAATATCTCAGCTGATGAAAGAACTAAATCTTTGGTTCAAAATACAGATTACCAGATTATCATTTTTCATTTAATCATCAATTAGCAAGAATTTTAATAATTAATTTAGTTATTTTTAAACAAAATGAAACAAATTCTCTGGAGCCAGCTTCTCTAGATTCTTTGATTTTCATATGTATATATCTACATCTTAATGATTTATACTGTTGGTTTGGAAAACATGATATTTGAAGACATTACCCTAGCTTTTTTTAATATGATGGGCATTGTCACACTTTCATGATGTATTTATAAACCAAACAGTTATTCAATTAAGTAAACCACAGAATGTCTAGTTATGAATCATGGTTAGTTGTATTACTGCATTTTCAACTTCATGGTGATGAGTAATTTATCTGGTGTTTGGGTGCTTTTAAATCTACAAACACAAAATACACTAAAATAAAATATTTAAGTCACACATGGATGATTTTTTTATGCATGTGTAGTCAGGCCAACTTGGAATAGACTGTCATACATTTATAGCATCATATTCTGATTATCAGAATACTACACTACTATACTACTACTGTATAATATATACCACTTGATTTGACTAACTATAACAGAGTGTATTAAAGCCAAGATAGAGTTTCAGCAGAACAAAGAATGTGGGTTTTGTCCCATCATTCACTTACCGTATAATATGACAATGGGGGCGGCATAGTGGTGTGGTGATTAGCACTGTTGCCCCACAGCTTGTAGGACCTGGGTTTGGGTGTCTTTATGTATGTGGTTAGCATATTCTCTCCTCAGGGTCAGCCCTGTGATAGACTGGCAACCTGTCCAGAGTGTACCCCACCTCTAATCCAATGACATCTGGGATTGGCTTCAGCAACCCCAGTTGATGGATGGATGGATGGATTCTAATAATGCTCATTGATGTAACAACTCAACACCATCAAGGCAGACAAATTCTTGTACTGCACACTGATCTTAAAGTTTTATTCTAATAAAAACAGTATAGCATTTACAGGTCTATAAACCTGTCACAGACAATTTAAGATATATTTAAAAAGAACTAATAACCAAGATATTAATATCTTTTGGATGTCACAATAAGAACAGAGGCAGGGGAGTGCTGTCTTGTAGACTCCAAGGCAGTCTATAGGGTCAAAAGAGCCATGGTATCTATAGCCACAGTCAAGTGACTCAATTACCACATTTGCTCTTTGTGCTGACCCCTCAATTAGTGTGGAACTGTAACAATCTGCCCACCAAATACAGTCATTCATCACCAACTGCCCAAACCACCAGCCTGCTTCTTCGAGCCACCTCACTAGAGAAGAGGGCAGGCAGAGGTCAAATTAAAGTCTGGCCTTTGTAACTACCCTCCTTAATATCCTCTGTTCAAACAGAATAAGCTCTGATAGGTCCACCGTCATTACACATGCAGTGCAACAAGCCACTAGGCACTAAAGTAACACAGAGAAGGCATGAATACATGACTCTATAGCTACAGCATTGTTTTTTGGAGGCTGGGGAGTCAGGATCATCCACTATTTGATGGTAATATAGGGGTGTACATCGGTTGTGCAGGTAATCTGCAGGCTAATAACTATATTTGCATCCTCCCTTTCAAAGCTTATGAACAATGTTTAAAAGGAGTGCGGTAAATAAGGGTAATGCAGGAGTAACTAAGAGAGTGATAGCAGAGATATCCAGATAAGGTCCAAGTAGGTGTTACTGTGGGTGGGTGGCTGTTGCCCCACCGGCTCCTGCCATGCTAGACCATTCACAGAAGCTTTCAGCTCTTGGTTACACTGTCATCGCCGGCCGGCAGAGACGTGCTCCTCTTACCCCTCTCCTACTGTGGTTAGGGTTGCAGGCACAGCAAAAGCGAAGCAGTGATGATTTAATTATGATACTGGTTCATTCAGTCACAAAGGTTAGGTTTCCAGTTCCAAGTGTGGTTTACGTTTACAGAAGCACATGTTGGATCTCAAGCAGGTAACATTTAATCTCCTAGGATGGCCGGTCTGAGTGTGTGGGGTCTATGGGGGTGGATGTCCCATCCAGTAGTCCCACTCAGCTTTATAACCAGGCTTGTCTCTCCGTTCTGAGTGGGCTAATTTATTAATGATAGATAACCATCCACTGTCTTACTACCTGCTTTGGTTCATCTCCTGCCCGGCAGAGTGAGTGAGGAACCGCGCCGTGGGGGAGTCAGTTACTCAGAAAACTGCTTCACAGGATCCTGACTGACTGCTTTGATTAATAGCCAAAGTTTACACCTGAGTGGTAACTATTATAATTGATACTCAACCTTGTCAGCTATAGTACTTACTTAACCTCTAACTTCATCTTATGAAGATATGGCACTGTAGCCAATCAGTGAGTAGCTGCCTGGCTTTTGTTTCTCAAAGCAAATCCCTTTCCACAGAACTGTTTAGTCTGTTATGACTCCAGGGTCTTCTCTTCACTTTTTAGTTTGATGGCTTGCTCTTTCTTTAAACTGCAATCAATACCTTTTAAGCAAAAATTGCATTTCTTAATTAAAGCAAGAGCAGGATATCAATCTGGAGCCATTATGCACCAGGCCTTATGGTGTCTGACATTTAGTTGTGATTACACCAGTGCCTGTATACTGTCATCGAAGTCATTAGACTGCTGTCATCTCAACATGTTTTCCTGGCCTCATTAACACTGCTTGCATCTTGCATCATGACTGTTACCTATAAGCTTAAACTTCCAGGAGTGGTTATTTTTTCTATTAGCATTTTCACTGAGAAATTATTATTAAATTATATATGAAGACTTTAGGGACTGCACTGTTGATCTAGCAGCTTGTTCCAGACTGATATAATCAATCAAATAACTGCAGTAGAATGACATTCCCGTCATCCTTAGCGCTACTTTGTGTTAAGGGCTGGTTAGCAAATGTTAGCATGTTAACATTGTCATTGTGCATACATTAGCATGCTAACATTTGCATATACTGTAGCTCAAAACAGTGTTGTGCCTGATTACACCCTCTTAGAGCCGCTAACATGTCTCTAAGCAGGTCCTCAGACCAAAACCAGTTCAGCGTACAACAGCTGTCGGTCTGAACACAGTGTCTGTGTGGCCTATGGAAATGTGCAATGAAATGGACTTGTAGTGAGCCTGACCCTTGAAATTACATCCTAGTCACCACTGCCTCTTATTTACATTCAAGTCTAGGCTGAAAGAAAACACTTTGACATCAACTATTCATGGCGCTTCCTAAAGCACCCATCAGATGACAGTCATGACCCCTAATGAGAATGGGGGCTGTGTCACAAATTCTGATGCTTGAGCTGAACAGGACTGAGACTAAAAATTTATTTCAGTTCAAACTGTTCTGCTTTAGGTGGTCACTGTTGTCATCTTCTTCTTTTGTGTAGCCCTTTGAGGCACGCTTTGCAATATCAGGCTATAAATAAGTAAAACCTGACTTGACTTTACTTGAAAGAACACCATCTGCTGACATTTTAAAAAACATACACACCTCCCTAAATGCTGTTGTCTAACACTAACCTGTGAATGAGAAAACAGAAAACATACATCAAGAGCTTGACACCACTGCCAGACTGGGAAATTATTTTTAAGTAGCAGTATGGTTCCTGAACGATTGAATCTACGTTAACACTTATAAAAAGTACACTTGAAATTAGCTTGTAAAATAAAGCAGCATATTTCCTTCATCACATAAGATGTAGCCTCCAATTGTACACATTCTTCTGCAAGCACTGGTACTCCCTTAGCTGTTTTGTTGCTGTTGTTATAATTAAAAAGACAGATGGGTGAGTAAAAAAAACAGGGCGTATTTGTGTGTATTCAAACAATTCTGTTTCTCTGTGTAACTGCATGTGATCCTGGCTGACAGATACACAGAGAAAAGCCCGGTAGACCACCTGGTAGAATTATATTCTGGGAAAGCAATCTAGTGTAATATCCCCCATGACCTGCTCCACACACAAATAACCCAGGCGTGGCGGTCAGCCTGCTTGGGTTTTTACAGGAGTCGCTGCATGTACATGAGGTGGCGCACCAAACAAATGATAAAGCAGGTAAATGGCCACAAGGCTCGACCCCACGTTTTACTGAACACAGTGTCGCACGCTGGCTACCAACAAAGGAAACATCCCACACTTCTATTCTGTGGTAGCTACTGGAATCTACATGACGTTGTTGCTGTTAATAATCAATTGTGTGGGATTAGTTAAAGTCGGAGGACAAAACACTAACAAATCAGGTGGCTTCTTCTAAAACAGCACCATAAAGTCATAGAGCAGCAGAGCATATAGATTTTCCACAGGGCTCAATTGTGTGAGAAGTTGTTGGTCTTGCATTATTGACTTTCTCAGTCTGGTGGAACCATGGTAGTTAGGTGCCTTTCCTCAACTCTAATTATGGTGTCATAAACAGCAGAGACCATTAATGAAACTCACTCATGGCTTTAAAACCGCAGATAGGATTTGGAGAGGAAAGATGACGGGGGCTGAGAGGTCTTAGAGTAGTCATAGTATCAATCACAGCAAACTACTCCTCTGTTGAGTAACGAGCATGAGAACTGGTCAATAAGTCAGGCAAAGATCCAACGGACTGTAATAGAGACACAGTGGAGGATGGGAGACAGAAGTATTTGACCTGAGAATACCTGTCATGTTTTTGGGGCCACGGTCATGCATCATTGAGGAGAAAAAGTCATTCTGTCATGTGCCTGTCTGAAAAAATCAATAATATAAAATAACATTGCATGTCATGTATGTCCAACATATCTTTTCCAGATAAGAGTCAGAATACTCTGCTTTTAGTTCATTTTTGCCTGGTGGAGAGTTGACCTTACAACCTTCTCCTATGATTAAATCAACTTTTACCAAACTCGTACGTAAGTACAACAAAATACAAAGGTCGAGTTTTATGATTGAAATGCCAAGGACACACCTCCCCACCTCTAAACATCCAAGCAACAAAGCAGGTCACCTCAAGTTCAGCTTCTACTGATCAATATAACATTTGCTGTACAATAAAACTATAATACCAGAGAGAAAAAGCTGGACACAGCTAATGACAAATTTGTTTGGTTAGATTTGTTTGATTTGATATAGATAAAAGCTGTCAGAACAGAATTGGAAAAAA
>JAUBNQ010000025.1:14788629-14821398 GCA_032353495.1 Ctenopoma kingsleyae | reverse complement strand
GTTTTTGCTCCTAAATCATATTTTAATGTTTGGTGGACATGTAGAAATCTTACTCTAAATCTGCCTCCACAGCTTGCCAAGATGTCTATTTCTATTTTTCAAGAGAAATCAGTTTTATCTATGTGGCCCAATATATATTATAACCTTTTGTCGTGGCTTAATGTTGATTAAAATATACACTATAGCATGAGACTGTGCAGGCCCTTAGCAGCTCTTCAGCAGTAGACTGCTACAGCTTCTGTGTAGGACAGAGCCTTACCTCAGGACCTTCATACCGACAGCAGTCAGACTATACAATGTGCACACATGATGACATGCTTAAATACATATGCATTGATAAGTGTCCTTAGAACACTTTTAATACATACATCATAAGGTACAGATTATGCCACTGCATCGTGCATCATTCATCATCTTTTAATTGCACCTTTCATTTTCGCCATTGTTTGTACTGAAGTATTTACTTATCTCTTTCTATTGTACATCTGATCACTGGTCACTTTATGCTCTTTTCGGTCCCATGTGCTGCTGTTATAGGTGACTTTCCCCTGGTCTGGAATTAATAAAGTCAAGTCTAAGTCTAAGAAGGAATTCGGTGTCATCAGGTAAATGTAGCTTGGACTTAATTAATCTGAATTTAGCTATAACCAAAATGTTCCTCTCAGTCAATTTTGGGGTGCATTCAAACCATTTTTATTTCTCTTTAAACCTGAAATTTGAAACTATCATATACTCTGAAAAGTACTAAGGTTATATGCTGGTAAAATTAAAAGATAATATTTCACTGTGATAAATCGGTAAAATGTTGAACGCTGGACTAGCACATGAACTGAAGTAACATTCTTAGTTTTCCTGGTGTTTGAGTAGCTCCTCCACTGATGGTGCGACATGTAGCACGTCTACATGCATTTACAATATGATGGCCACAGTAAAGCCATTTTGATTTTCGAGAGTGAGAGGCAATAAAATGTAATTACAACATGTTTTACTATTAACTTCAAGACGGAGTCGCAACAGCCGAAGCAATTTCATGCTGCCTGTAAAAACAGTATCACACTAGAAGGAAAAGCAGAGTCATGGTTGAGTGGCAGAGGAGAGTGAGTGAGGTGTTGATAGCCCTCAGTGGGCTAAGCACAGACCACACACACACAAACACACACTGTATACCTAAACTAGACAAATCTATATGAGACACAATTAGACAAATATTTATATTCCATAAACTGTATCAATAAATCCCTCAGGGAGGTGAAGCTATTCCATGGCATGTCAATAACTGATTTCACCAGCAGATAATCATTTTTCTTTCAATGGTGGAGCTTGATATGACGTCAATACTTGCTGTCAGAGTTCATTTTGGACGGAGCAGTTAGAAAAAGCGTCACTGGGAGGATATGGCACCCTTCTATTCAGCTTCATTGATTGGAAGCCAGTTTGTTAGTGGGGGGAGAACAGCTGGCTGTCATGTCTTATGTCTTATTTTGTGCGCTGCATTAAGCTGGAGGGAGACTATGAGCCATGTGGATGCTCCTTTTGACCACAGTGTTACAGGGGACACAGGGGAGTCAGGCCTTTTAATTGTCTTATTGAGACCTGGCTGCATTCAAGTAGCCATGATACACAGGAGGAGGAGGAGAGCAAAGGAGGGTTCATAGGTCTGGCAATTGCACAAGAGTACTCTGATACGATGAACATATACAATCAGTCAGGATAAAGATCTCACCCTTGGCGGCACGAAAGGGGGAAGTGAGCAGCGCTCAGGAAAAATCAATACGGAACCACTCATTTTGGAGGGACATGTGTGTCACAGTCAATAGGAGTTAATAGGCTGGGTTGTTCAGTGAAGACAGGCGGCTTGGGAGAGCAGCCCACTCTGACAGCTTAATACATACTGAATGGCAAGCTGCCTGCATGTAGCAGTCACTATGGACACATCAAGTGTGGAATGGAAGCTGATGGGCGCAGGCAAAAGTTAATTATAGAATAGAGCTGAAGGTCTTACACACAGAAGTACAGAATTACCCATGCTGTAATCAGAACAGACAGACGCAGCTGACCCACAGTACAGACATACACACAGCACAGGTTTATTCTCTATTATTAACAAAGACTGTAATATAAACTGTGGAGGAAACTTTATTTGGAGCTGCCATTCTGATCGATGTTTAATGTTTAATTTAAACATTTAAAAAGCGTCATTTGGTCATTTTTTAAAACCCTTTTTAAGGATTTTACAAATCACAGACACAGAGTTTTTCCACCATATTTGTACTTCATAAATCAAAAGACAATTGTGTTAGACTGGCAATCTCACCAGGGTGTAGCCTGCCCATCTCCCTGTGTCATCTGGTTTAGAAGCAGCCCTTAAGAGTATAAACAGTGAAAGATAATGTTTAAAACAGATGAATCATATTAATAACAGAAGAATGACTAAGATTTTCTCATCTTAACAAGTATTAAAACATCATAAAATATTTCACATGATATGGTATATTTTTAAGTTTAAAGCTTATATATTATATGTTGTTTAATGTATTTATTTTTGTTTGCTCCACAGCAATGATTTGCTGATATTTAGAAATGTTATTTTATTTTTATTTTTCATTCACATCTGAGAAATATTTTATTAATCATTTAAATGCTCTATGGATAAATAATTATTTATATGCAATGTTAATTATACTTTATGAGATCTGGCATCCCGAAAGGTTTTCAAACCTATAAATAAATATAAATATTTAGTTTTCAGCAGGGTAATACATATTTATGTATCTCCTGTGTCTCTGTATATTTTTCCATTTTCCATCTGAATTGTTTCTTCAGTTTTTCCTGCATCTTCCTGTCTGTCTGTCTGACGACTCTACATGAACAATACAGAATGTAGCCTCATGTGTTTCAGTGCACACATGAGGAGATAAAGGCAACAGATAGCGGCTAAATACTAACGTGTGCTCACCTGAGGGCTTGTCTACAGCATTGTACGGAGAGCTCTTCTCAGCTCTAATTAATCAGCGTTGTACCAACAGGCTTGTCACAGGTTAATTGGCTCGTCGGACTGGTGAGGGGCCTTGTGGCAAAACAAACAGAAACACATTTTTCAGATTAAAGAAACATATTTTGCCTTCAGTTGAATGAGCCCCAGATCATCCAAATACAGGGAAATGACTAATAATATCTTAATTAATTGGGGTCTTGAGGTCATGCTGTTTGGTTCCATACAGAATGATTCTCCTCTTAATTAGTATCCATTAAGTCCTAATTTGGATTATTATCATCTCTTAATTTTATCCAGCTAATTAATAATTAATTACAATTTCAGTATACAGTAGAGTTTAAATTATCTGCAACATTTTTATTTGACAGGACATGACAGGAAAGCATCAAGTCATGGATTAATTCAAAGAAACATTCAGAGGTGATAGTCTACAGTATTCTGCTGAGTTCCTGGTAACTATGTTAGAACAGTCATCACACAAACAGGATTAAAAATAACGAGACATAAAACTCAGTTTTATCCTTTTAGCTATGGTTAGGACTCAAGAAGGGAAGGTGAAGCAGTCATATTGTACTGAGAAAGACTGAGAAGAGAAGTAAAAGGGTCTTGGCTCTAAGTGACATTTCAATAAGTGGAACACAGCGTTAGCAATCCATTCCCAACTTTTTCTGAAACAATTATTGAGATGGTACCTCCAGGCGATGTATGTTCTGTTCCCCGGAGTCCTGCTGGCTGAAACAGTAATTGACTAAATTGTAGAACACATCAGGGCCATTTACAAATTTGCCAAAAATGAATCGTTTAAAATGAAATGAGGGTGACTCTCAAATTAGCAAGGAGTATGATTGAGATGTGGCTCTGGGAATTAAGAAGCATGATTTAGAGCTCTGCAGAAAGGAACATCTGTGAATAGTCCAGTGTTACTCACCACCCTGCTCTGACTCGTATTTAAATCACTACCGTTTAACAGATGTTCAGTAAAACGCTGCAATTCATATTTAAATATTTGACAAATCATATTTAAGATAGACAGATAGATAGATGTGTGATCAACAACAATACACAAACACGCAAGTGAAAAACAAGTAAAACAAACAGTATATGAAACTGCTGAGCTGTGATGCTGCTACAGCCAAAATACTGTGAAGAAATGTAACATTCAACCACACAGTACACTGTATTGTAAGAGGAAGTGACTTCAGGCTTGAGTGGAGTAATATGAAACAGTTCCTTAGCTAAAAATAATAATTTTTCTGAGGGCAGAGTGATAAATCATACGACACAAATCTCATTGGTTTAAACATATTGTGCTGCAAGGTGTTTGGCAAAGCGATCTTAGCTACATTTTACAAGGTGTACTCATTTCTGAAAAACACCAGCAAATTACTCTGACTGTTTAGGGCCTGACACATTTGATTGATTGTTGTGCAGACACTGTGTTGATTGTTGCCTGTTGTGCCATTCCTGTGGCTCCCAGCAGCCACTGCTTTCATCTCACCCAGGCTAAACTCTTCCAACCAGTGATGAGTAATTACTAAGTTCATTAGCCACGCTAGTGGCCTAGAGATTTATTAAAACAAAATCTGTCATGAATGCTCTCCACTGCTTTTGAATATCTTCACTGACTATATTTGGCATTTAACAGGGCAAGTAAAACCCTCTCTGCACTTTATTATATTTACAGATGAAACATCCAAAAGAACCTATTTGAGAAAATAGGATGACAACAAATAACTGCCCAATAATTCTTTGAAATTAATTTCATATTTGTAGGTAATCGATATGAACCCTGAGTTGGCTGGGGCATGAAGGGTCCAGGACCCCACCTCCACCACTATCTCTTTACAAACTATTAATAAACTATTATTTCAGAATACTCAAATAACAGAAGCAAATCACAAAGTCAGGCAAAATTAGACAAACCTTCCTTTAACAGAAGACCTTTCCTCCATGAGTGGTCTGAAGTGAAAGAGCCACAAGCTATCTTAGTGCAATGTCCAAGTAATTTTTCTTTAATAGGAAAATTGTTACTTATTGATCTGCACTTTGTAAAGCCTTCCAGCAATCCTCCAATCACCACAGCTGTCAAAACCATGGAAATACACTTGACTCCTTTGTGATTTGATGCCACACTGCCTCTTATTACTGGCATATTTCCAATGTTAATTACCTTCAACGTAATATTGTCTCCCTAAAAAGAGACCTGCACAGGCCACTAGTGTCCCACCAGAGGACAGCGGGGGGTAGGAGTGATAGGACGAGTGCAGAGATATTGTGCTTTGCCTGTCTAGAGCTTGTGTTGAATCTGTGCACCACTGAGTCTGGCCATTAGGCAGTATGATGGGCTTTTCTTTTCCAGACCATTTCCCATGGTCAAAATAGCATAAAAACACCATTTGGGTTCAATAGCAAAGACTTCAACTGAATAATCACAAGGGTGAAACTGTAACTATTACAGAGGCACCTCTGGGATAACCATACATAACAGGGGTGTCAAAAACACTGTAGGTTTTCTGGAGGGCAAAGTGTTTAAAGTGTATGCTGTTGGCTCTTGCTCCAACATCTGCTTTTAATTACTCAATTAGTGCAATCATTTAGTCTCCTTGACATTCATCCAAATGGCAAATCATAGCCGGAAGTTGTTCGGTTTAAACAGAGCGTTAAGAAGAGTCATGAAAAATGCATACATGATAATGTATATGGATACTTAACTAATTGAACCAATTAAAGGGGGGGAACTGTTTTGAGTGAGAACAGCTCCGACATTGCCCTCCGGGAAGAAGCTTTGACACCTCTGATCTACAGCCTCCCCTCTCCCTATTCACAGACCTGGGCCCGAGGTCATATTTCAGCAGACAAAAGGTTTTTGATTTGAGTCAAATGGCAACAATGAAGCAAATATTTAAAACCCATGCAGATTGAAGGCTGTACAGAGAAACAGAGGAGCCACTGCAGTACAAAGTAACAGCAAATAAAGACTCCTAAGAAAATGTACGTATTTAAAAGTTTGAATATGTCCTCAGAAACTATAGAAAACACTTGTAGGATTTGTTAATGCTTAAACAAATACTAATTCTTTTTCCATCTCTATTGGATTTAACATTACTATATCAAGATTTCTAGAGTGTGACATGCACATTAAGGTATAAAGTATGTCTCTTTGTTTGAAACTTGATTTTTGTTTGTGCTTCCTCCCCGAGATGTGAATATACTGTATGTACATTTCAGAAAAGACATGCCAACAGATCAACCTCGGGGTTAAATGAATATGTGCTTGGTTTAAGACGAGCTAGGTTACCATCTCCCAAAGTTAAACCAATGCAATCCCCCCACCACAAAAAAAGAATGATTGTACCCCTGCGGTGGTGATTTCCTGCATGCTATGGATGCATAAATAAACATAGGAATAAATACACAGAGGACACTGACTGGGACTAGCTGGCCAAGTGGGGCAGCTGTTATTAAAAGTGCTATTTATCACTGTCACCCCGTTCAGGTTCCATCCCTCTCTGCCCTCCAGCGATGTCACTAGGCCGCACAGGAACAATGTGGCTCATCCAACAAAACCTATTCCCTCTCTCATGTATACACAAATACAGGAAAACACACATGCTCATAGTCACAGCTACTCATACACAAAATAAATATATATGGCTTTACTCCTTTGCTTATGTATATTGTGTGCATGAACTGCAATCGACTTCTTGTTTGATGACTTGGCTGAAGCAAATGCAAAAACAAGAACTCACTTTTTTCGATTTCGCCAAAGATCTACAACACAGCCACGTTGCACACACCGTTCATTTTCCGCTCTGTTACTTTATTGATTGTGGCCACAATTATCCGCTTTTCTGAAGCACCGCATTAAGTGAATTCCCCGTTTGTTGGACAATAAGTACAGAAGGTTGGCTAAGTCATGCTATTCCTCAGCCTAAGGGGACACACTACTTCTCATGCACCCTCATCATCATTAGCAAGCCCAGATAAAAACACACCTCAATTAGCCCACCTAGCTGAGGGAGGCACGTCAAGTAAGGCAGACGCTTCCAACTGACCTGGGCCATGGTTTCATTTACACTAGCTCACACCACCTCCACACAGAGGGCTGAAGATTACATTTTCAAAGACTCACACATTGTTTAAAGATTTCAGTACTCAAAGGGAGACTTTAATACAATTAAATCCCTAAATCATCAGTCCATGTTTTGCAGTTAAAGTTGGAAAATAGATCTATATCCCCACAAAAGACCCATAGGCTGCACAGTCGGCATGCAATACTGGACATATGTAGTACCAAAGATGGGACCCTAGTATTTTACTTTCACACTGGCTAAAGCACAAAATAATATTAGAGCTAGATTAGAAAATATAATAATAAAAATAATAATAAACATTTGCAAGTGCAACTAACAATTGTTTTCAAAGTCAGTTAAACTGATGATTAGTTTTTGATGATATGAACTGTCAAAAATAGTGACATAAATTCAGAGTTTTGGTAAAACCACTATTAAATGACTGACACTGAAATCAATTTATCATCTAATTGATTAGTTGGCTTATCATTTTAGCTCTACATTACTGTAGTTTATTTTTCATTTCTTGTCTACATCTATGACGCACCAGGCAGCTTTCTAATTCAGAACTCCCTCCTTTTCTGGTTCTGCACCACCTATAAACCTCTCACATACAGCAATCCACTCACGATTAATGAAGTGGTTACTTAACCAATTTAAACCCTTAATTCCTATTAATTCAACATAATAGCCACCCTCTCTGCCAGAATTAACAACACTCTAGCAGAAACCTACAAATCTCTGCAGGCCAGAAAGAGTCAACCCAGCAAATTCCATATTCTTTGATAAATATGTAACAGTATGTATATCACCGTTAAAATGCATAACCCTCATGTAAGACCCCTATCAAGTCTGCTTTACACCTGTATCACATTTCCCCCTCAATCAGCAGCTTTTCTGAGACACTGGCCTCCCACGAGGAACAGAAACCATTACAAGGGACTGCAGCTCATTTGCAGAAAGATTGGAGATCATGCTGCATCAAAAAGTATGTGAAGCATTTCTGAGAACAAAATTGATTTATTCCATTTCCATGTTTGTATGCAGCATTGGTATCAGTGTATTTAATATAAATCCCCAGTCTAGAATTCAGTTGTTGTGTAGGTTGATGCTTATTGTGCAAGTAAGAAGCAGAGCAACGGAAGAATACAAGAGGCCTGTACTGGTACAAAAATTAAGGTACATACAGTACTTCTTTTTTATAAAACATTTAGTCTTGAACTGAATGATAAAACATATATGCAACGTAACAAATTATATCAGTCAAACAAAACCACGCATTATCCACCCTTTTTCTGATCCACTGCTGCCGCTTGTTTAAGCTACAAAGACATTAGGCTTTTCTTTATGAAAGAAAAGGCATAAACAAATAAATAAATATTTCTGAGTATTTCAATTTTGACTCAGGAAAAACAGATCAAGCAGAGCCTGTGGCTAGAGGAGCCTGACTGCATGCTGGTGGGGGGTAAAAGACAGCCTGGGGGGGTGTGGAGGGCGTCTGTTTTTTAATGAGCTGAAACTTTAAATACTGCATAATATATAATAAAAATGGATAGTTCATTTAACTCTTCCAGATAAGTCGTGGAAAAACTATTAAAATCCATTACTCTCTTAATGTCAACAGTGTAAGCATTAAGTATGAATGAAGTGAACATCATACTGCATCGTAAGGAAAAGAAAAACAGGGAAAGAAAAACAAAACAATAACCTACTTGAACTGGAAGAAACAAGGGTTTGGGACATAAAGTTAAGTGCACAAGCTTAAGGGCATCAACTAAATACAGTGTAAGGATTGACAATTATTCATTTAACTATATTATTTTAGATCCACTATGAGAACATAAAATTAGAATTTATTTTGCATGCTTTCTATTTACTGCAACTTTAGTCATTTGGAGATGGTCTTGAAGCAGAAGAGCCAGAAAAGATGAGTGACAAGACATTTCAACCACCCACTGACAGTAGCTTTAGAAACACTGATTGGCACAGCAGGCACACTCTTTCAATACTAACCCTTCCCCCTACACACACACACACGGACACACACATATACAATATGTCATAAAGATAAAGAAGTAAGGGGGATGTAAAAAAAAAAGAATTATGGTGCCCCTTGTCATCCCCTGGGTGAAGGAATACACCATAATAGATTTTTAATGGCTTCGGTAAGTTATCCCCCATCCGAAGGAAAAAGAAAAGGTTGTGATTCAGCTGTCAGTGACAAGAGGTCAGAATATATTTTAACTATCACTAAACAAAACAAAATAAGTCTTGATCTGCATATTTAACATATCTAAGTATTACTTTCAAAGCTGGTTAAAGTGTGCAAATACAAGTGACTGGAGATGTTTCTAGCTGAAAAGTAATGAGCAGTACATTTGAGTTGTCACATTATAATTCAAAAAATGCCATTTCACAGCAAATGTTGTGACATTGTTGGCTGACACCTCTGCGTTAAGATGTAATTCCAGCGTGATCCTTAAAGTGATCTGACTGATGGCTCCGGTACCCCTGCTGCTCATGGAGCAACCACGATGTGGCCGATCCAGAGGCTTAATAATGATAACCTCACCAACATTAGCTGCAGGGGTGTGTTCACACAATAATTGTTTCTGCCAAGCAATATATATCTATATGACAAAGACAAAACTGGTGCGACTTTCCTGCTAAATAATTGATTTAAGAATCAGCTGCATCAACTATTTCAAGGAGATGAACATGGTTTGTACTATTTGTTTTTACACTGAAGAAAATGAGAACTTATGCGCTAATTAGAGGATAATTACAAGTCTCTGCGAGTTGATTACCAATTTCACTGCTGAACATTAACAATTTACAGCAACACTACACTCAATTTCAGCACTTGTTTTGCTTTACTTACCTAAATTCTAAACAGTATAAGTATTTAAAGATTTCACCTTGACAAAACTTATTACCAGCTCCAGCATGCAATTAAACTTGCCAAACAAGCATTAATTCTTTGTTCATTACCACATTAAATGTGTTTTGGGTAATTTAGACTACTACAGCTATTAAAAGACATCAATCTCACACCAAATGCAGATATATTTCGTTAATTTACAGCAGTCATTTGCAGTCCAGATACTCTAAACCTGCTCTGGCGGTGACTGAGGTTTGAAGTGTAACGCTAAGCCTTTGCCTTGAGCTGAAGGGGTGATGTCCCCTGCAGTTTAGAGTGACTCAAAGGTGAAGCCCTGAAAACAAATACAATGTACTCACCTGCTCCACAGTTTAGATTTCACTGACTCACATCATCCTGTAATAGCCACACACAAAGCCGCAGTCAGTTGCAACTCCATGCAATTGTGTCTGGCTGTACGGTGGTATCAATGCAACCCATGGGTCAAAGGGTCAATGAGTAATTAAGACATGGTTGCCTGAGCATTCCCCATGCACACTTTCAGTCCTGATGAAGGGTTAGAAATAAAAGGAGGGGGTTTAAATGCAGCCTGATACTGTGGATCCGATTTCCATAAGTGTGTCTAAATGTTCCTTGCTCAAAGCAATTAGTATGATTAAGAGATAGTGTGGTGTGATCACGCTGTTTAAGAGGATTTTGCACATGAATTCTGCATGAGGTTTCAAAACTGAGTACACAAAGGTTACATAGCTTAAAGTAAAGACACACTGAAGAGAGTGTTGTGAGTGTGCAAATAACATTCAGGACCTTAAATTTCTGACTCAGTAATTGGAGGATTTGCTTCAGTGAAGTAGTTTTCCTTTCTTTTTGGGGTAAAAAGAGGTGATGAGGGTGCAACTGTAGTGTAAGTGTTAGTTAGGCCTACAAAGGAACAAGACTCCCTGAAAAACCACAAAGAAGAAACATTTAGCATAGTTTATGTTATTCATTTATATTAAATCATCCATTTAATATTTCTTCATAGGATTCTTCTTTATAGGGTAAACACGTTTTACATAATAGGACACAGCCAATACCATATCCTTCAAGTACAAAGAAGGTCAAAAGGTGCATTGATTTACATGTACAACAAGAAATTATTTGTTCGGTTTCATTGTTGCTAAAAATGAAGAGGCCAAGGCCAGAAAATTGAGGTTGCTGATAAATGCTATTAGTTGGAGATGCTGATGGGTGAAGAAATCAATATGGCAGTTTGTCAACCTGCGTCTCTGAGGGAGCACGACTCTGCAGCAGAGGTAAGCGTGCCTTGTCAGCAAAGCACATTACCAGAAATCAAAGGCAGGGGAAGGCCTGAAGGAAAGGATGCAGATGTCTCTATACAAAGACCACACTTTAGTAATTAAAACCTATTTTATCAGACCTGTCTTGTCACTGGTTTTTCTCTAACACTATTGACTATCTGTTGCATGGAGAGTGATCACTAATTTACGTTTAAATAAATGAGCTGGGGTTATTTAGATTTCTCTATTTGTTAGACAAAATGAAGCAAAAGGCATGGTAGTATTAGATAAATGATTAACTATTTGTATCATTGTAAGCGCTGTTGTTTATCATCAGATGTTTTCAGGAGTTGATGAAGCTGGTCAACCCTTGTGACAGGTATAAATGACATAAAAACCACTGCTGTCATATCATCTCCTGCACTATTATTATGTATACGTTAATGTTTGTTGCAACAATCTACTATGTGCTTGGAAACGGAAATCTTCAAAAAGTGCCATGTATCTTTCACAACAACGCCTCCATGATTTGTGCAAAGCGCAGAATGATAGACCTTCCCTATGCTTTGTATTTTATCACCTTGACTTCATGGCAATAACCTCGGCAGGCATGGCAGCACATTTCCCACATGATGTGTACCTGATATCAAATATAATAAGTACAGTATATTTTAGTTTGGGTTACATAGCAAAACCTAAATGTTTAACACAAATTAAGCAGTGACTAAAATATTTATCAAAAGGAAACACCCTGTTGTGGTCTCTGTTGTTGGGGTTGTTTGTTTCTCAGGAGGACTGTTTCTCCACCAAGATAATCCAGATCAGAGTCTTGCTCAAACATGTATGACAACATTTCAGAAGCTGACTTTTCAAATGAAAACCGATACCTTTGTGTGATGTTGTACTATCGCAGTTTAAGACAGCATCTGGAGCAGTTTAAACATAGGAGTGATGCCGACAACCACTGTTTTGGGCTTAGTTCAGTCTACAAGAAGTCTTCCAGAAGCTGGCCAGTCAGGACAGAGGGGGATGGGGAAGGGGAGCCTTAAAAGTGAAAGCACAGCTCAAACGAGGCTTTTTAGTCTCAAGGCTAGAGGAGCTTTTGCATAAAGAGGCATTCCTAAATTAAGCAAAATATGGTCACTTTAATGAACGGTTTCTAAATAAAGACTGTCTTTGCTCGGTATCATAATAACAAGCACAACCGACTGCAACTTTAAATCTTTAATAATTAAATACAAATGAGCCCGTGCCTTCACATGAGGATACCACTTTTGTCAAAAAGGTCCAAAAGAACATCACGTGGGGATGTGATGTAAATACAGCAGCTACGTACATTATATTCTTCTCCTCTTGCAGATGCATTCAAGTTAGTGTTTCTTATTTTTAATACTGTGCACCTTCATCTTCTTTGTAGGCAAAATACACCGTGACAGGTCCAACACTTGTCTGCACAGTTTCTGCAGCTCCCACCACCATCCAGCAACCAATGCCATAAGCCAAACAAGGGATGCCTGCAATAAAAAAAATGATTATTTAAAATTAAAGTTTTACCTTTATCTATAGCTAAAGTGCAGAATAAAAATGTAAATAAATAATAATAATAAAAATGTATTTACTGACCTAGATTAATCACTTTTAACATGGTGAAAAACTTGTCTTCAAAGTCCAGGTTCTGTGGAGGTGCTTTGGTACAGTGATATTTAATAAAAGGGAAGCAGCCAGTTCTCAGTATCTGGTAGTTGGATCCATTAACAATCCAGTTAAAGTTAGACAGCCCAAACTGGTCATTGTGGACTGAGCTGTAGCGGACACAGAATGATGTCCACGGGGGGAGTTTACGCTGCAGCAGGTGGCAGGTCAGCACCTCTGAGGCAGCTGGTCGCGGTCCTGTCCTGCCAAATGCGCTCGGAAACAGGGTGATCTTCAGAAAGATGCCATGTAGCTTCCTCAGAAACTCCTTCATGACTTGTGGAAAGCGCAGAGTGACCAACTTTCCATAAACCGCTTCGTATTTTATCACATAGACCTTATGCAAATAACTCTCTAATCAGCCACATGACAGGAATCTAAATGTTAAATCAGCTTATAAACTAAAGCTACTTGTGTAGCTACATGTCCTTCAAAGCAGTTTAAAACAACAGCACGATGCCAACAGAGCATTTTAATTAAGCTATTAGCGACACGCTCAGCTAATGTTCGCAAACAAGACAGAGAGACAGACACAGAGCCACGTGTCGCGATGTTTAACACTCAGTTTTCATTTTAACCATCGGTAACGGAGAAAAAACAACTCTCCTACAGCTGTGCGAGCTTATCTGCTGTGGTGCGTCTTGCTCTGACCTGGTTCTCCTGCTAAAGTCGTCCGGATGGAAAAGGAGCTCTGCGCAGTTGTTCCTCCTCATCAGAAGTAATGACAAGTAGCGAACGACATGTTCACCGGATATTGTTCTGTGTTTTGTGGAAAGTTGAGTATACTCAGTAAATGTAAAATATACACAATGAAATGTGAAAATACTCATGATCCTCTATTGTTTACAACTTTTACGTTTTCATTAGTGAACTGCAAAATGCATATAATAAGACAACATTCCTCTTTTTCACATTGCTGTGCTACATGAACACTACCACCTCTTTAAAATACAAACTCAGAGACACTGCTACGTTTGTTCAAATATTTACAGTGTTTCCAAACTTTGTGTTGTAGCCTGTAGCTGCTGTGCCATGTTTGTGCAACATGGACACAGCACTGCACAAACAGGCTGATTTCCACAGTGGACCAATATGAACCATAAAAGGAAAATTAATGTTTCTGAGAATTGTTATCATGCAAGTATAATTACGTCATACACACAAAGATTATACATAGGGATTTACTAAGCTAGGCAGAGAAATCACTGTTATTGTTTGTGATTTGTGATGTCTTAATAGCTCATCAAAACAACCGTAAGCCCATCTACAGCTCTTATGTTTACAGCTAATTAATGCGAATGCAGAAATGAATAAAATCTTAACTTAAAAGGATACATTTCAGTTCCTCAGGCCGTTAAATCAGAAAATATTAATGTGTATTATATGAAAAACAACAATATTATAAAAATATAGAACAGGTTAAAAGTTTAACTAGCTAGCATTTTACTCCATTTTCAAGAAACAGAGTAGTAAAAATTGCAATTATATTTTATACTGATGACTATATCATATACAATAAGTAAAGAAGTAAACAGTATAAAAGTTACAAAAATATTTTAACAAAAATCACATTACTAACACCATCACTCCCTTTTCTTATTTGTCCAAAGAATGGTCACAGGTTTGTATCAGCAGTGTATGAGATAACATCTCAGTCTGTCTTGTAACGCTGAACAATATACATATATAGTGTATATCTGAGCACAAAAGTCAAGACACCATGTAAAATAAAACTGTTTTATAGTGGAAAAACTAATGCACAACTGTATTTGTTTGACACGACCTCCACTGTGTTCGATTCACTTTAAAGTACAGTATATGCTGACAGTTGAAACTGATCACAGAACAATTGAGCTGTTTTGGTAATGTAAATGCTAAGTTAATGACAGATTCTGGTATGTTTACAGTAATTTATTTGGCTATTTATGTTTCACCATCTCCAAGCTTCACATACTCCCAGGATAATGTGACATTGAAGCTGGCAAAGACATGATGACTTAACTTGGTGAAAGTAAGGAAAGTTTATGGTGTGGCAGCTGTTTAAGCAGCAGGTTTGTCCTTCACTGCTTGCAGCTTGTTCTGAACTGTCATCTGCAGTACATCTTCTATGTTCTTGATCAACTCCTCCAAAAAACAAACAAAAAAAGAAGTACATTTAATTTACCACACAATATTCTTCCCGTTGAGCACAAACTTCATTTGAAAATACGATGATGTTTTAATATAATTATTAGAATTAACTGGTAAAAGCTGATGACAGCTTCACTGAATATCTAAGTTTCAGGACACAGATGAGGAATGATCATTAAGTCATTAACATGGTACCTTAAAATTGGTTTCTCCTTGCATTTTAGAGGATGATATCTCCTGATGAATGACTGACAGATTCTGAGCAAAGGTCACTAGAGCTCCCTGGAGATCCTCAGAGACTGTTCTATTAACGACATCCCAAACAAACGAGTTTACTAATGATCCCCGTGTTGCCAGTTAAGAAATAATCACCTTGTTCATCTGATGGTGGTGGTTAAATGAAACTTTCAGCAGACAAGATCTTCAGTCTTTAGGGGTCTGAGCACAGCTTGATTTAACTGTTACATCACTACATAAGCTAAAGGATTTGTGTGATAAATATGTTAAATAACCCTCTACTTAACAACTTCTAGAGTTTGTAGCTGCATTTACAAAGCCAGAGGTGGCACTTTAATACTCTAAAAGAAATGTCTTTACCCTCAGTCTAGAGACGTCTTTCACCCACTTAATCCCCTACTGTTTTTTTCGTGTGCGTCTCTATTTGAAGAGAAAGAGGTAAAACTAACCTAAACGACTTTTTTCGTTTTCTGGAGATTAATTGTAAATTTCATGAATGCTGTATGTATATGAATTTGACACAACAAGAAATACTTACATCATTCCCATGTTGCATCGGTTACTGCTGTCATAAACACAAAACACAGTGCCTTTCTTGCTCTGCAATTTATATCACAAACAGCCAAAAGAAGAGCTTCATCATCACATAATGTAAAGCAAATCAATTGCACAGTATTCGATGTTGCGAGAAGCTACTACTATACGAATGCCATAAACATAAACAGGGGAATCATGATAGTTAACATACCTTTCTGTTAAATCCTATTCCATGAGCCCTGCACATCTTAAAGAACACATAATGGTACAGCATGGAAAGGTTTGAGTGAAACAAGTGGATCCCAATAACTGCATAACAATTAACCACAGGAGGCTGTAAGAAAAAAACATAACATAACAATTAACCACAGGAGGCTGTAAGAAAAAAACAAGAAAACATGAGACCCACACTGTAAAACAATGATTGTTGGCAATGTCTGTTAATTTAAATTGTGGCAAACCTATATAATAAAGTAAAATTTTTCTATTATGTTTGGGACTTAAATATAATAGGTAGATGTGTGTATAAAATGGGTAGAGCCAAAATGGCTGAACTCCATACACATGTCCTTAGGGTCACTGTTGAGTGTGGGGAGTGTGCGTGATTAGTAAACATGATGAGTGTGGGGCACATGTGGTAAACTGTTGGGCCTTTCTTAATTAACTGTGGGAGGAACAATTAATGTTTAGAAGACATGCCAAACACAAGATGAGCTTAATTGTATGATGCCAATCAAAGAAACTACAGTTTTTGGACTGCAAATGCTTGTCTCCTGTTTGAGACAGAAGCAGTCCTGTATGCACAAAATGACCTCAATGCACAATACATATCACCATAATACTGGGGTTAAGAGTATGTGAGTTTTGTCAGAATCACTGGAGAAGTTGATTACTTAATAAAGGCAGGGCTCAGGAGGATAAGAATGTTCTGGTTCCGTGGCACCTTTGGGAGACAGAAAGCACAGGCCTAAGCCCCCATGAGCTAAGGAGATAGCCCATAACTCGCCATGACAGGTGTATTTGCAGTTGTCAAGCACAGGACCCTCACACAACAATAAAAGTGTCCAACAGGGATTTAATTGTGTTTGTAATATGCAGGGCCCTAATGATGGCCAATGTTAAAACCATTAACCACTGCAGTGGCTCAACTGCTGTACTGAAGCACCAGGCCACCAACTAAATGAATGTTTGATAAAATAATACAATTGCAGATTAACAAGCGTAAACTCAGGCATACTGCTAATAAAAGAACTCTATTGTTTAAGGCCTGGCACCAGGTTGATGAGGTGTTCAAGCATGCATACACATGCATAATGAAAATGGTATGAATTATTAATGTGTTGATTATTTAGGCTCATCTATCAAAATGATAATGAATTCAGCACCTAAACACCAATTGAGCTCAGTGCATAATTACAGTATTTTGTTGTATTTAACAAAAATGGGGATCAAAACCTTGATCTATCTTTGTGATTACTGCAGGGGTATAATATTATTCTCTGAAGTCCCATTTCACTTTAGTTGGTACTTTCTTTCTTGTTTTAAGACAAAAAGAAAAAGAAAACTGTTTTACTTTGATTGCGATCTGGTGTTGACAGCATTTCTCCGTTGCTGGATTTGGCACTTCTAGACAGCCTGTGTGGAAATTCAGCATTCCTCCAGTCATCATCAGAAGCATCTGGGTCATTGCCAGCTGATCACTGTATGTAAGGTCCAAATCAGTAGCCCACAC
This sequence comes from Ctenopoma kingsleyae, assembly GCA_032353495.1. NCBI lineage: Eukaryota > Metazoa > Chordata > Actinopteri > Anabantiformes > Anabantidae > Ctenopoma > Ctenopoma kingsleyae. Next base: position 14,803,841 of record JAUBNQ010000025.1, on the reverse strand, counting down.
CTACAAACAAGACACCATAAACTCTGTGTCACAGGAGATAAAAAAAAGTGACACTGTAAGTGTAATAATTCCAATTTAATCACAAAAATGGAACATCAAAATATTTCACCCACCAATCTTTCTAAAGAGATGGGTCAGTACCTTTTAATCCCTACAACGTTACCCTTGTTGAGAGCAGGGGGAGAGGAAAACGCAGTTTATGGTGTGTGCTCAACAGATTTCTGTAATGCAGAGTGACACATGCACAGAGTAGATCCTTCCCTGTGTATTTAGACTCAGTCTGCCTTGGGCTAGTTTGTTTGGCTCAGGTCTGATGAGAAGCGAAGTTCAGATATGTATGGTAAATGGCGTCATTATAAGTATATTAAGGGGTCAGGTATGGTTGTAGCCTTCTGCTTAAACAGGGCTAATTTTTCCAATAATAACCTAATAGCTATGCCCTCTATTCAAAAGTGGCAAATAAATCACCAGTGAAGGACTTGTTAATAACTAAGTGGCAGTCGGCTGCCTCCTTTTGCTGTTCCTATTTGTCAAAGTAAACGCTCCTGCCACTGAATGCAAATCCTGCCAGTCTAAACCCAGCAGTCTCTGTAAACTGAGCACTTTATCTCCACTAAAACATCTATATTTGACCGTATACTGTAATTCTCTTTTATATTTTATTGTGTATTAAATTCAATGCAATTACAAAACACAGAACATAATCTAGGATTAAAACTATGAATTATGTTACTAGCAATTAATATGACACTTTTCCAAGGTGACATTTTCAGATTCCTTGTTTTGTCCAACCAACTGACCCAAACCCAAAGATATTCAATTTACAATCATTGAATACATAGAAAATCTGTAAATCTTCACATTTGAGAAGCTGGAAAAAGACAATGTTTGACTTATTAAAAAAAATGATCAAGTTTTAGTTTTCTGTAAATCAAATAATCTATTAACAGCTCATAAGCTTAGATAAATGTATTAATTCAAAACAATATTTCACATGAACCATTAAAAGAAATTACCTATTGTAGGGATGTTTTTCTTTAAGTCAGAATCTTTTTAGGCAGCATGTATGGAACCGAGTAGTGGAAAGGTCCTGCTTATGAATTGTAATTTGCATATATTACAATATCAACATTTTTAATAAGCTTTAAAACTATGTACAAGCCACACGAAAATTGCATTAAAGAAAGTATTTATGCCTGCTATGTTATAAACTGTATATGTCAAAATAATCAATATAAATGCAAGCACACATTCATGTTCAACAACAGTTTAGCACTCAGTCACCTTTACTGTAGGATGTACAGTAGATACCACAGGATAGATGTAAGTCTCTATGCATCAGGTGATACCTGGGCATGAGTGATGGATACACTCCGTTGAACCATTCACTCGACTCTAAAAATCATACTCCAATATCCCATTGTCGCTCTTAACAAAGCCGTGGGAAATGTAAGCCTGGATTGTACCTGTTTTCTATTGCCTTGCATTTTCATTAAAAACCCTGATGCTGCAGCTGGGGCCCCGCCGTTCCACAATGTGAGGAAAGACTGCAAGGGCAAACATATGTGACCCACTTCTTCCCATCAAACAAAGTAGGCAGCTTTTAGCAACAGGTTTGAATCTAAATTGATGTTTAAATCCAGACAGGTTTGCCCATGTGGCTCTCCTCTGTCTGAGCTGTGTGTGGGGAGATGGTTAAGAATCTGTCTTTAATGTTCCTGCTTCTATTGAAGCACATGCTGTTTATAGTCTATTCTTAATTATGCTGTCAGGGAATCACTTTCAATTCCAGGTCAACACACTGAAACTGAAAATTAATTTTAATACTGTCATTACAAAGGGCAGCTTCTCTTCTTGATACATATATGAAATAGCACATTTTATGATTTGAATATCACAGTTTTGTCACGGGAATGATAATTTAGTTTGACTATATGAAATTATGATACGTAAGAAACGCATAATTTTGTTCTTACCTTAATATTGTAAATTACACTGTCTAAATGACGACTGTTCTTTCACTACATATATATTTGGCTGATTTCAAAATCTCAAAGGAATCCAAGCTACTAATGTTATAAAATAAAATTCCGTTAATTCCAAAATATTTTAAGTTTTAAGACACAAACTGCATTGTCTGAACAATGCCTTACTCTCCCTCTGTTAAACCTTGTTCATAAGATACTACCCTCTAGTGGTAAGTGTGCTCTTAGCTTTTGTCTATGCTACCTCTATTGTGTTTTCATTGTGGAAATAAATTATAAATGCAAGCCTGAATTAAACTTCAGTAGAAAAATAAAAAAAAGGAGAGAGACAGGTGATTTACTGAAATATACTGAATAAAATCCTCCCCAAAGAAGTAAATGACAAATGGTGTATTATTATCTGGTGAATATTTAATGAAAAAAAATATGAACACTTGTTTAAGTCCTTTTGTAAATCCGTAAAGTAGCTTCAATGCTTTCTCCACTTATTTTATAGACCATATTATAAACAAAGCAGTTTATTTTACAGCTCTGGATCAATAGGCACTCAATGTAGCCACATGCTAGGAGCACAGGTTAAACCATAATAAACCAGTCCATTTCCAATATCATAAATCAAGAAGGTCTCAACAAAACTTAATCCTGACAAATGTGATAGGGCTTTGGAGGTGTCTCGATATAACAGCAAGACACATTACAGCAGACCACTGCAGGTAACCAGGCAGGGGTTAAACACTGACAGGACATCACTGTGAGGTTACCAAATCACTTTAGAACGACCTATTGTTTGAAAGATAGGTGCCTCTGAATTTCTTGGCATTGTAGGGTTAAAGGGCAACACTTAAATGGTGGAATCAGTGTATCGACACAATAAAACCTGACAGTTTATTAGATGGCCTTGTCACACATTTGGTCCGTATGCCCACTGTTTGCCTTGCCTGTTTTCCTTCCCTGGGGAGCAGTACTGGAGGCACCTATCTGTTCAAATGGATCTCTGATCTAGCCTTAAAATTGATCTTTCACCAGTGTGCTGAAACAGAAAGCTTTGATGCAACGTGTTGCAACACCCTAGACTATATCTATCACAATAACATTGGTGTGTCTCACCTTCTGCTCCATGGTGCTGGGGCTCACAAAGGTAGCCAGATCCACAGAGACATAACCTACAATAAGGCGTTGCAGACAGGCCTGGCCCACACGCATGCAGATAGAGTACAAGGTCTCTGGGTATACAGAGGTCTGAGGAACAGTAGAGCCAATAGCTTCCAGTTGACAGCAGCCATGTAGCTGGTCTCCACAGGACAGCATGGTCACCTCTCCCCCAGGCTCCAGCAGCAGATCTACTGTCAGACAGGTGATACTGTCTGAAGGCGGGTAGGCCTCCACCACACCACCTGGACACAAAACATTAGCTATGATACAGTATATAAAATTCTCTTATGTCCTGTTTAATAAACAGTATCTGTTTAACAACCAAGTAACATAAAAATGATTTAATTTTTCAGTTCAAACTGGAAATATCTGGGAGGTAGGAAGGACACGGGAAATGACTGTTGGCATATTCAAAGTGGTGTATTTGCTAGTGAATAGCATTCAGTGCCTGACAATAGGTATCTGACCTTGCCTGAGGAAGGTCTTCAGGAAGCAGGCCCAGTTGGGATAGCAGGAGGTTTTAGCAGGCCGGGCGTAACGGGCCAGCCACTCTGGGATCTCATCTAAATATCTGAGCAGTACAGGCTCCTGCAAAGAGAAAGTTAAGGTGCATACATTAGGAATCTGCTGACAATAAGTTGGTGACAGATATGAGGACATTATCTATGTTTGTTAAGTCAAAGCAAGTCAATAACAAGTCCTGGCCACTTTATTTTGTCCCATTATCAAAGCTTTCTAGGTGTCGACTACATTATTGGAAGTGCCCTTGACTCCAGTGACTGCTTGTTATCCTTGAGACCTTCGGTGGCTGTGTTCAATTTCTGCATGAGTGTCTGATGGACACTGCAGGGAGGGTCTATCTGTGAGTGACAGCCTATTATCAGAAGGCCTCGGGAGTCTAATGGCTTTAACTCACAGCCACAGAGACAGCACCTGCCCTCAATAACAACTCTCTCCACTGGGCAGCTGATGAATACCTAAGCTAACCCATCTATCTGGGGATCAATCTGGGCTTGACTGGGATCAATATCACTCTTGTTTCTGTAACTAGGAAATGCCATAATGGCTTCACCACTTAATTATGCTGTTAATTTCTAACTTTTGTTTTAGGTGTCTCAAATTGTTTGGTATCTCAAATTACACATGCAAACATAGTTGTTATGCAGTAGGTAAAGTAAACCTTTACTGTAGTTGTCATTTTATACAGAATATCTTACATTAAAAAACTAGTATTAGACTGCTTGTGTTGACTGTAGAGTATAAATTGAGTTCTGCATGTAACATCTTTGTATCATATTTAGATAGGAATTTAAATATACACAATAAAATGCCAATAAAAACTGCCTGAGACCTGACTAAATTTTGAATGGAAGTAATTTTTTTGTTTTTATAGCATTGTATATAAAGTGTTACTATATTTTGAGTATATGCGGTGTGGCTCCACTGGAGACAGAGCTAGAGATTTTTTTGTTGATATTCCAGTCATGTAACAGCCATCATCATATTCAAGTACTGTAAGAGGCGAGGTCAAATGCTACACAGTGATTCCCCCTATACAAACCATAAAGCACACAATGGTGCGGCAAAAAGTGTAAGGGAACGGCTGTCATTTTCAATGGAAGAGCAAGCTCACCCCAGGACTTTGCCTATGCAGTTCACAGAAACAGCAGGACAGAGAGAAAATAAAGAGAGGTATTTTGCAATAAATTATTTGGACTTAAACTGCATCTAGTGCCCTGTGATAGGATTCAAGCTTTGCTTGGTGTCCACATAAAGCCAAGCAATCTAATCATAAATAACATAGATATGCCCTGTTCTTTGATTGTCATTTCATCTCTTGATTGTGAAACAACTCTGAAACTACAGTAAGCCATGGGAGTAGAAGGATAAAATCAGATGAGTCATACATTTAGTATGAAGTTGTTTTTTTTTCTGTAATAGTGACCCAACAAAGCTTCAACCTCTAGTCCATGACTAAGTTCATGTGTAACATTAAAAAGAAAACAGTACTCTCTGGCTCTTGCATTACTCTCACAAGTGTTAAAAAATGTTAAAAGTTCTGTAAAGGCAAATTTTGGTTAATTGTGTTAAAACAGAACATCAGCTATTTAAATTCCCCCATGCAAGCACAGGCTGCCCAATATTTATACAGAAAACATCTGTTTAAAATGTCCCTATCTCTTCAGTGGCAGTGATTATCAAATGACCCATTTCGCTGACAAACTTAACCTAAATAAGGTGTTGCTCAAGATCTGTTTGTACACAGCATGCAAAAAGGAAGTACTCCATCTGTTGACACTATTAGGTGTAATTTTTACCCTCTTGTGCCTAATGATCCATATGCAAGCTGTGTGACTGCTTAAGTGTGTGTGCCCCCCTTCAGGCAGTGCAGGGGTGCAGATCTACATGTCTTTAACCTCTCTCTGTGTAAATTCTAAAAGAGGCCTGGGGGCTTTCTGCAGGCTAAAACATTGTGCTGGAGGCTGTGTGCCTCACAATATTTACACAATCTCCTAGGCCTCCTAGCCTATGAAAGCTTCTATAGTCTGGATGTGATCCTCCCCCTCCCTGTTGTTGTGCCGTTTTAGGCTTTCTCTTGCATAGCTGAGAGGGATCTGATTGTTAGTATTATTCTGAAAATCCATGTTATTTTTGTTAGTCATGCACCTTCATGCTGAGTCCTTGTGAAGAAAAAATAATTAAAAAATCTGCACACACTCTGTGTAGGCTAAGGCCAAGAACACTTTCTTAATCTCCTTCCTACATTTACACTTACTATAAAGAGCATAGGACATTGCACTTATTTGTCCTGTCATTTTTAGTAAACAATGATCTTTGTGCTGAACTGTTAAATTATGAATAAATATTTAGTGCGTAACTTGATCATTTGTATTTACATTAATAATTAATTAAACTGCTGCTATTTTCATAAACACAGCTGTAAACATGTATTAACCAAATGCTTAAATGCTTGTAAATATTAAACATTGTGAGTATCTATCCTATTCACTAACTGTCATTGCAATTAAAATTAGCCCTACTTTTCAGCAAAGTGCTACATTAATGAGTGAAATAGCTCAAAATATAAACATCATTTCACAGTTTCTGTAGAAGATGACAGAAAGGAGATACTCTGATATAAAATATTCATGTGTTTGAAAACATTGTTCTGCAATTTCAGAACACAGAGCCAAATTGCTCTCTTACACATACACTAGTACAAAAACAGAAGGACAGTGTAATACATTTAAGGAGCTAATACATTTAAGGGCAAAACAATGTCATAACAAAAATCATGCAATGAAAAGCACAGGATGTGGGCTTTGGTTTGATTAAAAGAGCAAGGTGTAGAATAAAGGCCAGTTAAAGTGTTGTGTCCATATGGCCCAGAAGCCCTGAGGCTGTTGGCCTACACTTGGGGCCTCTGCACTCTTCTCTCTCCATGGGACCCCAGCTGGTGAAACAAACCCCATTTACTTTCCTGTGCTGCCTCAGTCACCATTATGGACCTTGGCTGTGGCTCAGCCACTCTCTGCCATAATTAACAGCACCAATGCTACAACAATTACAGCCCTGCACCACATATACACTATGAATAAAGGAACGAGCTAATAGGAATAAAACAGAGTGAGTCATAAGAAGCTTGAGATGACTGCTGTTCTTTCAAATGAAATAAAAAGTAAAATCGTTGTGCTCCAAGCTCACAATCATTAGCCTGTAATTAGTTTACACAATGCTCCCAGTTAAATGGCAAGATACGGTAATTAACACATGACAGAAAATCAAAGGCTACTTTGTAAGCATATGAGAAATAAGAGCCAGGGGCTCAGAAGCTGTGTACAGATTGCATCTGTACTAAATGAATAGTTTACCAGTGGTTAAGTTCATTTTATTTATGTGTCTATTTCTGTCTAAGATTAAATCTGAATTTATTTTAGGTTTCAGGAAAAAGCAAATGTTAATATTTTATAGAATAATTCAAAAATGTCACATTTCTAACCTCACTATAAGGTTCTCTTTACAATTGCAGCTACAAAAAGCTCATTGTTATAAAGATAGGTCAACTGATCGAAGCATTAATATCAACTACAAGTAAATGATTGGTATTCAGTGTCATTTATCAAAATATTTTAAGTTATTCTGTAATTCAAATAAAATTTGTGTGTAAATCTGTGTGACACTAATATGCACAATAGTTTTATAAAAATATGCACACACATAATACATATACAGAGAAAGAATGCTCTGTTGATCACAATGCACATACTGTTGTATTAATTCTCTAACAGGTGAGCTAAGCATTTACTGTAATATGACATAATATGTGTACATAAGAGAATGAATAATGGCTGTGTGTAAAAACAGATGTGTTTTCTGTTGATTTAATGTCCTGTGGCTCCAGTGACAATGATCAAAATACTGTACTGCGGGGACCAACATTGTGACTGTTGTGCTAAGACACTCAACGATCAACTCTGACCCTACTGTGACCTATGTTTTTGTTCATGCAGAGACAAAAGTGAATCTAACTCTTTGCTAGGCTGTCTCATCTCAACAAAGAACACAACTGCCATTTTAATATCTAGCTGTTACTATAATGTTATCTGTTAAGTATCTAGTTGTTACCATGTTAACTTTAAATGGCTGATTCCTCATTGGTATGAGTGTAATAATAATGGCAATAAACATTATTTGTATAACACTTTTCTAAAACCAGTGCTTTGGGGGAAGCCATAAAAACAACACATAATAGTAAAACACATCAATTTAGGGAGAAGTAATAAGGAAAATAAATACATAAAAGAAAGAATTTGAGCAAATTCAATAAAATGTTGCATAAAAATAAGTGTATAAAATGTGCTTTATAAAGTGGTCCTATAGTTTATGACAGGGGAGGATGACGTAACCCTGTAACTCAGATCTTTACCTGAATCCATTTTGTGTTCCATAACTCAGGCCCGTAACGATGGTATTCCTGCAGGGCCCAGTCATAGCAGCTAAGATGGCATATATCACAGTACGCTGTACCACGGCCACCGTGCTCAAAGTCCATCTTAAAGAGCCAACGTTGCACATCCATGTTTTGAGCCATAAGCTCAGCCAATGTTTCATGAAGCTAAACCATAAGAGAGACATTTAAATTACTAAATAATATAATTAACTAAAGGTGAAAGTTAAGTTAGTAAAATAGGTTCTTCCTTCCAGGCACCGATGAAGGATGCCATGATGTAATGGTGTAGGTTTACACATTTGTGTTGTTGATCTCTGACCTGGTTTAGTGAGTAGATATCGCCCCGTCCGGGCGGCAGATCAATCTCCGCTCCAGTGAAGATCCTCCTTCCTCCAGATTTGGTGCTGTAGAGCTGTGCAATAGCTGGTTCTGGACCCAGAATTGGTACTCCCAGCTCATCAGCCACTGCCAGGTCATCCACATGGGTCAGTCCACTCACCATATAGGCTTGCTTCCCCTGGATCAGATACCTAATGCGCTTCAGGGTACATGGACTGTACTTTAGCAGGGTAGACAGGCACATGTTATGGGTCTGAAAGAGGAGAAAAATTTCTACTGAAGCTAAGAATTCTCAGTGTGTCTTCCAAGGGTTGTTTCTTGACCTGATTTATAACTGTGTACACACAACAGATCTATTATTGTAATAGCCAGCAGGGTTTTGACCTCTCCTGGATTCCAGCAGGTTGAATTGATAAAAGCTGCCGTGGGAGGCCTCTCCTATCCTTCACATCTTTAATGTGTGCTAGCAATGAGCTCCTTGGGAATACAACTAATTACTTCACATCTGTATTTATTTGATCCACATGGAATTATCCCTTCTGTCACTGGCAGAATGTGCTGCCAGCCATGGGTAGCAATGATTCATCTCAACAACACGTCTGGCACAGTTTAACAACAAAACAGCAGGAAAATCAATAGAAAAAATGAAAAAGACCATGTCATGTTGCACATTTAATCTAGTGCAAAATTATGTAAAACGATGGATAGAATGGATAGGTGTAAGAAGAACTTGATTTTTTTCATTGAGGTAATTTAAAATTTTTAAAAATGCAGCAGTAATTTAGAATGAACAGTTAATTAAATTGACTAATATGGAATTTAATTATTTACTGAACACCAGCTAGAGACCATTAAATGTATTTTAATTAATGTATCTTAATATAGCTCTAGAGTGTTTACTTTGAAACAAGACAGATGTTTAATTTCAAAAGTACTAAAAGGGGAATGAAAAATATTAAACATAGGGTGTAGTTCTAAGGACAAGTGTAACAATCTCATCTAGTACCCTCTAGAGGAGATTTTACAAACTACATATGATTGTAGCATCTCTACAGAACAACAATTGATTTCTGTACATTAAACTTTAGGATCCTGCTAGTATTTTTTAATGTAAATATTTGCACATAAACTGTGAACATATTCCTTTTTTGACCTTACTGGGAAATAATCTACAGCCTCAGGGGTGAGGATAATAAAGCGTCTGATGAAGAATGAGGCCTCAGTAGTTTCAGCATCAAAGTCATCTGCGGCTCCATCTCCCTTCAGGAGGCTAGTGTAATAATGCAAGATGTCCTCCTCCAGATGTCGGGAACATACATAGATCACCTCAACATTTTCATCTAGAAATATACAAAGTAGATTTTCTAAATGCCGTGTTTACAGTAAAGCATACAGAAAAAAATGAATGTGTATACATGGTGGTGTGTCTGAAGAAAGCGTCTACCTCTAATATCACACAGTCTGCCTATTTGGATGTTTTGTAGGATGTCGAATCCCCTCAAATTCAGTCGCTGGCTTTGAGAGTATCCTGTCAGAACAAGGTCACAATTACTTGTAAAAGGCTTTTAAAGAGAGATTCATATATTCTCTAATTGGCTTTAATCAAATTCAGTAGCACCCTCAGATGTGTGTAGTACAAGGCGGTGGGGCAGTTAAGTCTAATGACACAGTAATGCAATCTGATGATTAATTTAGCTTAATAACAAGCAGGTGCAGGGTCTGTTGTGTTCTGGGAGTCCTGTTGCACCATGTCCAGCCACTGCTGAGCTACATTCAGTGATATCTACAGGATGTTCCTCTATGTCTGTCTGGATTGCTGCCTGAGAGAGAATCCTCAACTGAATCAAGGTAATTAAATGATTGGATTCATGCTAATTAACAACAATGGGGTTCAACTTTCTAATTATCCTTGCTCACACAGCACTCTCTGTAGCCACCCCAAGTGCAAATAAAGCATTCCATCTGCTAGTAATTAGGCCTAATAATTTTCGACAATCGCTCAATGATTTACAATGCACATGCCTGATTATAGTCTAAATGTGTGTGCCATGGTGAAATTCAGTACAGATCATAGCTTGAACTCAATGTCTACTGCAAAAACATAGTAACATCTTAAACATCTTCATTTTTTGTGTGTGTATGTGTGTGTGTTTTTTTCCCTGGCAATAAAATAAGACCTTTGTGCCGCTTGCAAATACTCAACATAATGGCTTTTCATTTGCTTAATCTGCAAATTAAATGGCGATTGAGACTAAATTGTTCAGTTCCCTGGCATGGGGACTGTCATCATCCTGTGAGTGCTTTCCTGGAGAGAGCCATTTGAATGAAACAGAGTGCCTCCACTAGGGCCACAGACTGGGGCAGCAGAGTGGTGAGACAGGGGATGACTGCTGCTAGATCAGATGTATGTGTGTGTGTGTGCAGCAGGCAGAGAAAGCTACCTAATGAAGGGATGTGGATAATGGTCCTCTTGGCGGACTGGATGTGTTTCCAGTTGGTTGCCAGATGCTAGGGATGGAGAAAAGAAGTGATCAGAGAGGGGACTGCCTGAGCATGTACACATACACACGCACAAATCATCACATCATTGCATAGCTAAAACACATCAAGCCAGTCTCTCTCTGGGCTAACAGAAGCAAACCAAGCATAAAATACCACCTTAATTAAATTAAGCGTTTACTTTAGAAACATCTTCTCACAATTAATTCAATCTGCAAGGTACATGATGCTACTGCCAGAAGAAGATTAGCAGGCTTAATTAACAGCCTATGAATGTTTAAAGAGTGAGAACATACATTTAGTGCATGTATACACTCACAGTGATGTTAAAGCTAAATGAACTTGTAGACACTAATTAATATTGTGTAAGAGCTCTTAAAGATGTTCAGCTCAGATGACAGCACAGACATGACATCTGCACTGAATGGGGAAAAATTTACAAAGCGTTGCACATCTTGAAAAATTGTGCTGTCATACAGCAAACAAAAATTTGTTTCTATTTAGTCTTCAAAAATAAAGCAAAATTCATTTAAAACTATTTGGAGATATGGAGGATAAAAGTTGTGATACTTGTAATATCACTCTTTCAATGTTTGTCTGCTTTTTGTCTTCAATGTGGCTGTAATCTTTTTCCAACTTGCTGTTGTTTCTCGCTGCTCCTCTAACTTCTCTTACACTGTTATCAGACTCCTAATGAAGCGATATGAATTTTAGATGTGAATATGAGTTTTGGTTGCAGAGGGTAGTATAGACTATTAGTGCCTCTAAAAGGCTTTTGGTCAAACACATTTTTATTTGTCCTCCATAAAACACTGATGATTATGACTGAGAGGAAACAAAATCTTATAGTAACAAACTGAATCTTTCAAAACTCAGATAGCATCATGTACATCTAAATTTAAGCTTTGTTAAAAAGAAGAGAGGGTGAGTAAACAGCATTTGGATATAAGGAACGTCACCTGGGCTCTGCTGCGGTAATTCTCCAGTTGCCTAAAACGCCGAGCCTGCAAGGCCTTCCTGACACGACGCATCTGAGCGTGCATCAACCATGAGATGGCAACTGTCCCTGCCGCCCACTTGCGCCGACAGTGGCGCAGGTAGGCTGTCCGGGCAACATGGCGCCTCCAGCAGGATTGGATATGGATGGCAGCTGCCTCAGTGCCTCCCTCTCCCTTGAAGCGCTGACCTGGGCGTAAGACCAGATCCAATACCTCTTCCCAGTTTTCAAGCACTGAAAGAAGGCTATTTACTGGAGGAGTCTTTCTCCAACCATTATCCCAGCTCTGGCCAAACTCCACCAGTTGCTCCCCAATCACTTTGGCTAGAGGCACAGCGAAGTCCCTGAGTAGCTTTTCTAGGGCCTCCAGAGGATCTACCACAATGCTCCAGCACAAACTAAAGCTCAACTTGAAGTGACAGAAATCGACTGCCATTGGATTGATTCTTCCATTATTGATGGTAAAACGGTATTTGACGACATTTAGAGGATGTTGTACAGGTAGATTCTACAGAACACAGTGAAACTAGTAAGAGGCCAACTATACTTTGATAATGCAGTTAATAGAATTCAAATATTGTTCATACCTGAGGTCTTTTAGGGAGATCATTGTTCTCTTGCATCATTCCCCCATGGTCCATGCTCTTGGACATTGTGGAGGGTGGTGGTGTCTTAGTTGTCCAGGGGGATGTGCATTCCCTGCCTGTGTTGTCACAGGTGGATCTCGGTTCTGTTTTCCATTTAAGCTTCTTATGACACATGGATTTCGAGCCAATCAGACCTAAAGTCAAAAACAGATTCATCTATACTCTATCAGCAATTACTCAGTGGCAACTAGTCGTCACTGTCAAGTCAAGTGGCATCTCTTCTTATTCCTACAGAGTCAGGGGTTTTAGGCAACCAAAACATGGAGAGAAATGACAAGGAGTGCCACAATGCCATGAGTCTTATATTAGGTTTCCAGGGAGAGTTTCTCTGTTTAAAGGTTATTCTCTTGGATCTTTAAAAGAAAAACCTAGATAAATATGTGCCTTAACTATTAGGCCACCCTCATGGCTACATTCTTAAAGATTCAGTATTTCCAAGGGCACAACTTTTCTTTCTGCTTATCAAAGCATTAAGAGAATATGGACCAGTCAACAATATGATAATCATTTTGGATTTAGAGAGATTTTTAAATATTTATAAATCCATAAAAAGACAGGGAAAGAGAATTAGGTAAAATGTTTAATCTTCTGTAGAGTTTTTGTAGAAGCACTGACTTGTCTTGTAGATATATGAATTCTCTCTGGGGTGAAGAGAAGCAACTTTGTGCTGGATAGACATCGGAAGCAAACTTGTATCTGACACTGAAAAAAATACAAGGATAAAACAAGCCAACTTTCAAACAATGTCCTTGTCCTTGTTATAGAAAATCTGAGTAGGGTAAATTTAAAAAATCCAGGATAGTATTAGAAAAAGAATGCAAAGTTCATAATAAAAATTTATATAATTCCTGTAGTAATGTAAATTACAGTGAGCATTTAATATAAAATGATGGTCTGATCTAAGTGCCACAAACAACAAACAGGCACATAAAATCAATCAGCATTTGTGTAGAGTGTGACAGAGGTTAGGCAGTGGTGGTGAGAATGTGAAGTGATTGCTTACCTGTCCAAGTGTCTTCTTCAGATATTGCCAGGTTGTGGCTGCCTTTTGGTTCAATGGCTTGAAAACTCGCCATAGGACCAGTAATTATTTTGGAATGTTTCGTCTGAAGAAAACAGGTTTATAGGATCAGCTGTTGTACTGTACATCTGATATAAATAAAACCAATTCTACTCAGCTAAACATGTGCATTTTTAAATTACACCAATAAAATAGTAATAGTAGATTTTATGTCCTAAATTAACCAGGATAATACATTAACCACAAGTTTTCATATTCACAGTTAGTTTCAGATGTCTCATTACTCATAAAACACAAAGTTTGTACTACTGATCCTCCACACTTGTCACCTAATGTCCTCTCCTTCGTTCTCCTCAGACCACTGAGTTCTCTGACAGACCACAGGTAGTAGCCAGGTGCTGGGAGAATCTCCCCTCAAAGGCACACATCTGTTTCAGACTGGGCTGGGAAAAGGTGGCACCTTTTGTAAAATTGCTAAAATGCAAAAGCTCATTCCCTGGCACAGCATACGGAGTGGAGAAGAACTGGTCTGAGTTGCAGGAGGCAGTAGGCAGAGAGCCAGTAGTTAGCAGTTGGGGAAGCTACGGCTGTCTTATTGGCATGCTGGACCAGGTACCCACTTCTGTCCTGAGACAGCTGTAAACCAGTAGCCCATAGCACAGCAATCAGGCGCATGTTTCTTTAGAAGAATGCTGATGTGCTGCAATCTGCTGCCTTCCGCTTTCTGCAGCCAGTACTTCCATCTCTCCTATATCAGAATGACAGTCTTGGCCTCTATTTCTCATGTCAGTTATAGATCCCCAAAAACATAGTGGAAAAGAAAGTGTGTAAAATATATCTAAAACTAATGTCGACCTTTGCAAAGATTAATTTGTTTTCTGTGACAAGTGCTGGCTGTCATCATTAAGCCAGGTGACCTTTATGTCACTGTCTCTCTGAGCATGGGACTTGAAGCACCTATCAATGCAAACCTGCACAACCACTCTTCACTCTGGCACAAAGTGTTAAAGTGTCTACTCTGAGGATTAAGAGAGTGAGCATCAGGGAAAGGAACAATGATATCAAACAATGGTATCATCCCAGTTGTAGCAGAAACTTTTTTTCCTTGTGCTGTATGTTATGATTAATATAAAAAAGACTCTGGACACAATAATCAATTTCTCTCTGCATAAAGCAAATAAATGGAAGACAATATATGATTCTGATTTTAGTTGAAGTCTTTGTGCACTGATTAGTGTCTTTTCCTGCAGAAAGTGTGATGAGGTAATCTGCAGAAATAACTAAAAAAGCCTAGATACCAGATGTTGCCTTATTTCTTTGAAGTTCAAATTATCCAGGGAGTTCAGTTTTACAAAGCAACATTTGAATGATCTGTCATTCACTCCATGATGGTCAAATAGTAGTCATGATGTGATTTTTGTGATTTGAACAAACTGCAAAAAAATTTCCAATAAAAAAACATATATATCAACTTAATTCCACAAAAAGTGTGAAACTGGCCAACCTGAGTAAAGTAATTTTAACTAAACTTTATTTAAATGTCACCTGGACTACACAGTATATCATAATGAGAACAACAAATAATGAAAATTGAAAACTGATATTAATGTCACACACAAAA
>JAUBNQ010000025.1:14760965-14786767 GCA_032353495.1 Ctenopoma kingsleyae | reverse complement strand
AACCTAAAGGATTTAGGTTTATGTAAAGAGAAGTGAGCCAAAAACCCTCCTGAGATGTGTGTCTTTCTGCTGTACTTGTCAGCAAGGGTTTGTTTACCAAGTACTAAAACATGTTTTGCTTGGATATCACATACTTATTTCACTCAATGGCATGCAAGTCAATTTATAACTTTTATGTAATGTGTTTTTTCTGGATTGGTGGTTGATATTCTGTCTCTCAATTAAAATGAAACTACCATAAAAATTTGATACTTTTTGTTTCTTTGTAAGTGATCAAACAAAATTTGAAATTTGAAAGTTCTAACAGTGAAAGGGTTAAGGAAAATGTCCTAGCTTAATACAATTATTTTGTGACAACACGTACATTTCTCTGTACATACCATTTGGGAATTTGGACAGTGTTTTTGTGTATGTCTTCAATGCTTGGAAGAACCAGCATCTGCTTGGACACTGTTTTCAGATAATCCTCTGCGTGTTTCTATTTACAATTGAAAACACTTTGTCAGTTTGTAATTCAGCTCCCTTTGTATTTATGATCTCTGTTTAATAATGTTGTTATTAGTGCTTATTCTGATGAATCATTCTCACCCTGATGCTACTCTCTGTCTTGCAAATGGCATTGTCCAGGGCTTGAATGTCCAATGTTTTGCCCCTCTCACTGACAGCGAGTTTCTGAAGACTGCATTTGAGACGTTTCAGATCATCTTGAACCTGTAACACATAATTGTGATGTTAAGCGGATAATTGTCCCCAAATCACCCAACAGCCACAACGTTTAGCTTTGCGCTTGTTACTGCATATTCATAGTAGCTATGAATATTCTTGTCTAGAAATTTGAAAATAATGAGAATGTTTTTATAGTTTAGGTAACATCCAACTGTCGTCTTTAATTATTTAAACATTATGATCAGAATTTAACAAACGCTAACATTAGCTAAGTTGAAGTCAGACAGACTGACACGTTGAACACGTTAGCTAGGAGTTACAATTCGTAGTTAAGCTAAATTAACTAGACATTACCTCAACTAAAACTGCTCCCAACTTCTCATCGTGCTTAAGCGCGTCAGACATTTCTGTGGAATACTGTGGATTTAATATTGTGAATTTTAAAATGTGTCAGATTATCATAATGTAATGTAGCATTAGCGTTTCAATCCACTTTCAGGTCACTGATAAATCTTCTACAAGTTCTCGTATCCATGACAACAAGAAACCAAATAGCGAGTGTTGTGTTTGTTTCCCCCCGGTTTAATCTGTCAGGCATTTCCCCCTCCTATGCCTGTGTACCAACCACTAGTCAACTTTCGGAAGACAAAATTATATCGATTGTCGTGATGGTTTGTTTTTTTGTTTTTTTACCTTACATCAGCCATTAACATGTACATTTATCGGCGGAACCTGTCGGTGTAGATATTGCTTTGCCGGAAAGGTAAGATTCAGGTATAAATATGCCCTTTGATCCAAAACTCGTCGGTCCACGAAGCGTATTTAACGTTAGTTAATGTCTATGTCGCCAAAAACATATTATATTTAGCCTACTACATTATACTAATATAACAAATTAACCAATGACAACGCACATAGATGTCTGGAAAGGTGATATTTGGATTACTTGGATTATTCTCAACGTAACGTCACACCGGAAGTGGTTGTCACAGCAGCTCAGAGTTGAAAGGTCAGAGTTGGTTAACGATACGTTAAGCTGTCAGCTAAAAAAAGCTTGACAAATATTATAGAAATGTCAGATACAGAAGAAAACACTGATGTGACTACTCCATGCGTGTTAATAACTAGCTGTGACAGTGGTTTTAAAGAAGAAGAGCTGATAAAACGTAAGTTTTGCAAAGCATAGCGTTAATAATTCGCCAAACAGGCTAACACTTAGCATAACAGATAACATTCATGTTTCTAAGATAGAAAAATTCATAAATTGTCTGGGGTTGTCAAACTAGTCGTTTACTTTTGTGGGTCTGATATGATAAGATATTGAAGGAACAAATCTAATTTCTAGAGCTAATCGTAACAATGAAAGTAAGATGAGCACCGTAGCCTATCAATTTCTCTGTTTATGTGATTTATAAAAATGTATTTTTGCTCCAGAGATCCTTAATTCGAAGACTTTGCCCGAACCGACTAAGCAAGAAGAAACAGTAGTGTGGTATCCATGGACAATCAACAATAAGTATTATACAGCAGATGTCAGTCTATGTGTTGTACCGAACACCTTTCAAATGTCATCAGAAATTGCCCAGTCCACGCAGGCTTTCGTCGCTTATTTTGACAGTACAGTGGTACGTGACCCATGAATTAGTATATTTTGAATATGTCAACAGTCCTGTGATTGCTATGTAACCTTTATTGTGCATTGTATTTGCAGAAAGATGGCCTGGAAAAGCTACATCCATGGATATCAGTGGTGGAAGATCTTGCTCCAGAGGTGCTTATTCTGGTGTGTGACAGAGTCTGTGAAAATGGTTAGTTCTCCAGTACTGCGTGATGCCTGTTAGTTTGCAGAAAGCACAAATTTTCAGCCTATGATATGGTATATGAAACATTTATTTCTACTCTAGGGGTAACCAGACATGAAGCACAACAGTGGTGTTTGGCTCACGCCTTTGAACTGGTGGAGCTCAATCCACAAGAGCTGCCTGATGAAGATGGTGGGTTTTACAGCCAGTAGAAATTACAATTCCACCGCTCACATTTATATTATATTTTGCTCATTTAGGTGTGCTGTTCATAGCGTCTTTGTTACCTTTATCAGATGATTTTCCAGAATCCACAGGAGTAAAGCGAATTGTCCAGGCTCTCAATGCCAATGTGTGGTCCAGTGTGGAGATGAAGGATGGTGAGATGGCTCCATTAATACAGTTACTTGTTGCATTTTCCCTATATAACTTACTTCTGTGTATGTATGGAATGTGATAGTTTATATCTCTCTGTCAGGGCACAATCAGGGCTTTGGTCTGATGAGTAGTTTGGTGGCCTCCAGACACAACAACCCACGCAACTGCCCAGATTCACCAGTCAGTGACATATTTCTTGCAACCATTTTGATTCATTGCCTTTCTATTTTACGTGTTCTAAATTATTTGTGAATATACAAACTGATTTTCATTAAATAGGATTTTAAATTTATAAGTTTCCTACAAAGCAGGGTAATCTCACTCAATTTCTTTGTCAGTCTTCCAGTTTGTCAGTAGAGAACACACTTGTTAGTGAGGATGCTAACAATACAGAAAGTACTACCAACTCAGACACACAGGACACCATAGTTGGTAAGTGAACAACTCCTGTTGTAATCTGATTCTGCTAACACCCCAAGGCTGATGTTAACACTGTCAGTGACATGTATTCTATTGCTCCAGTTTTGCTTTACTCTGTTCACCCCAAACATGGCAATTTTGATGACTAAAGATGATATAACATTACATGTGACATTATTAATGCTCAATTGTGTTTGTCTCAGATGCAATGACTGATTTGGACATCCAGGAGCTTGCTAATCTGACAGCTGGAGATGCAGATGTGGATAACTTTGAACGCCTCTTTACCAAATTAAAAGAGATGAAAGGTAATTGCTAAATGGGGGAAAAACACCTTTGTCAACAAAAACTTCTGTGGATATGGAGGTCATTTATTTATTTTTTTCCTGATTTTTAAACCTGTAGACAAAGCGTCATCCTTACCTCATGAGCAGAGAAAGGTTCATGCAGAGAAAGTAAGTAACTGTATACACCTCAAGAGACCAAGCTTGTACTTATTCAGTTTCAACAGTATGATATTCTGCGTGCATGTTTGAGTATCCTGAATACATCATAAATTCTCCATGTGTATGTAAGAGTACAATGCTATCATGCAATTGTTATGAACATCGTAAATCGCACCTTTGTCAAACTAGTCATTGTCCAGAAAATGAGAACGATAACAAAGTTACCCTACAATCACATAATAATCTTGGCTATATTTCAGAGAAAATCATCGACTGGCTGAATATGTTAAGTAAATGTGTTGCAAACATAAACATGCAAAATCTAATCACTCTAATTCTGGTTTCTAGGTAGCCAAAGCATTTTGGATGGCCATTGGGGGTGATGAAGAGGAGATAGATGGGTTATCATCAGGAGAAGAGAGCTAAAATTAGTTACCTGTGACTTGGTCTCCTTTCTCCTGATCCTCATCCATGCTTGGGTGCTCCATGATCCAGAGCCCTTTGACATGCTTCTTGCACTTGGAAAGTGGAGCTTACAGATGCTACTGTAGGCACAGTTGTGTTTAGAAACATTTATTCTTAAAGTGAAATGATTGGAATACTGGTGTATAGTGAGAAGCATTATTATGGAGAAAAGAGTCGGTGAATGGCCCCGACCCTCTGTCTTCTCCCTTGGGTCTCTTGCCGTACTTTAAGCCCTGAGTGAACCTCAGCACATTAATGCGTGTGAAAAACCAGGACATAAATTTTCTGGGCTTTGATTTATGTATTTGTTGTTTTAGGTACAGTTGTCATATTTTCAAGTGACATAATGTGCCTTATCCTTAAACAAATTATTAGAGATTTAATGAACATTCTGTTTAATAAAACGTAAAGGCTTATGGTTTTAATTTTTCTGAGAGTAGCTTATTTGTAAAAGTTGAAGACTGTTGCACTAAATGAGCACATACAGCTCAACTTATTCATTACATTTAAATAGAAGGGTTCCCATTTTTCTAGTAAATGTCTATTAACAAACCAAGGTTCAAGAAAACTACCTAGATTTCTTATTACTCAGTTGCAGTTTATTACATTTTCACAGATAAAACAATGGTCAGTTAAGAATAAATATCAGGCTACATGATAAAACATGTACATAAGACTTGAAACTGAAATCACCAACTGAGAATATCAAGGAACACTGATACGTATCTACCAATTACCTAATGTACTGTAGTACACTATTTCAATTTAGCACCATGTAATTGTCTGAAATACATTACATAATGCCTTAGTTTTATGTATTGTAAGTGCAGGATTAACATGGTGCCTTCATAGGCAGTGACCAAGGACAGCAAGCATATTAAACATGCCTTATTTTGTACATATAATATACAATATTGGACAAGCAAATTGCCACTAGAACTAAAACTTTACTCTGATGAACACAGTAAACTGGAAGTCTGTCATTTCACCATAGTGCACTGCAGGCTACCAGTTGTTTTACTCTACACTGCCACGGATACATGAACAGCCATGGTCGCTGCTACTGAGTACCCTTCACACTGAAGTCACATGGTACCTAAATTCAAACAGTCGACTATGATCATTCATTCTGTTTGTCATATGTCTCCATTACCAAATAACAGTATTATGTGGCACAGTAATCCTATGTTACACTTAAGAACCACTTGGCCCGGGTTACAAAAGCCTGCATTTAAGGAGGACAGGTTTTGTTTTTTTTTGGGTGGGGGTGGGAGGGATCTACTCATGCCAGAAATCTGTCAGGCCCACTGTTTCAAGCAATGCATGACTACAAGAAATAAGCTATAAATATTTATATACAATCATACTAAGGCAATAATAAAAATATATTCCCATGCAGGACAGTATGCAAAAATAACTTATAAAATGTCTTTCACTGAGCAAAATAGTTTTCATACAAGGTTCTTTTCAAGAAATCATAGTGCTAATGTCTATTTTCTCATTTAAAATAGATAAAATACCAATTAAATTAGTTGACAATTGATGTTTCATTGATGTGGGGAAATCAATATGAGTAAAGTACTTTGTACTTAAAATATTAATTAAATATATTCTATTTAATTGCTACTCAGAATCAGGTTCCTGGTTTCAGGTTAATTCATGGTTCAGATGACAAAACCTCCAATTCAATGTTTTAGAGTGGTACAGGGACACTGAAACACCAGTGATGTTAGCATATTCATAATCATGGCTAATTCATAGAATCAAAAATGATTTGAAACATGTAGATGACCAAGCTGAAACTTTAAAATAACTTCAACTTGGAAAACAAACATTTCAATCTCCTTTACAAATAAATTTAACACTAAGTGAAGAAATGATATCTGAATGATTGACTTTTTTTCTTCTGAAACCTACTGTATGTACCCAGGTGCACATAATGATGCACAAGTTCAAAAATAAGCTTGAAATGGAAACACTACGTGGTACTAAAGAAAGCACTGTGCATGTGAGGTGATGACACTGAGGAAGGAGAGTGAATTGGTGATTTGTTGAATACAATGTTTTCTTATTATCACTGAGAGAAACTTGAGTTTTCCTATGTGTATTTGAGTGTGTGAATAGGAAGGTGGACTGTTAGAAACCACATGCTTCTCTTAGGACACACTGGAGCAGTGGATGCTGGGAGAGCCCATCTGTGTTAGCACCTTGTCTAGCCACTGCAGAGGGCCATTGAGATGCAGCTCTATCCAGCAGGGGGTGCTGGTCACTGTCTGACGTCTGCAGGGTGAGAAGAACAGGGACAACATAGTTTGTCATAACTGATAGCTTTTCATGCTACACCATAGGACCATAAAATTAAAATCACTGTCAGACTTAATTGTAATTGTTAACGTTACTGCATTATGATTATAATGCATTATAATGCAAAGATACAGTCTGAACAACAGTAAAGCCAACTCTACTGGCTATTTCTAAAGTCATTCAAATTTAAACCAGAGATCAATGTTTGATGCCAGAAATATAACACACCATTCACAGTCCAGTGGGAATCCCCTTTGCAAAGGGTGTCTGAAATGTGTCTCCCACTCCATGCCCCCCCCATAACTGCATGCCTGCTGCATTCTTCTTCTGTTATTCAACCCTCTCTTGCCAAGTCACAGCTGTACCCTCCCCCATCACTCTCTTTTTCTGCCACCATTGGTCTGATTAAAGAGTGCAACACTCTTTAATCCCTCTTATTCACCCCCAAATTGAACTGAATTACATCATGAACACTAACATAACTTGAAGTTTATCAGCCTTAAAACTGCTCAGTGATGACTTTAAACTGGCTGAGATAAAGAAAACAGCATATGGCTGGTGTGCTAGGGTTGGTGCTGTATTCCATCATGGAAAGCTGAAATAAGCTAACTGAACACATAGCTAAGGATTACATTTTTCAGTGCCTTCTAGAGTCCCCGTTGTCATTTTTAAAACTTTCACTGCTGTATATAAACATATTCAGTCAATGACATATAATTCATATAGTACACAGCATTCATATAATCGTCATTTACCTGTATTCAGCCCCCCAGCCCTTGACAAAACTCATACGGATGGTACACATTCTGGTGAGTTGGTAGACAGCCTCAAAGCCCTGGTTTACTGATTGGGCAAGCAGAGCCGCAAACTCTTGGTTGTTGAAGATCTTCAGGTTGCACCCTGATAAACAATTAAAGTACCATCAGAATTACTAGCACTGAGAACCATAGAGATGTCTATGGACCATCTTATGGTGTCATATGTTTGTATGTATCTTCTTGTGCTAACCTGGAGGGATTTTGCAGACAGTGGCAGGATGCCAACCATAACGCTGGTTGCAATTGGGACTCTGGACAAAGATGGCACTGTCACTCAGACACTCTGCAAACACCTCTCCCCCAATGTAGTACAACCTCACTCCCCGTCCTGAAAAACGAAAAGACAAGACTGTAGCTCAGTGAACAGCAAACTGCTGATTATGTCAAGAGCAAACATAAATGGCAAATATATTAGATTTTATGTGGTTCTTGTGAAATAAAATGAGTACCTATGTGTCTGCGTGTGAGCTCTACTGCTGAGTTGCGGTTTACATTTGACAGCAAGCCCAGGCAGAAGCGCTCAGAATTGGAGGGGTCTGTGAATCCATCTACTGTGAGGGAGGGCTGAGATGCGTGAAAAGTCTCTCCTACACGTTGATTCAGCTCATAGTAGGATATAGAACACCAGAAGGCAGACTCGCAGTATGTCACAGGTTGTAAGTCTGTCAGAGGAAAAGTGGAAGGTGAGACAAATAGATCTACAGAGACACAAGCTTCAGTTAGGTCCATAAAAAATAATTTAGTATTCATAAGAAGAATGCTTTCTGGTCAAACAAACTTTTGATTGTGAAGATGCACATTGCTGATAAAGTCCCCTTTGATTTCACAGCCCTCATGGTCTCAGTCACGAATGACCAAGACCTGACGTACTTATTTATTTTTCTAACAATGACCTCCTGGTGGCTTTGCACATAGATAGAATAACCTGGCAACCAGATATTTTTATTGCATTACCGTGAGCTGTCTGAATCTAGCCTTTACACAGTCGAGGACAAACCACGGACAAAGAGTCCATTCATACAAGAACTTACTCTATACACTACCAGACATAGTCCGCTGCTGTTTTATATTACTCATCTGTCTCTCTGAAACACGTGTTCACCCTTATAAAGATATTTTAATCTGATAATCTGAGGACTTCATATAGAAGAAACACAAACAAAGAAAAGGAAAATACATTATCTTGATGTGTTATGTCCATGAGCAAAGTTAAAAGACTATAATTCTGCCACAGTAACAATGATTCTTTTGGCATCTGATAGAGCTGTCTGTTAGGACAGGACAGGACATGTACAGTATGGTACAGTCATCCAATACAGTCAGGCTTACAAACACATCTACAATATACATGGTATACAGAAGTGATCAACTGAATAATCTGGTTGATCTTTGTCATTTCTAGTTAACTGGCATTGGCCATCATCTGCTCTCATGCTGACCAATTAATAAATGTCTGCAGACACATCTACAACCTACAATAGGAGCATATGAGCATATGCATATCTGACAAAATTATTTGGTTGCACCAATGTGAATGACTGTCGGGATGCATTTTATTAGCAATGAGTGAAAAGAGCAGTGAGTGAGATAAATGGATCTGAAAATACAATTATGGTGTTTATGCTGCAGCCTCTCCTCTCTGTGACTGAGAGAACAGAGGTGAGACTTTACTAGTTTACGTCGTACTGTTCAGGCAATAAAAGCAAGTAAAAACGCAAATGAAAAGAGTTAGAAGCACTTACACTTAATACCTTTACCTACCTAACAAGTACAAACCCCTAGAATAATACATCTACATCTCCCGGGAGTTACAGGAGTGACCCGTATTTTAATAGTGGCTCCCTGACTCCCACCCCATTATATAAAATCTCACGGACATGAGATATTTCCTCTCTTTTTGTAGTAAGTGCACCATGCACAGGGGTACATCGCATAGTATTCCTTACAGCAGCTCTGGTGAGGTAACACAATCTGCCTTCCTACTCTGTAAAGATGGGGATCGGCATCAGGCTTTGATAAACCCACCACTAGTATACAACTGTTTTTAACTAAATGAGCCACCACAGTGGCCACTTCAAATTATCAGGGAGAAACATAATTTCCAGAAACACCTGGGTGACGTATGGCTACATATCCTATAATATATAGTATCTCTTGAAAGCACAATTCAGTATTGTAGAACACAAATGACTATTGATGACTAATGACGTGACATTTTATTTCATTTTTCTTAAAGGCTGCACTTACATACTTTACTTTACTTGGCAGACGCTTTTATCCAAAGCGACTTACAAGGAGAAGACACCAGCAATTCCCATTCGGTTTCCGTAAATTCTGAGTTACAAAAACTAAGAGCCCTGATAAGGCCTAACTCCTACATACATATATTCTCTGTAAATCACTTGTGCCATGTTCACCTTTGTGGAAAAACAATTAAGAAACCACAAGTGAGAAATTATTTTTAATTGTTTCAGTTTTATTCTGTCACCCGCTAGTTTTCCATTAATTTGATGCAAACACTGTTCCAGTACCTTTTTTCAATAAATTGAATAAATCATTACTGCCTGTGCTCTACCACAGGCAGAATATATGGTCACACTGAGCCAGCCAGCAGCCTGTTACATAGGAGCCACAGACTTTGAACAACAAACCACATTAGCAATCCTAAAGTCTCCTTTTTATCTAACTTAAAACACTAACACATCTTGTACTGCTTGTTGCACAAGCCACCAAATAAACATTTACTAGGGAAAGTACTCTGCTAGTGTCAGCTTGCAGGCCAGATAAGTAATTACCTGCTCAGCTGCAGCACAGAGATGCTGGTTTTATCCTTACATGACTCCCTTCCAACCAGTTAAAAGGAAAATAACCCTTTCTGATATTTCACCTCATTGTGCACATAATGAATGCTATATTCAAAGTAAAGCTAGCCCCTTTGGTCATTCTTACCAAGGTTACTGTTTGCAGGTGACACAGGATTGGGTGACAGGCTGGGTGAACCTGAAATAGAGTGGTAATAGAGGACTTGGTCATAATCTCAATAAGGTATAATTAGAACTGTGTGAGTTTGAACTGTGTCTATATTCACGGGACTCACCTGTGTCCATGCTGTGGTTGAGCTGGTGATCATTTGTCTCACCATCCTCACTCAAATAGCCTGGCGGGGGAGTTTCTGGAATCAGAATCAGAATCTGATTTATTGGCCATGTATGCACACATGCTTACAAAGAATTTGTATCCAGCTAATGGTACCTCTCTAGTAACTTCACAAGTTGATATATATATGTATTCACAATATAAACAATGTACCATAGCAGGGTCAAGAAAAACAAGATTTAACAACAAAAACAACCATTTTTCAACAGTACAAATCAATATCAGAACCAAAAATTATACATAGACATTTTCCTGGCAATCAATTCATAAAAATAGTAAGCCAACACTAGTTAACTATCTGATTATTTGCTGGATAATGAGCTAAAATTCTGTAAAACTTAATGTCAGTATCCTGCAATAGTTGTTGCTAAGTCAAAAATATAGCAGATCTCATAATCTTAACTGATTCCAACTGATTAATTAGGAAAAATGTGTTGAAAATGCCTAGTTCAACAGCTAATTCCCACTTGGAACTATTTGAATCTCCATTGTCCGCCAATGTTGAGGAAAAAAAAAAAATCAGTGGAGATGTCACCACTGTCCTTCTAAATCCACTCTGGTCATAGGTCAGGTCTTTTTTGCACAGTTCTTTCTAAATTGAATACACAGTAAATAATCACTATGTTGATTTGCATTCACTTAAGTAGCCTCATCACTAAGAGAAGTCAGGTTACGCAGGTAATTTGGAAACAGATTTGTGTGCACTGTATTGCCGTGGTTACTGTAAATACACATAATCAGATCTGTAGATCTGTAATCAAGCTTCTCCTTTACCCCAGAATTATTCTGAAGCATGGCTTACAGACTTTATAGTAACTGTATAAATCCGCTGCTTCCTGACTTAAACGTCTGAATTTAATTTAACATGTCTAGCTGTGGAAACCAATTTAATTTGACTTCTACTTGTGTCTCTTTTTGTTTTAGTCTGACTTTGGGCAGACTGATCTATGTAATCTCATCTTTTATCCAACCACTCCACTCTGCTACTTTCTCTGTCTGCAGTCTTTTGTTATTCACATTTGTAACCAGGTTATTTTAGTACATATAAATGCAGTTATTGAAGAGAATTTAAGTTCATGGACTTTTTAAGCCTACACAATGAGAACAGTTTTTCTCACCAGGAATATAGTTACTCTGGGGCTCAATGCCAGCTGGGAAGTTGGTGTTCTCAGGAATGGATGGACTGTAGTCATCCAATGGCGGGAACTCTGCGGGGATATCTGTATGTCGTGGTACTAAGACAGGAGGTAAAACTGGAGACACAGATACATTCATTAAGGAGTTCAGTTTGAAAAAAAGCATATTTTAAATATAGTAATTTGGATGATGTAGCAATTAACTGATCTCACTTGGTGTCTCCACCCTCTGGTAGTGGTAGGGGTTGACACACACTTCATCCTTCTTGGTGTGGAAGGCAAATTCACAGTGGTCGACAGCCCTCAATTCGTGATGGGACTGCAGATCTGGCCAGCGCCACAAACGGCAGTAGATCACGTGAGGAAGACCTTTTCTGTGGGAGACCTGGAGACGCCCATCTAAAGACCTGAAACATACCATCACAAAGACTGTCAGACTATTGCGCTCTTAAAACTAAAAACCTTACTATAAATATTTCCAAAATATTTCCAAAATATTGTGATGTACTACAAAGACATAATACTAAGTACAAAAACATTTCCACATGGTAAATAATAATGTTTAAATAATGGTGAATAAATTTCAGATGAATAACAGATTAATATCTTTCTCCAATCATGTCACATTGCAACTCATATAGTACGTTACTATATATATACTTAAAATAAAAATAATAATAATTATAATAAAATATTTTTAATTAGTTTGACCCCAAAGATTAAAATCTTTTTGGAAAAACAGCAATACAAATTCAAAGCATCTAAACCAAATAATTATTTTGGAATACAATATAAATAAAGATAAAGATATAAAGTATTCTGAAACTGATGTTAGTGGTGTTCAAATGCAAACACTTTCTACTGGAAATCACATTTAGCCAAACTGTGTATTTGATTATGATAATATATACATAATAGATATGATAATACAAGTTCATCATCATATGATGAACTTGAAATTGCAATAACTGTATAAAAAGAGAGCTGTTTGGCCTCTGTGCAAAAAGTCATGTAACTTAATAACTCCTGTTTTTTATACCTGTGAAGGACAGGACCATATTTTTTTGACAAGAAACATATGGTTCTCCTTTCTACCATGGCTTCATCTCCCATGAAGAATTTTAGAGGACCTGGTTTCAAGGGGAACAAGTCAAGGCTAACTAGCACTAGTGCTGCAAAACATTAAACATTGCAAAGAGTATTGATATTTTAAACAGAAATATTATATCTTCACAAGTTCGAGGACACCAAACAACTCACAAAACTATATAACTTCTGACAACATTACTATTGGGCATACTTATGATTTTAAAATTGAGAAGGTTCTCCTATCTATGTAAAATCAGTGGTAGATTGTTTGAATGAAAAAAAATATTTTAATAAGTTTCTATGTTCTCTTTTTACCATAAACATATCCACCCACTGGTCACTTTATTAGGTGCACTTGAAATCTAATGTAATCTAGCTCTGTCATGCATTCTACTTTTACAAAGTTATAATTTCTCAGTTATTGGTGATGTATGTTTGCTGACATAAAAAAACACTTCAGCATTAAAATCTCAGACTACACCCAGCGATCTTGAACATCTCAATTTAGGTGATGGGAGATTTAAGCCCCACCAAAAATTTCAATTCCACTGACCTGGATTGGTATTCTGGTAAGCTGACCAACCCAAATATTTCTAGACAAAAAAGAAATCCACTGATTATTTTCAAATGTGACAGTAAAAGTTGTTTTAGTTTAAATACCATATCTTATAACAAATGTCAGTTGTTGTTCTTAATTTTTACAACAGACAGATTTTCACCAGACATAAAAAGATGCATCTATCTGAAACAAACAAATAAGCTAAATGAAGGACACAAAGCACCAGTGAAGTTGTGCAGTTCAACACACCACAGATAATCACCACCACCTCTGCCTGTTAGACAAACAATGCAGTTCAAGCTTTCAGACCACATTAGTACCCAGTGCAAACTGATGGGGTCAAACTCATCTTCCAGCACTACCCTGCATAGAAAGCGCTGGAAGGTGCTGGGAGCCAAGCATTCTCAGCTGTGACTAGCCTACGCTATGTCCTGTTTTCAGGATTTGTCAGTCTGATATGAGGACCACCAAACTTCTTATCCACAAGTTGTACAGCTCATGGGTTCAAGCGCATCCCAACACAAATCCAGCACTTACCGTCCTAAAAAAATCTTGATTGGCAAAAAACTACCTCCTGTCAAAGTGTTTGACTCCAACATCAACATCGAAGCAACATCAACCAACACTTTTGATGACATTACACAAATGACTAAATATGCCAAAACACATGAAGAACAAAACCAAAACTTTGTAAAGAGTGTCTGGTGGCCTAGTGGTTAAGACGCATACAATGCACAGTCCTATCAATGTCCCCAGTTTGATTCCAGCCAGGAGCCAATGTTGTATGTAATTCTTCCTTTCTCCCTCCCTTCATTGTCTTTCATCTCTGTCTGTCCACCAGTGGTTTTAGTCATGATGTTCATTAAAACAAAAAACATATCAGTTCTGTGCATCACTACAGTTTTACAAGTAACAATAAGCACAATCTACAAGCGAACTGCTTCTTTATATTCTGTATAAATATAGTAGCACTTCATAAAACTGCCACATATTGAAGTGTCCTCGAACAAGACATTGAATCCCTGTAGAAATGTCATCTCCCTAAGTCACACTAGCCATGGTGATGAAAGCACAGCACAAAGGAAACCTGCTGTAGACTGAATCACTGTATACTCAACAGCTGTTATTAGTCAACCTACAGTTCCTGGACCAATATTTTGCTTTAACATCCAACCAAGTGCAAACAGTTGATAAACAGTTGCTGAGTCATTCAGACCACTGACAGTACAATTGTACAGATGCATCACATCCAAAAATCTACCTTATACATATCGGCCAAATTATACTCGACTAAGACAGATGCTTGTCCCACATGGGGAACCCCAAATCAAGCACGTATTCCAACTTTCCCACCGCACACACACACTCCAGCCTAAACATCCTCTGTGAGTCAGAGTTGCGCATCGCCAAACCACCTATTCTCCTGTTCACCACCCGTGTGAACTGTAGACACTCTTGTTTATGTAGCACTATAGCTGAACCACAGCCCCCGGGGTCAGCGGGCGAAACTTGCTCAGGTATTTCGTAAAACCTCCTTAGACACATGAGAAACAGTATCTACTTCGGTCCGTGACATTCATTCACAATTATGACATGTGATTTGTACTTCGGTTACGTTGGTCCATCGGTCATGCTAATTAGCAAACCTAGACTTCACACTAACGTTAGCTAATGATATTCATAACACTAACTCAACCACTAATACGCGTGACACAGTTTGTCATCTATCAGCATTTCAGACTGATAAAACGCTACTTGGATTGTAGCGCCCTTGTTAACTGAACAAAATGAAATTTTTGGGCAGGAAAGTGAGTTAAGTTTGCACTCAGACTGGAATTCTTTTCACTGGGGCAGCTAAGTGCTAAATATCAATGCAACTAAAACCCAAATGCGTAACATCAAACATTACATCTTCTCGTAAATGAATTTAGTAGCTAGCCTATAGAAGTTAATATAATCAAATAGTCAACGAAAGGTGCCTAAATTAAACATTTGGCTGCTAACTACTGTTCTGCTACTGCTCAAGCCAACTAGCGAGCTACTCGGCTAACTTTAGCTAGCTAGCTGTGTCACCAGCACTAGCTTAGCTAACCTAGCTAACTATGAAGCTGCTAAGCTAGTTAGCTCTGTCGGTGTCGTTACCTGGGTATGGTTATGCATTTCGTGTTGACATTCTGTGTTGTGATGGCTTTTTCCAACTCGTCCAACTGTCCCGTCTTTTTCAACTTCTTAACAAGGCTTTTCACAGCCTTTTCGCACCATTTCTCCTCTTGCCCATTCTGCTCTCCCTTCTTCCAGCCAAGAAGCCTCTTCACGATTGGAGGAGTGAACGGTAATATAGACATTTTAAATTGCAACTAAAACAATTAGTTGCTGTGCTATGATATAATTATAACACCCAGAATCCACCACAGTTGGCTGTTCCTGAAATGCTTATTATTATTATAATTAAGTAGGTTAGTTAGCCTAGCTAGCCTAGCTAACTATCTCAACTCCCAGACAGACGAATGGCTGGTTGCTGCCGGGGGCTCAGCAGCGGCTTGTGTCGCAGATTTCCTCCGCTGAAGTTGGTTGTCTGTCGGAGTGGACCAACTCCTCGCGCAGCCCGGCTGTCTGTCAGTGCCCCTCCTCCTGCTCTTCCGTCAGCTGGTCTCCCCTCCACCTGTATCAAGCAAGTGTGCAGGCAAACGCAGCGTAAACACACTATTATAAAAAAATTAAAAAAAAACCCAAAAAATGCAAATTTGCAAATACATGTAAAAGAATAAAACAGTGAAACTAAAATGCAGTTCTCTTATCAACTCATTTTACACAACTTTATGTTATGATTATGAGTATGGAACATTTTTTTAAAATACCTTTTAATTAAACCGTGTCTGTGATTTATTTTGTCCCCATTAGGCCCTGTTGTGTTGTGCAACTTATATTAAACGCAAGAGGCAAGAAATGTAAAAAATGTTGTAATGAGAGACATGTCAACACTGAAAAGTGATCCAACCTTTGCATTTACTGTGTCCACGAATAGAACATCCTTGGTTGTAATCCCTTTGATCCCCTCATAAAAGTGATTTAATTTCACCTCAGATGCATCTCTCCAGAAATGGACAAGGGAGGTAAAGCTGCATTGACTGGTTATTTGGGGTTTTATGGTGTCATTGATGAGTGTACCCCTAGCTGCTGCCTCCAGTAAACAGCAGTGTCCCTGTGCTATAAATATACCATCTAGGACCAGCCTCTTTCCCTTATTTCTATATATAACCCCCATCAATGACTGCTGCCTATTTTTAAGCAAGCATTTGGCAAGGCTTCCTATTTCCTCCTTCTTAAATAAATATTACAGCTTTCTTGGCAGTGGTGCCTGAAAAATATTAAAGAACAAAGAATCGATTGAATCAATTGGTATTGATGTAACCCTATTCACATTAATAATCTTAAACATGAACTTATAATTAGGACTGTAGCTAATAATTAATTTAATTTCCTGAAGCCGAAGCATATGTCATGTTTTGTCTGAATCAAATTCCAAAACCAAATAAGCAAGCAAGTTCACTGGCTAATGAGTAATCATTTATCATATGCTTTATTAACATAAAAAGATTAAATTTATGCATGACCTTGCGTATATGTTTTGTTCAAATAAAGTTAAAGATGGAAAACTGTGTTTAAAATGTCATCACCATTGATAAATGAAATGGGCTGTAAAGCAGTGACCATTGCTTCCATATGCACTCTGATGGTTTGCTTTGGGGCCGGCACCTTCACTACAAGGAGCTGGACAGCTGGTGTGGAGAGGTTTTTGCGTGTTTGTGAGTGAAAGACAGAGGGCTCATGTGCTATGTGTGAGACAGGGGGGCAGATGGGTTGCAGCAGACAGAAGAAGTTCTTGGGGACAAAGTGAAGAATGATTCTGGACAAAAGGCACGATGGCTGGCTGATTAAGTAATGACTGCAGACAATCTGAGGAATAACAATTGCATTGTGATTGACCACTCATGAGCTGCGTGGGAAACAAACAGAATGTGTTGGAGGGGCTCGATCAGCTGGGCTGCTGTCACAACAAGATTTAGACAAGGATGGAGTAGCAATTAGAGTAAATAGTCCATTGTGTGTCCACATGGGCAAACTGTTGTGTCTTGACATTTTATAAAACTTATAAATCTTTGTTTTTAATCTTTTAATTTTTACGGAAATTATTAATCTCATTGTAATCACGCTTATACCATAAACACATCTTCTCTGTGATGAATGCTAGATTTCATGATTTTAAAAAAAAGTCAGTGTAGTGCACTGTGCATTTGCCCTTCATAAACCTGTAATTGCCTCAACAGTTAATTGTAGCATTTGAATCAGACGTGGCTGTTCAGCACAGCCTCAGATGGGTGGGGTCTGGTTTTCCCTAGAATCTCTGCCGCCTTTTTTAATCTCTCTGAAAGCTGTTATCTGCTGCCTTCAGCCATCAATCTCTCCCCAGACAGTGGCACCTCCAAATCTGGTGTAGTAGTGACCTCCCTCATCTTCTTCTGGCCTGAACCACAGCATCCTCAAATCATCTTCCTCTGTCTTGAAATCTATGGAGGTGAAACATGATCACATAGTTCTCTCTCTCTGGAGTGTTTTCACTCCATTGTGTGTGTATCTTTTCTCTTGTCTGCATTGTCTTATTATCTGTAGGTGTCTCTTCTGTTTGTTTCACATCTGTGCGCATTTGTGATTTCTTACTTTTGTTACTTGCAAACATGAAACCACAACTTGCAAACCACACCCAAATAAGACATTTAAAAAGGATTTATAAGTTGTAACCATAGTTCTATCAGGGGTGATTCTAGGATCAGGCCTTAAGGGATGCTCAACCCAGAATAGGAAAATGACATGAATACAGTGCCTTGCAAAAGTGTTCAACCACTTTTCCCTCTGGCTAATCTCAATTCAATCAGGTAGTACAGTGTTACTTTCAGTCATTTGATACTAATTACTTTTTTCGAGGTTCACAATTTTAAAATAACACAACAACGAATCTGGACTACACTCATACAATTATGTTATCAAAGCATCAAATTCAGCTTTACTTAAAATACACTGTTTGTATGAAAATTAAAGGTTACTCTGCACTTTTACATACGTTTGTTTAAAACACCTCTGTTCTCTCACCTAAACCTAACTGTTAAAAAGTCATAACTTACTTTTTATCATTTATGGAAAGCAGCACAAACTGCATCGGGGAGCTTTAAATATAGACTTAGTTTAGCTTATATAATTGTATAGGAAATATGCATGACACTTAACCATGGTTTATTGATGCTATGGTTGCCACATTAATATTATGCAGATTAACTATGTGGAGTTTAGCTGCTATTTTGCAAAAGTTTTGATTTACTTGTGTCTTGAAATTAACGTAACGTCTACCTACTTCTTCTTCTCCCACCTTTGCTTTTACTGCCATGGCAGACTACCTACAGGTGTTGTTGCCACCTACTGTTCCTGAGGTTGTAGCATCATGTTTTTATGAAGAAGAAACTGGCTATTAAAACGGTAACAAATCCATTTGAACCTGTAATTGTTTGTCCCTTGTCTCCAACAAAAACATACAGAAAATCTATTGTTAATTATTAATAATTATTTTAGGGGCGCTGAGATAAAGTGTAGGGGTGTTTGGGTCTAAAATATCCACTGAGCTTCGTCAGTGATTTTCTATTAGTGATGCGTCATTAATAGAAACATTTTTGGATTGCCAGGTTTGTAAGAATCTCTCTGGCTTGTGTTATCCTTTTCCAGCACCTACTTTGTCCTTTCTAAAGTGCTTTGAATTGCCCAGGAGAATCCAGGACACATAGCATGTGGAAGAGGCCAAAAAGCAATAACAGTAACATCAACAGCTGATATGCAGCCTATTAGAAAGTGAGAAACAGTCAGCTTTTATTAATGGATTACAAACATTTATAACGGTCTTATTACTGGATAGAAAAGATGATCTCCAGAGTTTGCATTGCCATTAATGATTAGATCCTAAAAATTTGTAATGTTTGTAATGTCTCAGTTTGCTTTATTGGACACAATATTATTGTAATACATTTTCAAGCTGCAAGAAAAAATGCATACAGCTGAGATTACCTGAGCGATATTCACAAGTTGGTACAGCTCAGGGACTTTGTCTGAAAGACCAGTACCATCACCACCTGGTGACTGACTACAGTTACTACAAACCCATCTGATTTTTATGAATTTAAAGCAAATATTTTCTATTTTATAAATTTGAGTTTTTGTACGTACTGGGACGCTTGAAGACAGAGCTATTGTTAAAGTAATTAGAAACACATTTTCGACCATGACAAGTCAAAATGTCTGGAAAAGAGAAGAAGAAAATACACTGTACTGTATTTGCTGGGTTTTATGTACATTAAAATACACAGTGCAACGTTACCTTTATGTGTTTGTTTGATGCAGATCTTGCCTGTGTACAAACATAGAAAGGGCTCACTGTGATTATAATTTATTTCTGAATCAGTGCCATTGATTTATATGCTCTTCCATAAACACAATTTACATGTTTATTGTGAACAATGGCCCATAACAGCATTAAGTTGATTCAGAGGCTTTTGCAAAATATCTCCTCGTCTTACATATGGATGGAATACAACTTTAACATGATTCATTAACTTCACCTCCAGGCTAAAATGTCTCTGTTTGGTCTGCACCTCAAGTTCCTGGTCCTGTATATTTATACAATATTTATACTGCTTCTGTGGCTTTTTTAATATGTTTTTTTTGGGTGGACAATGATATAATCAATAATATACACTAAGATATTATTATTGATAATGGAGTTAGATCATTTTGTATATGGAAAAGAAACATAAATTAAAGAAGTTTCCTCTTTCTGACAACAGCTGATTGCATTCACTTTACAGATCACAGTACACCTCACAGAACTTCACATAGATCAGACTTTCATCTTCACAACTTCCACCACAACGTTTGTGGAAGTTATCATTTTCTGAAATCTGGTAAATACACTCTGTCACTCACACCACCACCAAAACTAATGATTGTGAAATTAGTTTCAGAGCAATCAGGAGCTCCCCTGCTAAGACCCACTGTATCCATATGCATGAAATTGCTTGTGTTAATACATGCTATGAATCGTGGGTAATGCAGTGAATAATTCTGACTGCACGCAATAATGCTATCTTCTATTAGATTGGGGACTGTTGTGAAGCTTGAGCCCTGTGGCAACATTCTTGTAAATGGCCATGTATGGATAATTAAGCATTACTCTTGAACATTAAAACTTGGTTATTTCAGAGAGCTGCAGGCAGTGGAGAGCTCTTATTGGACTCATCACTATTTTTGGTGTTTCCCTATAGTGTGTTTTCATTAGTATTAGTATACAAGCAACTGTAAACTTTTCGATTTCTCTTGCTGGGCCCTAAAATGAGTTTTGATTGATACGAGTAACAACTTTGTCAAACATTACATACAGTACATTAACGCAATACATTTTCCAATTGTGTGCCAATGAATACATGGTGTAGTTGTTTGAAATCCCGCTAATATGACATATTATATGATCCAGTGGTACATGAAAACATGTTTAAATAGATTAAACTCATTTTTTAAAATTGTGTCTTGTACTATGATTTTCTGATGTTCCAAAACTGTAACTGAATAGTAAGACACTACATGTGTAACTATTTCATAAGGAAAGTTCTGTATTATTTTGTACATATTTATCTGACATTTGCAAACAATTCATAATAAGATATTTAACATACCTTAATATAATACTGCATTAATAATAGTGTTGCAAAGATGCATTTTACACTTTAAAGTCATATTTTTGCTCTATTAACTGAGCATCTTGAGTTCCAACAACAACCATTGGGAATCATTTCTGAACTAAATCATTTGCATTAGGTATATGAAGCCATGTTCCAGGGAAGTAAACAAATACAGTCATCTGTGTTGCACAATGACAAAAAAGATCACTCTTGTCCCTCAGCTGTTAAGTTTAGGTAAACCATGTTTGCAATGCCTGTCTCCTTCAGAGCAGCCAGTCTCATAATGTGTCATCCACAATGTGGAATATATGTAGCAAGTAGCAAGTTCATAAAAACGTTGATTCAACAGCGGCAGATGAGTTTTAACTAAAGGTGGTAAGTAACTAAGTACATTTACTCAAGTACTGTACTTGAGTACAGTTTAGAGGTACTTGTACTTTACTGGAGTATTTCCATTTTATGTTACGTTTACTCCACTACAAATCAGAGGAAAATATTGTACTTTTACTCCAATACATTTATTTTAACATCATCAGTTACTAGTTCCTTTTTTTTATTAGATTCTTATATAAATCATTATATATTAGTAAAAGGCTGATGCATCATATATGGATTAACTTCCCGTCACTATATAAGGTGTTAAAATCAGCTCCACCTTCACCAACTTCTGTTTCTGTTCCACAGTCTGTAGGTAACAATGATCATTTTCACCTTTTGAGAATTTGTTGAACAAATCTGGACAAACTTCTACATTTATGTTTTTACCAGCATCAAATTCTATATTGTTAAAATACGCTTTTTTCTTAGTGGAGTACATTTACTATTGGACTTTAAGTAAGATTTTGTGCACGTACTTTTACTTTAGTAGAAAAATTAAAGGGTACTTCTACTTGCAGTGGAGTATTATTCTATGCAAATACTAGCACTTCTACTTGAGTATTGGGTTTGTGAACTTTATACACCACTGGTTTTAACAATAGATAACACTCATTGTACTTCTTAGTTTACCATAGTGTACCATAAATCTTATGGTATCAAAGCTGGAATAAAAAACTGCAACTCAGACAGTGTAATTGTTCCTTCGTCTTTAGCTCTTTTGTAAAATGTGGTTTGGGACTCAAAAGCAGATGCATACTGCATGGGGCCACAGATGTGGGGATAAAAGGGGATTAAAGCTGAACAGGGCGACCGGATTGGGACCAAACTGTCTTTGTTATGTCTCACATAAAATAGTCTCTTCAAAAAACTCCCACACACAACTAAATCGCCTCTTCTGTTTTCATTAAGTGGTTAAATAGGTGAATGTCTGTGACACTGAAATTTTAAAACAACAACAATTTTAGTAAAAATTGTCCATCTAATTGTAAATAATCTGTGTGAGTGGTATTTAATTCTTGTGTCCATCTACTTTTATCTTTCTTTTGGTTTCATAAGATGAAGTATTACTTCGTCATTGTATGGTACAGTTATTTTGGTTAAAGTTTAAATGCAGATTTATTTTAATTACTGCACTGCATTAGCTTGTAACAATATGTCCTAATTTATTGTAGACTTGATGATCACTGTGATCAATTGTGATACTACTTCTAGTAAACTGAATAAAGCATACACATTTTAACACTTTAGCCTTTGATATAATGTCATATTTGGTTTTATTCCCTTTGGTTTCATAGCACTACATTTTCCAGTTCCAAGTCAGCAAAGCTGTTTTCAGGTCATTTAGATTTTGTTTTTGTTTTTGGTTTCTTTTGTTTGCTACATTTTATGTGTAGATGAAGAAGCTGAATGAGACGGAAATATCTATAACATCTGTTCTCTTCTTCCAGATACAACCTATCACTCATTAAAACTACAGTCTTATTATCTGTGTAATAGGGATGGAGTTTAATGTGGCTTAAAAGATGATTTAATGTGGCTTCAGGAAAAGAAAACAATCAGGCTTGTTGTAGTCCTCAACAATCATCTACATTTATCTATTATGCATTGGCACATAGCCTCTGGTCAATCCATAAGTTTGCACAGCTTTAGTAGCAGTTTACCCACACAGAGACATAAAATAGATCTCAAATTACTTGTTTTAGTGCTGCTAATCTCAGAAAAGTGAGACCTTTTAGTTCACAGTTAGATGCAATCTAATTGTTGGTAAAGGTACTCAGTACCTTATGAAAAGGTCTAAAACAAAGGAGTAGTTTTCTGACAAAGCACAAACTCAGTCATATTAAATAACACCCTTTCTGCACAACAAATTAATATATTCAGTGTTACTTGTGTGTGAAAAACATGATAGACTTTTAAAAAAGATGAGTGGTAGAGCAGCAGCAGAGGAGAGACATGTGCACCAGGATTACTTTGCTTCATTAAATACACAACATAGCTGTTATGCCTGCGCTCTTTCAAATCCATATGTAAACCATTTCCTCCCTCCTCCTCCTCTCCCTCTCTTAAAACCTCCAGCTCATTAGTGTTGCCTTTATGACATGGTTTTACCTAAATGCCGTGGATTTTTCCATTCCCCTCCTGGCCCATTGTCAGGCAGCTCACACTCTGCTCAGTAGCTAAAAGAGAGACCAGCGAGACATTTTCTTGTTTCAGATGTGTTGAGCTGCAGTGAAAGCTTCTTAAGAAACAGAAATACTAAGTTTGATGTTTTGTAATGCACAGCTATTGGTAAACATAGACAATATAGACTGGAAGTAATGTAGGATGATTTGCCCTCTAAGGAGGGTGCCTTTTAATCTTTGTTGTATATGGCTTGTGTTCGTTGCACAAAATGCCAGAATGCAGTCACACTAGTGCCATTTTTCCATTTTTCTGCTACTTTTTCTATGTTTGGCAGAGCTACAAGTTACTTTACAGACGATACATTAATGTAGCTGTCAACCTTTTTGGTTTGTGACCTATTAGGGGCCTACTCCCACCAAAAGAGTAATTGCTCCTCTAATTTCTCATCTGTGGCTCAAAGTTGTAAAGTTATCCAATATACATGTAAAAAAAAAAAACTAATTTGTATGCAAGAACTTCGTTTTTTCTTTCCTACCCATACCCCAGATGTATTTTATTTTAGTTTGGCATGACCACTAGGTTGGAATCCACTCAACTACATTACTGTACCCAATAGCATATAAAGTAGTTAGAACTAATATGCCAGTCAGGGTAAGTCTGCAGATTACTTTGATACCTTAGGAATACTGTGCTGGCAATACTTCTGTACTTAAAATAGATCTCAAATTACTTGTTTTAGTGCTTCTAATCTCATAAAACTTTAGGGACACTTTACTGGCAATACTTTTGTATTCAAACTTAAAGCAAGTGGGATTTTGAATGTGATGGGGTGTTTCACGCTGCCATTTTGTTTATCTGTACTTCAGTAAAGGGGTCCGCGTACTTTAACAACTGATGTTTCAGACTTTGTGCTCACATATTTGTATATTTTATTAGTTTTGTTTTGAAAACTATACTCTTACTGCACCTTATTGTCTTTCTTGGTGTCCACAAGGTGGCAGTGTTTGCGTGCTCTACAACATAGTGAATTCATGTGAAAAGTGTAAATTCCTTCAGTGTCCCTCTTAGCCATTGTCACACATCAAAACTGTTATGATGAGAGATTTTTAATCAGGAAAGAACATGTTCACACTATATGTGAGAGCTGCCTGACATTCAGTTGCTTCTTCAGTTATTTATTAGTGTGCTTTAGTATTATTATCCATGATTGTTTATGACGTCTTAAAATCCCAACATGTCATGTCTCTGGTGGTATAATTTGCAGTCAAACAAACACAGAGTTAGTCAAACAGACAGAGACAGAGGGCAGGAGAATTATAGGCTAAAAGCTGGAGCGGTGATGACTGAAGGTTGTGCCGAGAGATGAGTGTATGATCCAGTTTTCCAACTGACTTCTGTGTTTCACAGAGAGTGGTTTAGGGTGAGAAGTGTTTTCCTGTTTATCCATTCAGTGGAAAATAATATCCTGTAAAAAGCCAATAAGTTTCTGTCTTTGAACTCGCTGAGAGGTTTTCTTCCCCACTGGCTCGAGCTCTTTAGGAGAAATGAGGAGCCGCTTGACGAAGGACTTCCCATCAGCCGCCTCCAACCCTCCACACATGTTTCTGATAGACCTCCACAAGCCCCAGTAATCCAAGGGCAGCTCATTCAGAGAGAGAGGGAGTGATAAAAAAAACAGGGGTGGGTGCGAAGGAAGGGAAAAGATATAGGAGAGAAGCACGGACTACAGTGAGAGAAGGCCAAAGGAGAGGGAGGATAAAAGGAAACATTTTAGAGCATGTATCTGTTGTTCGCTTCTCTAAAGACTGCCCTGTAACCTACTCAGTCTAAAATGGCAGAGTTGTTTGTTCTACTTGGCCAAATCCTTTGTATAAGGTTCCTAAAGTATCTACATGATTTTAAGTAACTACAATAGACATTTTTAGACTATTGTATTATTTTATACAGCATAATAACCCTGAGAGAAAATGACTGGATTTTCAAAAAGTACAGAAGATGTCAGCTTCAGCAAATACATACATACATACATACATACATACATACATACATACATACATACATACATACAGTACAGGCCAAAAGTTTGGACACACCTCCCCCAATTCAATGTGTTTTCTTTATTTTCATGACCATGAAACCATTGGTAGATTCTCACAGAAGGCATCAAAACTATGAATGAACACATGTGGAGTTATGTACTTAACAAAAAAAGGTGAAATAACTGTAAATATCTTTTATATTCTAGTTTCTTCAAAATAGCCACCCTTTGCTCTGATTACTGCTTTG
>JAUBNQ010000025.1:14748680-14760865 GCA_032353495.1 Ctenopoma kingsleyae | reverse complement strand
TATATATATATATATATATATGTGTGTGTGTGTGTAATATACAGTATGTAATGTAATATATGTACATAGGCTTTCTTGCGACACTAGAGCGGCTATGTGTTGAAATGTTGCTGGACAATGGACAATACACAGAACCCCCAGAATGTCCACAAAACCCCCAGCCACTGAGGTTGCACAAGCCAATACACTCTGGTTGCTGATGTTATGCCAAGTTCTACCAACTTGCCGAGAATTACGTGTCCATACTTCGCTCGTTGTAGCTGGGGTTCCATGTAGCACTCTCGCCTGTGTGGTTAGGGTTAGGGCAAGGTAGGGTGCAGATTAAGGGAAGGGGATGCAATTCTCGTCACGCCTGCAGAACTCGGCATAACACAAACTCTGTGAAAAACCTGTGAAGACCATGATCTGTTTTGTACTCATAGGACAAGTCAAAAAAAGCATCTGGTTCATTATTGTTAAAGCTGTCTGTCTATCAGAGGACTCACATTTGCAGACCAGCAGTATTTTACAAAGAACACCACACACACTCTACAGGTCTTGTCAGCGTCTCACAATGTAATCCTTCATGGTTAATTTCCTCTCATCCCTCATA
Organism: Ctenopoma kingsleyae; assembly: GCA_032353495.1. Lineage (NCBI taxonomy): Eukaryota > Metazoa > Chordata > Actinopteri > Anabantiformes > Anabantidae > Ctenopoma > Ctenopoma kingsleyae. The sequence goes on along the minus strand of JAUBNQ010000025.1, from coordinate 14,760,273 downwards.
AATCACCCTGAAACCTGTGCGGACAGACAAGCGAGTGTAAACACCTGTTGTGGTGCGTGTCGCTTATTTTAACATGTGAGAGTCAATGTGAGTGAGTGTCAGTGTATAGTATGGGGTTGGGGAGGGGTTAAGGAAGGGGGGAGGGATGCTGACTGGGCGAGAGGAGAGGGGGTGAGCTGTGAAATCAAAAACAGTCACAGCAGGCTACAAAGAAGCCTCAGCTGGAATAACTCACTCATAAAAGTTACTCTGCTCTCATGAGTGCAGGCCTGATTTTCACATCCACAAACACAGGAGATCCACACAGCATCTCTCCTCTTCTTCCTGTCTATGCACAAAGGAAAGTGCCACTGCTGTAACACATAAGCAAACTTTTTTTTAGTACTGGGAAGGACAAATAATGGAGTTGTATTACTTATAGGAAAATAAATATGTTTGTGCAGAGGCAAAATGAACAGCAGCGTCAGCAGGTGAGTCAGTCATTACAAACTCGTGTGGCACAGCAAAACAACGCTCAGATGCACACAACTTTTTCAATTTCAGTGAAGATCAAAATCTTTGACAGATGACAAATTCATAAGGCAAAATTATGGAGAAATTAATTGAAGGGCAAAACATGTACAGTATTTACTGCTGGAACAAGTTGGTACAATATGATACTTTTAGTAGCAAAATTAATATGATGCCTAAAATCAGCTTGTCATTAATGAAGATTTTAACTTTGTCTCATTTTTTTTCTCTCATTTTAGTTACTTTCTACTGTTCGCACAACTTTGTATTGTGTTTCTAATATAAACACTGGAAGCACAATACTAGCACTGAATATACTCACTAATAATATGATATGTTACATCGGTTATTACAGTGCAGTGCAGTTGCTGGTGACAGTGTTACGTCCAATAATGTATAGCAATGCTCTAATTAAAATGCTACCATGTACAAAGTATGTTGATGTTGGCACAGTGAGCAGGCCAAGTGAGGTCTCTCCCCTGAGGTGAGAAGGAGAGTGAGGTCACTGACTGCAGAGCGACACCGCAGACACAGACAACACAAACAAGAGACTGACACTGTTGCCTTAGGTAGGAAATAAAGTAAGTTATCTTGAGTGTGTTCAGATGTGCATGTGTTTATGAGGATGGAAGAGTGCACGAGCACATGGCTGTGTTTAGGGCCTGGAGACTTGTTTAGCTGACCTCAGTGAAAGCAAACCTCATGACAGAAGGTCTGGCATTGTCTGTGTGCCCGGGCTGCTCTGGAGCCAGACGGTCTGCCGGCCGCCAGCTTTGCTTGCTTATAACGGCTGAGAACATCCGATCCCCTTGGGGAGGACAGGAGGGGAGGTGGGTCTACTGCACCGCTCGCCACTTTCCTCTCTGTCTTTATCTCTGCTCTTTAGACAAGGAACAAGCATTAGCTAGGTCATCAACTAGTATGTTTATTATGTATGTGCAAGAGTGTGTGCGTGAGACAGAGATAAAGAAGAAACAAACGGGGGTAGAGTGAGAGGAGAACAAGTTTGGATACAAGAACACAGAGCAGACAGAGAAGAACTGTCTGAAGAGATTTTTCTTACATTTGATCAGGTCGATCACAGAAAAAACATTCTGGTGTAGATCTCAGTGTCAAAACACTTTATTGATGAGTGTGGCTCCTTTTATCCTTCTATCCAGTTCACTTCCACTAATTCATCTATCACACACAGAGAAGGTTCAGGCTTTGTGCACTGACAGAAACAAATGGTCTCTAATCACCACATTCAACCATGACAGAACACTTCCACTCCTACCCAGAGTGCTGTGCCTGTCCAACAATCCCTTCATGCACTCCACACGTGTGTCAGGAGTGCTGACCATTCTTGAATAACACATGAAAGAAATAGGGAAAAAAATATGTTTATAAATTGCATAACTTCTGGGTGGAGTATTTTCCCCCTTCAAATGTCTCAAAATAGTAAGGTTTCATTTTCCGTGAGTAGCGTAAGATGGAAAGCAAACAAGTTTGTGGGAAGGTAGACGAGTGTTACCTCTGTTGCTTCAACTCTCTGTTCGCAGGTCAGTGTGGGAAAAGGTAGCCATCTACATGACTGAATGGAAAAAGGGAAAACTGAGGCAAGAGGAGGACAAACTCAACAAAAACACAGATACACGTGCTGGAAGATGGAAAAGGAAAACCTGAAATAGTGAAAGAGGAGATCCATAGAACAAGAAGGCTTTGGCTCAGTGTTATGGCTACGTATACAACCATGATCAAGGTTGTAGGCATGCAACATATGAAAAGATGCTACAAAGCAATACATCTATAATGTATTCCTATTGTAGCATCTTTCAGCTCATCGTTTTGACTTTTGTGGCTCATAACATTACTGTTTTGATTAACATACAGCACTCGTAACACTGCCTATGAGTGCAGCAAAATGTTTTCACCAAGGGGCTCTGATAAACTTATACCAGACATCAGACAGACAAAGTTAGCAACTAGATGGTGAACATAAAAGCATGTAGCGCTAAAAGTCAGATGTTTGTGAATGATGGATGGGCATGATATGTTGCCAAAAAAGTAGGTACTGTTAATATTTTAGCAATGAGTGGAGAAGACCAATAATACTGTATATATTGTAATCTAGAACGCACAGAGCGTAAACAACTTCTCAGTTATACAGAGCATTTTAGTGTTGTTCACCTCATTGTTTTAGTGTTACGGCCTGTTCACTCTCCGCTGTCACGCAGTTTGTTTCCAACAGCAGCAAAACACCAAAAAAGCTGTGGTAAACCCATTGTGTCTCACCTGCTCATCACCAAACAACAGTTAGTTGAGACAATTACAATTACAGGACCTGACTAGGTTTTCTTCACTTAGCTTTTTTAAGCTTCACATTTTTCTCTCTCCCAAACTTATTTTCATGGTGTAAATCCTTAATAGCCTACAGCTTATCTCTGGAAACAGTGAGCCATCATCTGCTGCCCAGATCCTGCAGTGTGTGTCCAGTAGCCAGCTCCTCACTACACACTGACAACATAGGACAAGGCACAAACAGTGCTGAACATCTGTGGCCTCAGCTGGCTATCAGCCACACACACTCCCTTTTCCTGGTGTACATTACAGATCACTGTAAGCATACCGTACATGTTCATACCTACAGTCTAAAACACTGCTCATAGGGATGTTCTTTGTAGAAACAAGTCAAATAAAGTTTCTACATAACATGGAATATCCTGTCTCAGTGCAAATTCTGGTTTTCCTGTTAGTCTGACAGTGCGATAAAAGCATGAATTGCAACATCCAGCAGATCTTTATTGTCACCATGTCGCTAATATGAACAAATACAGAGATTAAAGTAAACAATTTCTGGTGCGGTGACTTGATGATTTTTGGCAGGTTAATGATCAGATCAGAAATAAAATGACTGCACAAACTAACATCACATGATCACTATCTCAGGCATGACTTTATCCTCACTGTTTACTGTGGGAACAAGCTAAATACAGTATCTTTCTTTAAAAGACGATCTTTGTCAAGTTCTGTGGTATCTCACAAGAGCTCAGGGCATTTAATTCTTTCCACCATAAAAGCACATAATTCTTTGGATGATATATTTGGAGATTATTGGAAGGAGTTTTCAGATTATTGTAAAACATAAAAGTCCTGCATTCATGATTCAGCTTGATTAAAATTTTTTAAAAAGTAGCATTCAGGACGTCCTCTTTATGGAGACTTCAATGTGTAGAAATATGACATTTTAGTGGTATGACACCAGAAATAAAGATGATGGTCTGTTTGCTGTTGTGATTTCCAGAGGATGAACCATAATGACTTTTGTGATTGTCTGACTTTTTTTCTGACATATCTCACAACTTCTGGATGGATTGTCATTAAATTCACGTTCCCCCGAGGATGGACTGTAATGACTTCAGTTACTCATTGAACTTACAGAACATCTGATGCTAAATCTCAGCATGTTAACATGCTAAACTAACATGAAGAGACATATACTGTATGTGTTTAGCATCAGCATGTTAATATAATAACATAAGCATTTATCTCACAGTTTTGCTGTGCCCAGCTACAGTCACACAAACAAGCTGTGGCTGGGGGCACTTATCTCTTAGTCTTATTTTATCTTGTGCACAAAAGATAAAAATAAAAGCTTCAAGTGTGCAGCAACCCTGTCGGTTTTCTTTGGGACGAGTTACAACTTTATTACTCTGCATGGGCAGGATGTTTAATCCTTGATAATACATCATTTGTTTTATATGTTTAATTGAAGCAACAAGTATAGTCTTAGTGGTTAAGCAAATGTAGTAGAGTAAAGGGTTTGTACAGTATTTCCCTCTGAAATGGAGTGAAGAAGAAGTACAAAGTAATATAAATTATATATATTCAAGTTTATCTCAAAATTGTGCTTAAGTACAGTTCTTGGGTAACTGTACTTATTTTTTTTCCACCATTGCTGGATAGATGTGAATATCCTCAGCATCAGATGACAAGACATTGTTGTAAATATGAGGCAAAGAGTAAGTGTATTATATTTTCTCTGGCTGTGGTTGTCATTCTGTTTTCTGGCGGAGTCACAACAGCCTCCCCACTCTCCCGCAGACGCAGACTATTATATGTGATGATATTAAATATATGGGGAATCTGAAAAATGAATAGTGTTTTCATATCTACATTATGTCTGCTCCTTAATAAGCTGAAATTAAGTTATTCAGTTTCATACCCACTGCCAGACACCTAAATCATCTCTTTTGTACGTTGTACAAGAGCCAATTCTGTCCCGGCCCTTTTTCCCTCTCTTCATCTTCCTTTCTAACTGAACAACGGTTGACAAGTTCTTGTCGTTCCTGGCCGGTTAGAAGGCGACCCAACAAAAGAGCCCTTGTTTGAGACTTACCCCTGTCAGACAGCGCACTTTGATATTAAAAACTCTGCTGGGGGGGGGTGGAGTAGGGAGGGAAGAGGGGGAACAGCTAGGGGAAGATGAAAAGGATGAAAACAAACTCCTACTGTCTCCTAAGCCCATGTCTGTAGGTGTAACCTCATAATGGACTCACAAATATTTGTCCAGTCAAAACAAAATAAAACAGCTCTTTGACTCCTCGTATAGTAAGTCTGATTGGCCTCCACCAATGTGTCTCTAGCTTGTCCTGCTATAACAACCACCTGCCTATTCTCTTGTATTCTCACACAGTGATCACATTGACACACGGCGCCTCTCTTTAGATGTGAACAGGCCCCAGGCTGAACTGGAGCCATCACCAGAGGGAAAAAATCCCCTGATACTGTACCTCACCGACTGAGACTGTGCCAGAGACCTGAAATACTAGCAGATGCCTGGTTGTGCCCAAAAAAGTGCACATGCCAGTAAAAATACACCAACATAGAGGACCAAATTTACCCTGCCCTCAGTTTAAACCCATATCCGAGGGCGAGAGCTTAGCATGAGTGTTCAAGACTGTAGCTTGGATTCCTGGAGAAGAACTGAACTTTCACACTGGAGCACCACGGGACATAAAACACATTACAAAAAATATCAATTTCATTACATCCCTCACAAATACATCATCCTGCCAGATTCTGACCCCGTCCTTCAGTCTGAAGGGCAAAGGAGGAATGAACAGCGACACAGATAAGTCTGTACATTTTCTGAGCACAAGTGACAAGCTGCAGCATGTCGGCCATTCGCGAAGAATGCACAAGCAAGTGTAATGAGGATTTTCTTTTTCTTTCGGCTTGCAAGGCGCCTGCTATTATCCTGATTTTGAGTAGCCCCGAGGGCAGTTATTACAGCATTTATATTAATTCCCCTGGATTGCTTCATTTTGTTCATACAGGTCAAAGAAAAAAAGACTCAAGCAATTAGTGGAATGTCAGTGAAGAGATGAGATAGCTCACTGATGGCACAGAACCTGCATTGATCTGTGTGATGCTTTATGCTCAGCAATGTTGTCTCCTTAATGACAGTAAGACCCCTGGTTGTGGAATGACGCTGACCTGGCACCTGTAGCTGGAGGCTCATTCCTATTAGTGATTTTTTGCCATGTTAATGGCGGTGAGAACATCATCGGGCCCATCAGTTCTGACAGGCTGCCGCCACTTGTACCTGCAGCCACAGGCGAGGAGATGGGCGTTCACATAAATCTGCTGAAGAATCTGTGAGAACCATGCCATCAAGCTCAGAAAGAGGCTGACAAGAGCAGATAGCTGAGAGAAAGATACCTGGTTTGTCTACTCCTCCATACTTTGTCTTAACAGGTATGAGCTGGCAGGAAGAATTATCAGAAAACGCATGTCATACACTCAGACATTTAATCTATACTGTGTTACAGCAGGATGAACATAAATATCCATGTAGGTGAGGTGAAGTGGTAGTTATATGAAGCACTGACTTGAGGACATTTTGCTTTTCAGTGCTGGTAAGAAAGTACATGTACTCAAAGACCGGACATAAGTAAAACTGTAGTATTAGTACTCATGCATTCCTATTTTATCTTACTTCATACTTCTACTCCTCTATATTTTAGTGGGAATATTGTGCAATTTGATACATATATCTAGCTCTACATCTATAGTTAGGCGTTCTTTTTTCGATAATCCTACAAAAGAAAAACAGATAAAATCACTGATTTAGTAATTTGTCCATTAGTTGCAGCCCCACCAAATAATGATGATTGGCTAACAAGGGCTACAGAGGTAAAATAATGTAATATCTCACAAAAAGAGACAAAAACAAAACATATTTGTGTTGTGGCTAAATAGTTTAATCTTCTTTCTACCTCATTAAATCATCTCACGTCATCTAACCACCACCTTGTCCAACAGTATTAAGCTACTTGATATATGAGTTTCATAATTTAATGTGTGTCTCAATAACATTTTCCATTACTGTTACAATTGAATATTAGTATGATTTGCTGTAAAAACAATTGTTAAAATATGGGAATTTTACTTGTAATGGGGTATTTTTTAAATGTTGGTATTTTTACTTGCGTAAAAGATTAAAGTATTTCTTCCTCCAACCCAAATGTGTACTCTAGCCACTCATCTGCTTTTCTGAATCTTCCCATTCCCTCTCTCTCTCCTGTCTGCTCCTCTCCCTCTCTCCACCTCTCCCCTGCTCTCTTACAGCGAGGTGCTGACAGAAGTTAGCATTCACAATCTTTCTGTTAAGGCTTTAACAGGAGCCAGATGAAAGACAGCAGCAGATTAAGATGTTAAACAGCCTCATATGGGATGGCACGGGACGAATGAAGCAGTTGGGGCTGGAGAGCAGTGGAAATGGAGGCAAACAAAAGCACAGGAATGTCAGATGGAGATCATGTTGCACAGCCCTCAAGGAATAAGACATGTTATTAACACTGGCTGCTCTCGTTGGCTGGAAAAGCCTCAGGGGATTTTTGTATGTTCTCAAGGGACCCCACAAATGCACCAAGCCTGGGGACTGAACACCCGTCCTCCGTGCACTTCTGTTTCTCTGTTTTGGTGATATTTGGCACAGTTTAATTTGTTCTTTGATAAGCCTCAAACTGGACAAATATTCCAAAAAATATTTGAAAAAGAAAATTGAACCGCATTAAGAAATGTAGTTCATTGTTACAATGAATGAGAAGGGCCAGGAACTCCTGGCCACAGGCCTATTCTACTGCAGCTGTAATGGAAATGAGGTGGGTATTAAATGTAAAGTTACACTGCACTGGGGTTGCCAAGCCTGACATAAATTAAAAGCATGGTATTCAGATATCAACATCCAAATTGATGTCATAGTCCATAAAACTTTCACATGAGGGTGGACTAATGTAAATTATTTTATTATTATTTTTTTCATTTTTAATAATTATGTCCCTACAGCTAAAAATTAGAGCAAATCTAAATTCGTCTTCTAACTATATTTGAGACAAAGAAAGCGTCACTTAAATCCAATTAGTGATTTACTTTCCCCGTATGTTACTCATGGAGGCCAAGTTCAAAGACAGTGAAATAAACACTATTGTTAATATAATGAAAACCATTGTGTGCGGCTGGACTGGTATTCATATCCTTCTTTCCATTTAAATCACAACAAAATAACTGAACAATAACAAAGACAAGTCAGTTTTGTTCAACAAACTTTTACACAGAAATAAAATGCTGCAGCACAGCAGCCCAGTAGGCACCACAAGTAGTTAAAAAGCTGCAGCGGTTTCCCCTCTGGATTCCTCAGAATTTCAAGGGCATCAGCTCTACTCAAATGAGACTAGAAGGAGACCTGCTTTTTTTTTTTTTTTTTTGCTCTTCTGGACTCCCACCCACCCTCTGAGCTGATTGTGAATGGCGTGCATGGAGTAATGAGCGCGTGGTTTGATTTGGTGAGCCAACTCCTCCTCTCTACATCTGTGTGTGTTTTTCCCGCTGTATCACACATGAGAGAGAGTGAGGGAAAAAAAAACAGCTCACTCCTTTGTTTGCTTTGATACGTTTCTGTGTGTGTTCTATGTTTGATGATGTACAATGGAATGTAATATGTTCATTTTCACACATTAGTTTGAATGAAACACACACACTCCACCACGTGCATGTTTACACAGATAGACTCAAGCATGCACACACATACACTCATGGCCCCTTGCTGGCACTAATACACTCAGCAGGTATGTCAGTGTGGAGACAGGCAGTGGTGTGTGCCCCAAGAATGTGAAACCTGACCTCTGGACTGGAATTTGAGCCTCCTCACTCATCTTCACTCTTCTCAGAGACACGTTCCCATAGCTGAGCCTTGGACTGGCCAGCAGAGTACTTAGCTACAGATACATAAAGTCATCCCCAACAACTGACGGGTTGGTTCATACTCTGACACCAGCTAAATAAAGATCTCACAACAAATAAAAAACTAAATGAGCATCAGGGGAGCACTGGTGATTCTGTTCTGATGTTTAAAGTGTAGTAAAATATGTAATTTATATATATCTACAAAGCAACATGATCTTATTATTGGATGCACTGGATGTAACAAGACACATTTTAGACCCAGTGTAGTACTTTGGTTCATGGCTTGGCTACAGCTTACCTGTATGAACTGTCTTATGTTTTATCATCTATTGTTTTTAGTATATTGTTGGATTAAACAAACAGTTCAACTTTTTGGGAAGCACAGGTTGTTGAGCATTAGATTAGAAGATTAATAATACCCTCATGTCTGTATGCTAAATGTAAGGCTTTTAGCTTACTTTAGCATATATACATGAAAAGGGAAAAACCTGAATATGTATGAAAAGGCATACCTGAAGTCAGAAACTAATTGCATTTTGCCAAGAAGTGGCCCTGCACATAACTCCTGTAAGATCGCAATTTGATATATTTACGGTTGAGTCTTTGTAAGGCTTAGTCAAAACACTGCTGTCTCATTTGTTTCCTGTATTTACTAAGTAAAACTAGCATGCTTCTGTACACATCAAACATGTACATATACATGCATATTATCAATGTGCATGAAAGTGGTATTGATCTTTTCATCTGAACTCTTGGAAAGGAAATAAATAAGTGAATTTCCTTAAATGTCACAATGAGCCACCAGAATAATGAAGCTTCAACAAAGCTGCTTTAAGAAAACAGAATGAAAGTCATTAATGTGCAGTGTACATGAGAATGGGCCTCAGTGCAGGCGGAGAAACATAACAAAACAGAACCAGCAACGTGGACATCTCGGCTCCTGAGGAGAGGAGGAAGAAAGCCCACATGGCTGAGCCTAACCACCTCGGCAGCTCCAGCCGCCCAATCAGCCCCAGTCCACAGAACCACCAGCACTGCAGGCCAAACCTCAGACTGGAAGCTTGGAAGGCAAAGCAGTGTGACTGCATTTCCTGAGTCCACCCCATTTAAACTCACAATATGGAACATATTAGGAGCCCTGCAGAAAAAAAGGGGGCCACGTTCCTAGATCTTCCCTTTTACAGTCTCTTGGAAAAAAAAAAAACCCTCAGACTTCTAAAAGGACAAACTGGCCCTGTGGAAAAAAGTCATTGAGCTCTTGGCAAGATCAATTTACATGACAGACTTTAATATATAGGATTACTTCTCAAAACATGCAAGACTCTGTGTTAAGTGAATGTATTTTGTATTACTTAGCACAAACTCTAAAACTCATTCATGATTGGTTCTCTCAGAGTCACATTTCCAAAAACCCACAGGCAGACACAACCACAACCATGTAGGCATTAAAATAAGTATCTCGGCACCGCTGTAGCACATTCGTGCATTCATGTGCTATTGCCTCACAATTTAGATAGTGGGGTCTGAAGGGATTTGATTATAGCCCATAAAGCAACTCTATTAAAGGCTGGTAGAAATTACAGGGATTTCTTTGAGACAATATCATACAGAACTCAGCAAACACATCTTTTCTTCTCATCAGTGAAACTCCTCATGTAGAAAGAGAGAGAAAACACTACCTCTCCAGGAAAAATGGAATATTAGAAGAATGTAATTCTAGTGGTTGCTGCAGCAAATGAAGCCTTTTATGGGGTGAGGCTTCATTCAGGGGTTAACAGAAAGAGGAATTCTGATTTTAAGGGGAAAAAAACATCATAGTTTAGGTGAAAGAAACTGAGTGGTGTCATGCCTGCTTGCACTTACAAAGGAGGCGTCTGCGTTCAGTCAGGTTGAGAGTGTTGTAGTGAAGATAGATTGTGACTTCACTCTGCCTGCTTTTACTCTTTTATAAGCAGAATGCAAACAAGTGACAACAGGATTTATAGATACCTCTTGAGGTTATGTCCATGCTAATTCAGATTTCAAAACATCTAATATGCCCGAGTTCCACAATAAGGACCACTGTGCTGCTATGATATGAGTTAGACAGGGAGGCAGGAATATGCTGTTGATAAATGCTGTCAGGATTGAGCCCAAGGGTGTGTGTGTGTGTGTCCATGTGCGTGTGCTCACACTGTGGCATTCTTTTAACCTCTGTGGAAACTCACTAAAATAAATCCTTTTCGTACGTCAGAGAGGCCCCTGTGCACCCTGTAATTACTTGGGGGAGGGTGGGATCTGCAGAGAAGCATCAGGAATGGGCAGCTTTTGGCTTCTGAAAAACCACCTAAATGCTTACTCAATGGTCTGTTCCAGGCTCGGTTAGAGGCCTGCAGCACAGTAGCAGAATCATGGTTTGTCAGTGCGGAGATACAAAACAAATGTCACTCTGAAGGCTAGATTTAGCAGCAGAAAAGATTTTAAAACTGCTTGTGATCAAAGTGAAGACACAACATAAACCTGTACAGGCAAAGACACATGCAACACACGCCGTCCTAAATTCAGTCTATAAGGAAAAGTCTCCCTTTCCTGGCTTGCTCTGCGTGCTGGCCCATAATCCCCTCTGAGAGCGTGGATCCCCCTGTGCACTGGCATGTGTCAGCTTGCCCAGTAAGTGGCAAGCATGGCAGATGTGAGGAGCCGTAATTAACACCCTCAGCCAAGGTGAGAAGACTTCCGTGGGCCGGCGTTCATGAGAGAGAGAGAGAGAGAGAGAGAGAGAGAGAGAGAGAGAGAGCGAGAGAGAGAAAGAGAACAGGAAGTGTTTCAGGCGCTGTGTAATCTCTCAGTGTTTCAAAAGGTGCTATTACCTCAC
>JAUBNQ010000025.1:14725727-14748580 GCA_032353495.1 Ctenopoma kingsleyae | reverse complement strand
GAGAGAGAGAAAGAGAACAGGAAGTGTTTCAGGCGCTGTGTAATCTCTCAGTGTTTCAAAAGGTGCTATTACCTCACTATGTTTTTACTGGGGCCAGATGTGCAGGGCAGAGAGAGTAGTAGTGAGCTGTGGTTGTTCCACATCTGCCTGGATCAAATGACCTATTAACTCGTCAGTACTGACTTTTGTGTCTGTTTTAATTCCCTAATCTGTTATGAGAACAAGTAGAGATTAAGATTCTTCATTTAACCGGGGGGTGTTTTTGCAGGTGTGTTTGCCTTTTGTTTACAGAGGAGCAGATGAATTTGGAGAGTTGATTGTAATTATCAGACCTTAATCCTTTGTTGTCAGTTATGAATATGGAGAATCGGGCCTTAGGAAAGGCTTACAGACAAGAATCTACAGTGTGAGGAATGCACTGAGACTTTGGCAGGACAGAAGCCATAATAACAGGGTTTCGAAATGCAGAGCTTTAAAAAGCAGTCCTCGCAAACAAACTCACAGACTTGTGCACACAAATGTAGATAAATCCACATGTAGCATTCATGTGTGCTTCATGCTGGTGTTGTCGTGCAAGTATCTGTTATGTTGTTTTCTCTGTAACATCCATTTCTTATCAATGCAAAACAGCAACTGCAACTCAGTGTTTCATAAACATTGGAACAAAATGGCGACTCGGTTTTGGGACTGAGAGCGATCCAGGCTTCTCCAGAAAATGACTGAGGGCTGCAGCCTACTAATCAATGCCATTCCTGAGCTCATGGAGCACACAAAGCTGCTTACATGGCTTTTCCCTTCTGTCCTCTATCTTGCCCGGAGTTACGGTCCTTCTGCCACAACTATTCCAGCTCTGCAGCAAAGCAAAGCAGGCGCCTTCACAGTGTTGCAGCTACAGTAGATGGGTATGGTCGCATGGCCTCTCCCCAGCCCTGTCTAATTAGGCCCCCTCTCATACCCTCTGTGGTGGCTTGCGTAATCTGCCCACTATGTGTCTTAGCTCCTTGCAACCCCATATAATTGTCTGCCAGTTCCTCTCCAGTGGTGAGGTGGGCCCTTTTCCCATAACAGAGACACAAAGGAGCAGAGTAATGGCCCCCAGTTGTAGGGAAGAGAGGAGGCAGAGACAGAGGCGGAGTGGAGCCACTCCTCTCTGCTGTTTGAACTCTACACAGTCTTGGCTCCAGACAGACAGCAGGCCTGGAGGAGGTTGTCTGAGCCTTTATGAAGGAGGGGAAGGACAGAGACGATGCACTCAGCAACACACCCGATTTGAAAGTAGCAATTTCAAAAAAAAGAAAAAAAAGAAAAGAAAAACCCTGTCATAAAAAAATAATCTCTTCTCATTGTTTCTCTGCTCAAACTATGTTGTTCACAAACTTAAAGAAGCTTTTCCAGCAGGTTTGATGTGATGAGAACCCACTTTTAAAATATGTATGCTTGTAACTGCACAGTTCAGCACTCATTAAACTAGAATCAGTGTTACTGAATGCCTCTATTGCTGAATGTTGGCAGAGACACCCTGCCCCCTCCACCACTACCACCAATATGACAACCCAACACCAGCAATTACGAAGGAAGCCAGCTAAACCACATCCACCTTGGCTGTAGTTTTTAAGATTCCAGTAGGCTTGTAAAACCTCTTGGTTTCTCTGCATACATTCCAGTATCACTGTGCCGGTTGCAGGGGGCTGCATCCCCGGTCACTTATAACATCATCCATTGTGAGACAAGCTGGCTGTGGAGACCTGAGACCTGTGACTGTGAGCCAGTGATGATGTGTTGAAGCAGGAACACCTTTGGAAGGATGTCCTAACGGCTGAGCTTGAATCATTCCATCATTTCCTCCTACACTGTCCTGTACTACACATCTCCTGTCTGGCCCTCGTTACTAGGGCTCTTTAGGACCTCAAGGACATGTGGAACAGTTGTGCTACTTCGTTTTAAAATCTAGTTTACGAGCTTCATGCTGTAGATGCTACTGAAATATAAATATCAGTTATCTGCTTAGGACTTTTGATTAACTCATATATAATCACTACTATCAATAACACTACTCCACACAGTAACAATTTCTTCTTGACAACTGGTGAAAGGGGGACTGAGAAAAATGATAAATGTGCAGTAAAAAGTGCTAATGATTCAGACCAAGCAGAGAATTATTATGCGAATACTTTATTATCAATGTGTGAATGGTGTTAGCTTTTTGTCTGGATATTAATAGTATATGAAAACTATACACCAAATCCAGGCTCATCCTAATTTTGCTGTATAATTTCTCAAGTTGGTATTGAAAGATTCTTTATCTTTATATATATTTATATATATAATATATATATAAGCCAAAGTGCATTTTCTGTTTTTTTCCTCTTGTCCATATACACATTGCACCATACATAAATAATTACATTGTAAAAATGACTCCGTATTTACAAGTATAATATATATTTCATATAATATATAAAACTTTATATTAAATCTAGGTAGATGATATTTGGGATAGTTTGTGGGGTCCGTCTGTGTCATCTGTGGTTGTTGAGGAGGATCTCCAGCCAGCAGGGGCAGGAGGTGATGAACTGTCTTGAGTAGCAGGGGCCCCAGCCCTTAGCAAAGCTGATGCGCACACTGTTAGGGTCGTAAGGTCCGTCTAGGAGGTCAGCCTCTGTGGTGTGCCTCAGGAGGCATGAACGGTCATAGTCAAACACCTTGATTGAGTAGCCTGGCATCACCTTTCGCACCACCAGAGTTCTGCTGTTCGGCATGTCCAGAGTAGGGGAGTTGACAAATATGGGGTGCTCACTGCGGTTATATGCCCAAACACCGTCCTGTTCTTTGCTGAGGAGGATGCCGTAGCCAATTTTGCCTCGTGTGCGCTGAACGGTGCTGCTGCGGTGTTCCAGGTTAAGCTGGCCCAGGCAGAAGCCCGTGCCCTGAGGTAGATCATAGAAGATACTGACGGAGTGCTCGTACACTGTGTAGAGGCGACCCACACGTGTGCGGTGCTCCCAGTACGCCACATTACACCAGTGGCTCTGTTTAGGGGCATCAGGTGACATACTGGCATCTAGAAAAGGCAGAGAGACAGTCATTAAACAAAACATAAACAAAAGCAAACAGGCCTAGTAAAAAGGAAGGCTTGAGTTTTAAAGGATTAACTATCTCTTTTTATTCTTCAGAGCAGATGGCCGCTCTATAAATACTGTAGGAGGCACTGTATTGAAATCTAAGCCTTGTATAAATACCACTACATGCACATCCGTCCAACACACACACACACACGCACACACACACGCTGCTATACATATCCTGGGAGTGGAGGGGATAGGGGGTTAGGCCAGCTCAAGACTTGTGCTTTTCTGCTTTGCCTCAAGAGGGCACTGTAACAATTAAACACTGACCACCCGGCACAAAGCCACTGTCACTGCTGCTCACACATGCACTTTTGAAATAGATCTTGTTTGCTAAAATGAAGTCAGGAGTACACTCAGTGTATCTAGTGACAATTGGCAAATATCACTGCAGCAAAATGCTGAGGCCAGAAAAATCTGTTTTGCTTGTTTTAATAAACTCTGCTTAGGATAAGAACACGTTTTTTTCTTCGCAGTGGAACAAAGGTTGCATCTGATTTCTAAACATCTTTGTCCAGTAAATCAGCTTGTTAATTTGGTTTTCATGGTTGCAGTCCTTCCAGTGACAGCCCTCAGCACTCCAAAGTGAGTTACTGCTCCCTAGGTAGACTTCTGTCTTCACCATACTCAACAGACACACAGCACTGCTGACTGCTTTCAGAGGCTGCTTCAGTCCACAGTGCTCATTGCTGTCATACATTTATATTGCTCATAAACTCTGTGGTGAGGGGACAAGAGAAGAGAGGGTCTGGAGAATGAGCAGAAAAAAAGAGTTCCATGATCTCACATCCGTCTCCTAACCCTTCCCTCCTGGAGACCTTTCTCCTCTTCCCTCATCTTCCTCACATTCCACAAGAGTGGGGGTGATGGGAGAAGGCCAGGCAGGGGGTGCCCCTCCCCCTCCACCCAACTCTTCCCCCTGCTGTGGGCCCAGGGACGGCATTCAGCTCCCTGACAACTTAGCACAAGACCGTGACCCGCTGACCCCCCAGCCTTCATGCTATCAGCTCCCATTAACTCACACACAGAGTGATGCCATTATTTTGCTTCAGAGAGTCTATTGGCACAGAGGATTTAAAGCCTGGGCCTGTGGCCCCATTCCTTTCAGTCTCTCTGCTCTCAGGGCTTAATGACCGCCCGCCCTATTAACAAACGCCTTTAAGGTGGAGCATCGCAGCTCCACAGAGGAACAAAATGCTTTGCCCACCTCCCACCCAACTAAACCCTTCTGCTGAGTGACCCACACTAGTAGAGTTTATACAAAGGTTAGTGAAAACGTTGACCAGACTTACACAGACAAAAAACCCTGCTGGTTCAAGGCTCTCTGTGTTGTGGAGGGATACGTGGGACTGGGGGGAAGCTGCAGACAGGCTCTCTGTGTGTTTGCGCACACACCGATGGCTGAAATGACCCCCTCTCTTCAGGGGCCCCAACATGCATGTGCCATTAGTGAATTCCACACTCCAGCTCCTCCACTCTGAGCTCAGCTTTTACTGCAGCGTGGCTTGGCCACACAAAGAACTCAGCCTCAACTTGTTTATAGCCCTCTATTGTCTCAAATCAAATGGAGCCCACACATCAAGGTAAACTTACTTTGAAACTGTGCACACAAACACAAAAGACCAAATGGTTGCAATCTCTTCCTTTTAAGAAGAGAAGAATGAAGCAAAAACAATTTGGTCAACAGTATCTAGTTTTCACACGTAGACTGGAAAGAAGATAGCCAGAAAGACCAGAACCAGGAAGAGGAATGAGCAGGACAAAGGTTAGAAATGTATCTAATGTTAAGCCTAAGTCTGAGGGAAGACAATGAGCACACCATGAGCCAGGCCTTTTCCTGTCACTCTGTTGTGTTAAGTGTCTACGTGTGCCTATACGCACATGTGTCTGTTTGGACAGGGAAAAGCCAGTGTGTTTGCGTTTTTGTCCTGAACTTGTGTGTTTTGCCTAAGTGGGGGCGCCGAGGTGAAAGCTGTGAGAGAAGAACTCATTAGGCTCCCTTTAACTGAGCAGAGTTATTACCAATCGTCAGACTGTTTGGAAAATATCTCCACAGAAACTACCACCTACAGTGCTGTGAATAAGTATTTACCTCCTTCCTGATTTTTTTAATTTTTGCATATTTGTCACAATTATTCAGACCATTAAACAAATACAAAATGCAGTTTTTAAATGATTTATTATTTCATTTATTAAGGGAGAAAAGCTGCCCAAACCTGTCTGGCCCTGTGATGTGAAAAGTGGCTTTTGCTTTTTCAGCCATGTTGATGTTCTTTAAATGTTTATTTACAAGTTCCACATTGACATAAGAGACTATGAAGACAGGTTTAATTATTATTAGATGACCAGGAATTCAGACCAAACATAAAAGTCAAATATTAGGTAATGAATGACACGTCTCCCTCCTTCCAACCCAAGCAGAGATACCAGACTCGCTACGACTCCATGTTGAGGTTTCAAAGGGTCTGTGCAGGGTGGAGCCATGATGGGCTGGGAGCAATTACTGGTGCTCTGCATCCATTTAACCCTGCCACCTTTTAACAGCTATGTTTACCCATTAGAATAGTAGCGCATGTTATTATTGTTATTTTATTCTCAAAAGCCTCTCCTCTTAGTGTCAGTCTCATAGTCAATGGACGCAGTCACAATATAGCCGCTACAATTCCTCTTCTTGTAGCCAGGGGAAACAAGAAGGAGTTTATCAACTCTAATTTCTCACATAACCACATTCAGAGTACTGGTACCAAAAAAGTGCAGATACAAAGATCTGTCATCTATCATTCAGTTTACAAAAGTTTGCATGTTCAACAGGAAACCTGGAGAAAAGAGTAGCTAATACTGTTCTAGCAGTATGATAATAACATTTAGTGAGGTGGCACCTTATCTGCACATACTACACAGACTACTGTTTTGGTACAATCACACAATAAACAGAGATATTTAACAGAAGCTACTCCAACAACAGAAAGCAACATGCAGAGTTTTTTTGTGGCCTTCAGAGTATCAAAATCAGAAAAGTTAACGTAAATTATTATTCTATAATTATGAAAAACATGAGCATGTGAACAAAATCTGTGATGAATTCCAAAATAAACATCAATATAAAAATGCCACATACTACACTGCAGTCAAAATCCTGCACTGAAAATGTATGCAAGCATTATCAGCAAAATGTGTTAATTTTATTCACCGGTCAGCCACTTCCTGGTTATGTTGTTACAATAGCACCCGTCGAAGTGTGAGATATTTTGGGTAGCGAGGGAACATTCAGCCATTGATCGATTGAAATCAATTTGTTGGAAACAGGAAAAATGGGCAGGGATAAATATGTGAGGAGCTTTGAGCGGGTAGAGCAGGCGTCTATGAACCCCAAGGTGTGTGGATGGATTCCCGGTTCTGACTGGCTACATGTCTACAAACCCCGTCGACCATAAAATATGCAGTTGTAATAATTGTACACATCCCAGATGACTTAAGTGACTGTGTGTTTAAAGAGAGTATCTAACAGTGTGTATTTGTGTGTGTTTATATTTCTGCAATTTCTGCATTTAATTCTTTAAGTACATGTTTATGATAATGACACTACATAGCTTTATGTGCAACAGAGTACTTTTTACAGTATGGCAGATTATTAGTAATTTTACTTAAGTAAAGGATGTGAAGACAATGATGCCCAAGACACACTGATGTGTGTAGGGAGTAAAGCAGGCCCTGTCTGGTCCAACTCAGCTATTGTAGCTAAGTTGCTGAAAACTTTCATGATGACTATGGTTGACAGCTGCAAGAATATATAGTGCACCTCAGCTTGTTACATACAGGGCAGCAAGGCTGAGTACCCATGCTGGTTTTAATGTTGTGACTGATCAGTATATATTGTATTTTATCATATTTTATAGTAATTAAGTAACAAATAGCAGCTAAAATTGAGTGTAGTTGATTAATAAGTGCAATTTGGACTCAGAGTTGTAGTGGAGTATAAAGTTGCAATTAATGGAAATACCCCCATTCCAAGTATAACACAAGTACTCCTTACTAAGTATAGCACAAGTGCAGTACCTGAGTGGATGTACACGGTTGTATTCTACCAGTGAAGATAATATAGGTTATTGTCATTGTCATGGGCAAAAACAAACTATAAAAACATATATAGCTATCAAATAGGTTTTTACTCTATCAGCAGTGAAGAACAACACACTATTAACACAGCCCTTAATTAATTAGCCCTTTGTTGATCACAATTTACTCAACCCTTTCCACAGGTTGACATAAGGAAAAAAGCTGATCGCCCTGCTATGACTTCCTTGCACTTGAGGGCAAGTCTGGATAATTACTACTAAGTACACAAAAATAGGGGCTTGAAAGTTTCAATGGCAATCCTTGATGATCATCCAGTAATGCTTTTAAAGACAGCATGAAAAGGAGGGGGAAAAATGGAGAAGCAGAAAAGAGCTGCCCCGGGGTAAACAGAGCTCGGCAGCCTTGGAGTGAGATGAATGGGAGGCCGAGTGTCAGGGACAGGCAGACAAACAACAGCTTCCCCTCCGTGCTAACATCTCCCCACCAAGCTCTGAGGCCACCTCCATTAGACTTCATCTCTCCTAATCCAGAGCAGGGAGCAGAGATGAACTCATTCCTCCAAAACTTTGCTGAGGACGAAAAAGAAAAAAAAAAGACAAACACTGTTGCCAGTCCCTTTAAGCAGTGCAGTCAAGGGGAGGAGAGCAGCAAGGGGGGGGCAGCAGTCTCTCATCCTGTGCCAAGGATTAGATTCCCCTCCAGCTATTAGACTCTACCAATGAACTGATAGGCTGAGGATCTGGTGGTGGGAGGGGGGTATGAAAACTGTGTGTATGTGTGTGCATGTAATGTGGCTGTGTGTCAAATTTTTGAATAAATAATTTCTTCTGAGCATACCTGCATCCTTTTCTATAATGTGTTTGATTTAACTTTCTTTTACAACTAAAACAAAAAACTGCAACTGAAGCTACAGCCTCTCCCTCCCGTTCAGAGTATGTTGTGTATTTGGCTTTAATTCTGTAGACAATGGTTCCTACAGGCGACTATAACCCCTAAGCAGGCCACATTTAGGCTGGCGTCTGAGCTATCGCTGCCATCAAAGTCGACTTTATCAGACTGACACGCTAACTGGAGCTGCTCTTATTTGTCTATGGATTTTTCTCCCTGAAGTCTGGCCTTTCTCTGCTGAGAGAGAGAGCGAGAGAGAGAGAGACAGAGAGAGCAAGAGATAGAGAGAGAAAGAAGTAAAGGGAGAGAGAGATATGTGGTAGGAGAAAACACTGTGAGAGACTGAGAAACTGAATCCAGTCACCAAGGCTGGCTGGTCACAATGAGAATGCTTTACATTGTCATCCACTTCCTCTCCACTTTCCCTCTGTTTCTGTTTTGGGATGACCCCACGAGAGAGGAAAAGTGCTGTACCCTTGATAGCAGATAACTAACAGAATCCATAAATCAAATCAATAAATAACAGAGGGTGTAAAAAACACAGGAAGCTAAGGAGGCTAATACAGACGCGCCGTTTGGGCGTGTGAGACTCCTTTTTTCAGGGGAAGAGAATGTGCTGCTCATTTCCTCTAAGTTTCCTCCAAAGCTCTGAAATGTGTCTGAGACACTGAGACACAAGTGATGGTGGTGATGCAAGTGAGGTCTAAGAGAGTCCTTCAGGGCATGTAAAAGCTCTGTGAAAACTGTGGGGGATGTTTGTGAATGTCATATGCACAGGCAGCCTTAAAGGCCAGCAGAGTCTGAGAGAGCACTGAAAGCAAAACACTCAGTGGACATCCTGCTGGGTGGCTGTGCCCTTTCACCTCCTCATACAACCTGTTTGTGCGTGCGCGTGTGCAAATTGTGTTTGTTTGTGAGTGTGTGAGGAAGATTTGAGCCAAGTGGGCAGAAGCGTTTGAGAAGAGGAGACCCTGCACATTCCTGAACTCCACCCCACCTCCTCTCACGGTGCCTCCTAACTTCCTACTCTGCTTAGTACAACAGGGGGGTGGGGGTGCAGCAAGAAGGTTGCTTACTTTCTTGACCTTTAGGAATCTTGTTTTGTGAAAAGGTCTCACCAGATGATGTTATGTGCAGTCTAAAACCTTTATAAACAAACTTTAAACTTATTTAACTAATGGTTTTCTTCAGAGTTTATGCGCTTTTCTTCTGGGAAAACCAAGACCCTACACTTAGAGAGGAAACTGACTTTAGCTTGCCTGTACGCTCACGCTATGTGGAAGGCTTGGTTTCAAATGAACAATAACAAGAAACTCTATTATTACAAGTTATATTAGTCTGACTAATTTAAGGCGAAAGGTAGGTATTTGGTTTCCATGGGCCTGTGAGGTGGAGCAGCTATGATGGGCAGAGTCGCCGTTCAAACAACGGTTTCCTATTGATTGGCCCAGTGGATCAGAGTCTGTGAGGAGAATGTGTTCTGTCAGGATAATGTGGCACCAGAGTTTCTGTTTCAATCACAACACTTGCTGGGCTGTAACTCACACTGCTCCACCGCGGGCACCCAGACACCAGCTCCTCAAACAAAGACAACTGTTTCCCCCATCTCCGACAAGTCAGCCCGTTTACAACAAGCAAGACGGTCATTAAAAATGCAGGAGTGAACATTTCCAATAATTCACAAAGTCCTTCCCTGTCAACATCTGCAAAAAATCTTGAAGCTAAAGGGAATGGCAGGATTTCATTAAGTAAATTATGTGCTGGCAGTCACAGAGAGGGGAAGAGGGGGAAGCTACAGCCAGACCTCTAATCTAAACCGTACCCTGAAATGCGACAGCCTGACTGCACGTACTGAGACACACAGCCAAGACTTCAGAAATGCACACAAATAAAAGATAAGCACAACACACATTACAAAAGTAAATACAATTTTCCCCTGGGGACATAATCAATGAAAATCAGCATGTTTTCTATGAATAAGTAGTACTTGCAAAAACTTGATCCCAGAGTATAAATTGCTTTGTCAAGTTGTACTGTGTGTAGAACCTGAGGACATACATACTAGTACATGCTCAGGAAATAAAATACCTGAATAGTGAGCCAAGCCACTGTAAACAACATATTATCAGGGGTGTTTGCTGGAAAAATAAAGGTTTTCTGCTCAGATTTAAAAGGCATTAGCTTTCAGGGAAAGAGATCAAAGACAAAATTATGACTATCATATTTGGCTCCATGTTAGGACAAGGGAGAGGAATGAAGATAAAGCTCCAGCAGATCAATTTCAAGATAAGAAAAGAGAAAAAAAAACAACCAAAAAATCAAGACCCTGTCTCTCAGTTTACACGTATACAGTACAGAGAAAGTTATCCAGGCCTTGATGCCTTGGGAGTGTTTACCCATCTACAGTGAGCTCCTATGTTTTCCTCTGGCTGTAAAAGGCTTGTGTAGAGATGTCAAATGACATGGGCCTCTACAGTTAATCCACACACAGCATTCTGGAGGCTCAAAGAATGCACTGGCTATTCTGAGTTAAAAGTACTGACAGCCATAGGTTCAGGCACAACTGTCAATGCTCCTCTGGGGAGGAAGGGGAAAAAAAAATCTTAAATCTATTTTCGCCAGCAATCAGACCACAAGCCTGAATCATAGCTGACCAAGGCCAGAGTCTGGATTTATAATTGTGTGTAAAATGGTCAGAAAATAAAAACAGCATCCAAAACTGGCACCTCCTTCACTACTCCCTGCCAAGCGATGCAAGGCAAGTACATTTACAGTGGCCAGCTCAAATGGAGTATTGTTCCCCCCTCTCAGCCTTGAGAGGAGGCGCGCTAAAACACTAAACTAACAGTTGGACATTCCATACATTTTTAATGGCATTGCACACTCTTTATTTGTTGCTGTAACCCTGTGCCCTGAGCTGGGTGAATGGAGCTATTGGTGGAGGCTGGTGCTGAGCTGTGGTGTGAAATGAGTCAAGATGGCAACGGCAGCCCTCTGAGCACACGACAAGATTAGCTCACTCGCTTTGTTTGCTAAGGTAGAATATGGGGCAAAAATTATAGCCTGAGAAAACCTACTGTTATTTCTACTGACTGTATTTCTATCTGTGTGGCAAGCCCTAAAATGAAACACAGTGCACCTTATCCTCACTGAGCACTGTACACTCAAATAAATAAAAAGTAAATTCATATGACAAGCACAGCACTGTGAGTTTAGACTCAGTCATGTATGAGGCTGTAGATTAATCTTTATCTGTATGCCTTTTAGAAGTTAGTCAAACACCCAGCAGCACTGGCACCACACTGGCATGCCAAGCAGAGACAGATAAATACTAAGCTCAGCAGGTTAGTTTCTGTTGACATCTAAGGGGTTTCAGGCCTCTCTCCAAGGACTGCTTTAGATTAGTATGGCTTTCACTTTGGATGTAGAGGTTGCATTACCTCACTATGTCTAGGACCTGTGTTGCCTGCTCTGACTGAAAATCAGAGCAAATTCAGTGTAAAATCATCTCAATAAAGTGACACTGGTGATGAATATTACTGTATAAATGTATATATCTGCACACACGCGCTCAGGCAGTGCACACACCCTCCCATGCACACACACAAACCCATATTATTAATGAGCCAACAGGAGGTCTACTGGGGATCTTCAATGTCATAACCTCAGCCAGAAAAAGTTGAAAATGGCACACCACAGTCTAACAATGCTGAGAAAGGGAAAATGAAAAATGGCCTTATCGTTCTTATCAATGGCTCTTTCTGTCTGTGTATGTGTGTTACGTAAGGGGAAGCGGAAGCTAGTCTCCCAGGACAGGAACGGATACTTGAGACAAGGACTGTGGGTACAGGCCCTACATCACTACAGAGAGAACAGAGCACAGGATCATTCAGGATGTATAGCTACAAATCCCCACCCCCAGCCTAAAATGAACTCTGTCAACTGGACCTGACAAACGGGTGAGGAGAGCCCCTTCACGCCCCCTGAGATGCTGGCCTTCTCTTCAACATTCCTCGGTCTCCCCCCACTGTCAAAGGGGCAATTCACTGCTCTGCACTGCTACAAAACCCAGGCAGCTTTTTAAAACAGGATGTTTGTCTGAAGCCTCCTTCCCCTCAAATAAACAATCCGCAAAACCTGATTTCGGGAGGCAGGGTGGAAGCACTCGAGTCACATTATTTCCACATCCCGTATCCTGGAGCATTGGGGCTCCTGAGGGAGTGTGGGCGGCCAGGAGCTGGGAAGGCTCTGGGCTGCGGTGGAAACCTGAGGCCATGTGCCAGGCTGCAGGGGGAGATGATCCCTGGCTGCATCGCTCTGGGGTCTGTGGGATAGTGTAGGGGGATCATGCCTCAAGGTGGGGAGGGGGACATTGCTAACATGCTGATGCAGTTGTCAGCCCATCAGACCTCATACTACTATCTGGGCTTTGCAGAGTCAGTGTACTGCTGCTTTGTTGAGAGTTAGATGTCTGCTTAGCGGGAAATATAGAAAGTTTATAGTGAACAAACTGCATTATAAAGTCATGCAACAAGCTTAGAGATGCAGAATTAGATTTCAACTAACTGCAGTAGAAATTAATAATTTGGCTTTAGATGTGGGTGTGTTGTAAATGATGTCATCTATATAGTGTCACTCAGCATCACACTTAAGCTCAGAAGAGAAAAATTGAGAACAACTTAAAAGAGCTTTCAGTAAAATAACAAGACCACTGCCATGAACTGAAACGATGATCTAATATGGAAAATCATAATGAGACATTTCAGAGCAAATTAGAGGTGCAACTTATCCCAAATCCTTTCAGATGTGTACAGTAGATATGCTATTTAATTAGTCCCTAGCAGAATCAGAATCACATGCCTTTAAAGTCAGATCAACAAGTATGGGTCCAATCTAATCTGCTTTAATCAAGGGAAGCATCACATGGCTTTATCAGACTGTGTAATTACTGCATGCATTTCTAATGTCTCTGACACTGACAGTGGAAAGACTTGATGCTTGATGCTGGTCTCGCCCTGACACAGACAGACAGGCTGTGATTAGCATTGACTGCACAATGTAATTTCCTTAACTCTTGTGTGTGAAAATATGTCAGCATGCATCAGGACTTATGAGAACTCTAAAAAGGGAACACAGATAAACCTTTAGAGGCTTTTTTAGGTTCTGAGCATCAGTCCACTGCACACTGTAACTTCCCTAAACGAGCTGTTGTGTGACTCACATGATGTCCTTCCCATCTAGCTGCTGTCTTGTTGTGCCTGAGGAATTAGTCGATATCAGAAGGGACCTGACACAGTGCCTGTCTGCACAGGAGATGTACAAAGACAATGCTGGCCTTTCCTCCAGAGACAGGTTGGCGGACAGAGGAGAGCACCGTATGATTACTGTGTGAGGACCCTGACTACCTGCTCTTTGCTTCAGTAATCACTACAGCACTTGGTGTAATCGATGCCTAGCAAACTTTCTGTCTTTCCATTCCCTCAGTTCCAACTTTCCTATATTTTCAGGACGGGGGAGTAAAGAGGAAAACAGAAAAAAAGGACAGTGACTCGGGTCACACTGTGTGTCCTCTGGTCACTTGATCCAGCAAATCTGAGGGAGCCCCTTTATTCACTCTGGTGAACTCAACTCACACCAACATGAGCGTGTGCACACAGTATTATGCTGACAAATTCCTCTCAGTTGAGGACACAACCTCTGATGACTGAAGAATGTAGGCAGACTGGAGCCATGATCTTACAATGGTCTAAACCAGGCACAAAGGAAAGGCCTACTCACTCATTGTACTTAAATATTGTTAATATGGCAATCACTACACAATGTGACATTTAGATGGTATCTTTAATGACTGAAATTCTTAAGCAGCAACACAAAATTATGTTGGCATTTCTCCTTACATTCAGTGCTAGCCAGAGGAGCATTATAATGAAGAAGTGACAAACATAAAGAGCCCCCAATGTCAGAGACAATGTGACTGACATAATAAAGTCAATATGTAGGGAAAATACCCTCTCAGACAGTCATACAGGAAGTAATGAGATCTGCTTCAAAGACCTTTACTCAGATGTCCACACGACTAGGCCCAAGCTGTGAGGAAACAGGTGTGCAGGCAGACTGGGAAGGCAGTGCCAGCAAAGGTACATTCCCTGACAGAGAGCACCAAGGTATACTATGTATGACCAGACTGTAAAGATGGGCACACTCATGACTCACTCTTGAGTGCCTGGTGAACTTGTCCGTGACACAGACATGTTTAAATAAATCACTGGAAATTGTGCAAATATCTCTGACCACACAGTAAGTGAAGGTGTGAGTATTACACAAAGACAATGATACATTATTGTGCACAGAAATGCATGAGTAAGACCATTTTATGATAAATAAATGTAGCAAACTGTAGTTAACTACACCCTACCCACCCAGTACCCCCCAGGATTGCTTTTAAGAGCGTTACTTGTTCCTGCATGAGGGGTGGAGTCTGAATCCCAGAGACAGTCAGTCTATCCAAGCAGTGGGATTTACATGGAAAGTCATCTCCTGGTCAGGAACATAGTGACATAATGCATTAGAGGCCTGTATGTGAAAGTAGAACTAGATTGGCT
This sequence comes from Ctenopoma kingsleyae, assembly GCA_032353495.1. Lineage (NCBI taxonomy): Eukaryota > Metazoa > Chordata > Actinopteri > Anabantiformes > Anabantidae > Ctenopoma > Ctenopoma kingsleyae. The sequence continues at coordinate 14,733,888 of JAUBNQ010000025.1, read as the reverse complement.
TTTTAGAGAGGCCTTCAAACTCCTGGTCTTATGATGGGAAAGGAACAACACACTAGTGCAAATACATACACACTAAGGTTTGTTTCATTCGGTATGGAAACACTTTTGACTTTAAACTAAAGAACCACCTTACAGGCCATTTGCAACACAATCAGAGACAAATTAGCTACACAAATGAGCTCACAGCATAGAAAGCTACCACCCTGCAGAGCACTGGTCATTCTCTTGCCTACGTCCAAGTTGCTGAGTTTGTCACAGCCAATGCAGAGTGATCTGACCTGGCCTGTGCAAGCAGCAACACAGTTGGAAGAAACTAAAGCCTAGCATGTCTAGATCCTCCCTCCTCACCACAGTCTCTGAGGAATTGTGGTGCGCGCTCTGACAAGCCCCTCATTTGTTGACTCAGGGAGTGTCGCCGGGCCATGCTGAGGTGGTGACAGCATGTGTACTGGGGAGGAGGGGGTTCTTGCTGACTGAATACTGCACTGCCAGGTAGCCATGTCAACTGCTCATGTGTCCAGGCCTCTGAGCCATGGCAGACCCCTTAACAGGAAATGCTGTTCCCTGCAAGCCACAAAATAAGGCCTCTGATGCTGCGTCCACATTATACTGTGCATGATGGCTGTGGCTCTAGTATGAAAGGGGAGGCGTGCTTACTCTATGCAATGAGAAAGGAGTGTTTCATTTCAAATCAGAGGACAGGACTGTTTCTACTTGCTTCCTTTGGTGTGGCCCCATTCACAGGAGCAACTCCATTTCCCTGAACCCACCCCTCCCTGCAGCCCACTTACAGCCAGGCTAGATAGAGTTGTACATGTGAGCGTCTGTGCACATTCATATGCACAACTATGTGTTCTTGTGTGTGTTTCTGTGCAAGCTTGGATCTTATTACAGTTTGATCCCACTCAAATATTTCTGAAAGAAAAACAGAGGAGGGGAGGCCGGCTCTGTGACCAACACACACGCCCCGCTGAACTCTGCACCGCTCACAATGAAACTTTTATCTTTAAAGCCTGGACTGTTCGTAATGGCCCTTAATGAGAAGAAATAAAGTACAACATCAAACTAAAATGACCTTCGTAAGTTTGTGTATTCATCCAGATACCCTTAACAGCCATGAAGTACGGCTCTGAACTGTTTCTGAAGTACACTGTGAAAGAATTATACCTCCCTTTTCTTTTTTTCAGCTAGACTTAATTGAACCATTCCAAGGCCACACAAAACAGACACTCCAACCCTCAGCACTCAGAAAACTCTGCTGAGACTTAATACCGTGACAATACAGTGATTCATGGGATATATAGTATGACTTTAATTCAAATTTGTATGCACATGAACATATATAATAATTTAAAACATGTACAAATGTACAAAGACATGGACAGCCAGATGCCAACACAACGGCATAGAAGACACTTATTGCTTATTAAGATAAACATAACATTTGTCTTATGTGAACTATTACTCAAACTATCAATTTTAATCATTGTTCAAGGAAAGAGCAAAGACCGTAAACCATGTATAAATGAGGTTTACTGCATTTCTGTAGTAATACATTTATTCTTTAATCAAGCTATCTGATATACATTCCAGCACTGCTACTTCAAATAGCCAATCACACATATATCTAAAGTCATATATTTAATATGTGACACTAGTTGTTAAATGATTAGAATCTGAAGATACCTTCAATGTACCACATGTCAGACCACACGTTCCAAAACTGTACCGTGTGTCTTCTGTGCCAACAAGAATTAAATGCAAAAACAGCAAAATAGAGACAAATGAAGACAGATGAAAATATCCGAGAAACTGAAATTCTTTTTTGACAAATTACTTCAGTATTTACAGACTGGCTTCTCTGGGATGATACATGTCTGGTAATCATTAATTATTTAATCAGTGTAAAACATGCTTGGAAGAAATTCATTATTTGGAAACCATTTGACAGCTGGAGAAACACACCCACCTGAGAATTCCCCTGGTGTGATGTTTGGTGAGCTGGCTGCCTCAGTTTCAGTGTAAGACAATGTGGAGTCTGACAGATCTATGAGAAAAAAACAGAAATGAGCTCTTCATCTCTTGACAGTAGCAACTTCTACTCTGAATTCAGTGGCTACATCTGTGCACTAGTTCATTTCAACTTGAAAAAGATTCTTATTTCATATTAAAGTCCAAACTATTAAAGCCATGTTGGGCTACATCCCATTGTGGATAATCTTACAACTTCAGGCAACAGGTTCTAACTGATGACATCCCCTCAAACCTCAGATGTACTGGGGCTTACAGCCATAGCTAGCAGCCAGGCTCCAGAGTCCCAGCAGCCCACAGTAAATACTATCCACACCATACTGGCTTTTGGCTAGCATGATGACATTATGCCACTTGCGAACATGACAGGCCATGCTGGCCAGGTTGTAAACATTAATAATAATGATCATGTAAATAAAGCATACTTCAAGTATCACAGAGTTCATCAGTGTATCTGTCACTTACCCAGTGGCTTATGTTCTTCATTAGGGGAAAGCCTTGAATAAGGAGGTGGGGGTGACTCTGTAACACAAAGCAATAATGTTAATAACCTAATAAAGGAGTGAAAGGTAAACTCAATCTCTGATAAATTTCTCAATGAACGTAAGTCACGTGTAATTAATTGTTAAAATAATTGTTATGGGGTTTTAGAAGGTCTATCTGACATTCGTTAGACACAAAGAGGCAAGTTAAGAAGATGAAAGCCTCTGCTAAATCTTTAGTGTCAGGTCAACTATCAGGTTACTGTAATTATCTAATACAACAAATCTCATACTTTATGAGCTATGGTTTTGCACATAGAAAACTCTGGTATTATCATGGTTCATATTACAGCAATGCGAACTTAGCAAAACACTGTTTTGGTAACAGAACACATTCAATAAAAAATGCAGCTTTGTAGCAGTTTTTAGCACATATTATTCAACTTAAACAGTTATTACTACAATCACAGACCCACTTTAATTTCTAGTTAGTAGTTTAATAAATCTGAGTAAATATCTGCTTTTTAACACCACTTTATTTAAAGCCCTTGACTTTATCTAATAAAAGGAGAGAAATTAAGGGAATAGCTTGCACTAGAAGGAAAACACAAAGGAAAGAAAACTTCTTGAGCACACTGTGACCTCGCCTACAGGGAAAAGGGGAAGGAGAAAAGCATAATAGCAGCGGGTCCTTTAAGAGTGGCGGCAGTAATTGCCAGGATCTGAACTCAGTCACTCAGATACACAGCTAGTCAGTCTGGCGCCAGTAGTATGCAAACTGTATATTATCACCACTCCTTCACCTAAATAGCATGAGGGGACCTCCTTAGGACAAAAGGGCTTTTAAAGCGCAACTTGAAACTGATCTCATTCAAAAAGTATAATGCCTGGCAAAATGAAAGGAAAAAGTTTTTGTCCACTTAAATCCAAGCTCTCTGCAAGTCATTACACATTTTATTCTTATAAATGTCTAATATAAAACAGAGGTTTGTTTTTATTTTGAAATAATAATCTAAATCAAACACTAGTAAACAGAGCTGCAGCTGAAAAATGCTTTAACGCAAACAGTTTTTAGCCACGTTTTGAGTTTGTTTTAGAGAGTTTTTCAATTCAAATATATTTCTCGTATTGAATCTTACATAATTCCATATTTCTTACTTCTCCATTTGCAAACAAAGTAAAAACCAGTGATTAAGGTCTTGATTCAAAGCCCCCCTTCTTGAATAGCATGAAAGAAATACCAGCTCTATCGGGCCACGCATGAGCGCATATGAGCTATGTCTACTACGAGCCTTAGTCCCAGTATGGGGTATGTGTCCCTCTCCCCCCCTCTTACAATTCATCGTGCTAGTTTTTGTGAAAAGAAACACACACAGCATAGCCTGACATCCACTTCAGCAGAGAGAACAAATTTCATACTTTGTCTATTTAACGCAATGTATTTAAACAATAAAAACCATGCAACCTCAGCGTGCTACACAATTGTATCTGATCAGATCAGGCAGTATGGCAGAACATGAGAGCCAAATGCACATCAGTTTTCCACATTTGCGTGCTATAAATTCTGATATTGTTGGACTTATGACTTCGAAGTGCTTGTCACAGCCAGCTGGCTCTAGTAAACATGAATGTTATGGAAAATCCACCTCCTGTGCCAGTGAGGACACAGAAATACTGACGCTTGCATCTTTACACATGATACCACACGTTGTCCTCGGGTCAGCGGGGTCGAGTGGCCAGCGTTTAAGGTTTGCCAAATCACAGGCCAGTCTCCTGCCAAAATTTAATCTGTTTAATATAGGTCAGGGAGGGTCTGCCATAGATAGCTCATTGATTGTGGAAATAAAGTTCAATCTTTCACCACACAGGCTAAACTAGAAATACACCTCTGAGTCTATACAATCATATATACAATCATATTCTGTTATATATATATTTATATACTGGTAGTATCAGCCTACCCGGCAACAATGCTGCAAAAACTGAAAAGAACTGAAAAATCACACTGAAAGAACGGACACTTAAGATGTCATGTAGTGTTTGGGAATGTGTTAAAGTCTTAAACATAGAAGAGCTGAAAGGACAGCAGTCCAAACAAACACACTGTTTCACAGGAAGGCCCAGATGTCGCAGGCCAGTGTGAGTGATGCTCTGCTAAAAAACACCAAACTGTTTAAATACAATTTTCTGGCCAACTAACATCTTCAAAAGTGACAACCATATATATAAACTGACATTAACAAACTGAAACTGATAAATAAACAAATATTTTGCATGTATGCTAGCATTTGTCATAAATATACTAAAGTCAATCAAATGTAACATCAGAATGACAGCAAAGTCAAAAAAAGAGAAAATCACACACCAGGATAGACAGCTCATGTCTCTTACTCAAAGTGAGATTATAATTGCTCACCTTGCCCAAAGGATGACTTTTGTAATCATTAACTATTTAATCAAATGGGCAGCCTTTGCAGCCAAACAGCACCAGACAAATAAAGCAGGAAAAGGGAAAGACTGGACATATTTCAAGACCCTTTACATTTTTACAATCTTTAAAAGTTAATTTCTAGCATGAAACAATCAAATCAGTATAGACTTGTAAGTTATATATAATGACAGTGACAGTGTAACATTTTAAAAACAAATGGACAATATTGGAGCAAGCAGAATGGGTTGGATTTATTTTTATACCTACACAGCATGGGCATGTTCATGTGTGAGAGAAACCCTATACTGCAAAAGTAAACAAAGGATGTCTTTGTTGCTTCTTTTAATGGATTACCTGGTGACTCTACACCAGAAACAGCATTTAGGCAGCCACTAAGATACTACATTCACTCAGCATATGCCCTTACCTGGCCCACAGAGCCGGCTGTAGTGATAAGGGTTGCAGCATACTGATGGACTGTCCAAGGCCCCAAAGCTTTTACACTCACAGAGTGGTTTGAGCTGGGCCGCGTGCTGGAGGTCGGACCAGCGGTACAGTTTACACACAAGCAGCTGTGGGGATGCCACATGTCCGCCCAACCTCAGCTCTGCCCGGGAAATCAAAACACAGTCGCTGGGCATCGCTCCTCTGGACTCCACTGCCTCTAGTAAAGTATCCAGTGCCCGTTCCTTTAGCCTTTTTAAGAGAGAGTATGTGGCTGATTTCAGTTCTTGCTCCAACACCGTGCGTGGCATCGCCTCCTGCGACTCAGGAGAACCGCTATCCCGTGGTCCAAGGTTCCTCAGCACGAAGTGACACGACGCTGGATCCCTGGTACCCTGAGCCGTATCTGGACCCCTAAACTCGGAGTGGTCCCGGTCTTTAAATAAGCAGCACGTCACTGTCCTGCATTCGCTGTCCTGCATGGAGCGGGGGCTCCCCTGCTCCTGAACGCACACCGCAGCCCCATCTTGGTCCGACGTGACCCCCAAGACGCTGCTCTCTACGGGGCTCCGAGTACACACACCCCCTATGTCCCCTAAAAGAGACCCGCTAGGGGTCATCGGTCTGAACTCCGTTTTGGGAATTTTCTCCGGGTTATTGCCGAACAGATCGTCCCTACAGCCGTCACTACTTTTGCCATTTCCATCTTCCCCTTCTTTATCTGGGATCAAACGGCTTCTCCAGAGTCGCCGCACAAGACCTGAGCGTTTCGTCCTGAACATACGACAACTTGAAAATCTATATGGGGGTTTTATTCTTGTACAGATATCCGAATATTACAGATACTTCTGCGGTCGTTGCAAAACATTAATGTCTGTGAAATGCCGTGCAATGCGTGCACAGCCAGCTGACGAGCATTGGTGGCAAAGCCGCAACATTAGAGTGAAGGCTATTTTGTTGATCTACAACAACGAAACCACGCAGTGAATGCACCACAGCATTCCGATCAAAATGCATTCATTTGTCAAATTATACCGTGAATAACCGAGCAGGTGAAACTGTGACTTATTATCCAGGATCGCTGCGGAATGGACTGCTTGTATGTTTGTTATGTCCGATTAAAAAACGCAGAATATATGACAATAATATATTAACATCGTAATCATAATAAATTTAGTAACATAATCCAAAGGCAGCAGCCTTCAACCCAAGACGGTAACTCGCAGTCTCAAACTGTTTCGGACTTTTAACAACCTCAAATCTACTTTTAACACCGGCACATTGAGCATTCGAGGCGATTTAATCCCAAGAAAATGCACTTGAAGTCAGGGTCCGTCTTCTTCAGATGTCAGTGCACTTTTTAAAATTTTTTTTTAACAATCCCAATAAAATATCCATGCGAGTTGAAACTACATGAAGAGAATCAATCCGCAGCTGAACGCGCTCTTGCTTCTCTACTCACATCTAAAACCAAACTGCAGCCCGGATCCCTTTCTTTCTCCGTTTCTCTCTCTTTTCTCGCCCCCTCTCTTCCTCACACACACACACACACTCACACTCACTCACACACACACACACACACGGGGCCCCCGAGGAGAGCGGTGGAGCCATTGGCTGACTACCATCATGTGCTAGTCTAGACACTTTGGCGGCTGTGAGCTGCACTGATTGTTGCGCAAACAAGGTTTCAAGTTTCTTAACTCTTAAAGGCGAAACACCAACCTCTCGTTTTTAACTTTAAGTTCCTAAAACTAATTTCCATGCAGGGTTGCGCGTAGTAGGTGGTTGTGTTTAGCACTGAAAACAGCAACTAAGGAACTTTCATATAAATATGTTTTTTTATACTACAAATTTAAATTCCTATTTTTTAACATTGCACTGTAACATGAACATGAGTTTAAAACTGTTGGAAGATACGGACAGTCGCCAAATCTTTGTCTTAGTCATTTAATTTTTAAAAGATTTCATGGATTTTATGTGGATTATAAAGAGTAAAAGTAAAACGTAAAACATAAATAGTCATTAGTCATGACTGTCTGTACTTTGAAATATGCACAGCAGAACAATTTGCACTGGACACATACTCACTCACTCATACAATTCTCCTAAATAAAGTGATTTATGTAATCTTAAAAATCTATGTGGACCACATCATATAAATACACCCACTGGACACTTTGTTTACATAAATGAGGGGCCAGAATATTAAAAAAAAACACTTCTATAAAATGCACTCCAGTACAACTCCACCACCCACTATGACCTCATTAATAAACATAGAATACATAATAATAACAAAGTAGAATTATCACCTTTCTGACATTTTCAACAAAAACCTGAAAAAAGAAATTATAACCTTGTAAAAGTCAGGGCAGAGCTGTCGTATTGATTGCATTTGATTGTACAGGTGTACCTAATAAAGTGGCCAGTAAGTGTATGTCAAGTACACCAAGAACTGTGTCAAGAAAGTATTTTATGAATGCTTGAAACCAAACCAAGACCAGCACCACTGCTCTCCTGGTAGCAGTTTCGCCAGCTTGGTCGTTTATATGCACAATTACGTATGTTAGCTTTGGGGAAGCTAATGCGGGTTCACATGTGGAGTACCTGGAGTAACTACTCACTTAGTATTGGTGGGTCAGGCTGCTTGCCTTGTGGGCGTGCTAGTTATAATTACATATATATATATACAGTATTGTGCAAAAGTCTTAGGCCACCATTAGTTTCGGGAGTGCTATTATGATCATATATATTTATTTTTGTGTTTTTTTAT
>JAUBNQ010000025.1:14712181-14725627 GCA_032353495.1 Ctenopoma kingsleyae | reverse complement strand
AGTGCTATTATGATCATATATATTTATTTTTGTGTTTTTTTATTATTCTTTTTATTAGAATACATCTAGGAAATATATATATATACGTGTATATACATATACATATATACATATATATAGCTAGCATTAGGTTGTCATTTTAACAATTTTGTAACAATGCACTTTCTTAAAACATATTCACAAACATATTCAACTTTCTTAAACTGTTTATGGGCACGTCCATACCACTCAAGCTGAGGTCACGAAGGCGTCTTTGTGTGTAAATCTGAAAACGCTGCCTTGGTGTTATGGTGTGTATGGGGGAAAACAGAGCTTTGTAGAAACACCCTTATATCTGTGAACAAACAGATGGTGGCAGTAATGCAGCATTTCACTTTTAAAAGCGGTTTGACTTGATTTTTTTGACCACAAAAAAGTGGAATTTGGTTTTACTGATACCATTCTCTGCTTGTTCTGTGATTAGCCATACTAATTCACTGACATTCTTGCAGACTGACTGCTATAAACAATGCAAAGAACAAAAATAGATGTCGTATACCATTTCTTCTTCGCCTTTTATCTGAGGCTGACATGCCTGATGCTCAGTAGGAGGAGAATTACCAATTTTGTGTTTAATGTGACCTAGTTAATGAACTACTTAAAACACCTGAAGCAAACAAATCTCGGTTTGGCACTAACACAACATTTTAGAATTTAGCCGGCTTACTTTGAAACGGTAGTCTATCTCTTATTATCATTCTGCAACAATTTAATATTGGCCTGAATTATTTATTTGTTGGTGACTACTGTCAGTGTGCTCCATCCTCCCAGAAGTTGTCACTTCTGGCAGGTGAACTGCCAAAGACATGTTGTGTAATAAGGCGGCATTATATACATTATCGGGTAAAGATTTAGCAGTGATAAGAACTTCTGTGCAAAAGGAATTGAGTGTTACAGTATCTCAAAAAGATATTATATTCATGTCTTCATCTGAGCTAGACGCTAGTTTAACAGCTTAGCCAGAGGGAGAAACTAATGCACTTACATTATGTACCCACACTAGGAGGTGGGGAAAATGTTGGCATATTCACTGAGTGAGTTGTTTAAACTGAAAAGAATTGGCTACAATTTTGGGATCCCTCATCCATTGTTCAATATAACAATGAGACAAACAACCAGGATAGGTTGCAACGCTATTGTAGAGTATAAATTAAAGAGTCTCATTACCACAAAGTACAGAAAAGTACAAAGAGACAGAAAGAGATAAACCTCTTAGTGTAAGAAGCCAAAGAGCATACAGTGGCCTGTGCCTGGTGTATGGCAACCTGTAGAGAAACACTACCGAAACAACACACACTAATATTTTATATATAAAATATTATATAAAATATATATATATAGAAACTGCCATTCTGATCTTTCACCCTTTAAGAGACAACTGTCTTTATGTTAGCTGGAGACAGGTGAATTCTTGCTCACTGATGTCAATAGAAGTTGTCTTGTCTGTCTGTCTTGTCAGTAGCAGTAAATGACAATGAACTCCTGTTTCCTGTACCTGCCTCCTGTTTCTGTTCAGATGTTTAGCATCTGCTATTCTAAGCACACACCATGTGTGTTTTTAAACACTAAGATTTTTGGAGAAAAACTGAATATATGTTTACAGTTACTACAGTTTAGCTTAATTTGGCCTTGTAAGAGTTAAAATAATCTTAGCTCAGAAATCAGTAAAGCCACACCCCAAGACGTATTAACATGATCCAAGAAGCAAAGGTTCAGGAGTAAGCTCTGCTGATTGGCTGAAAAACCCCGAAGGCTTGTGAAAAAAGTCACACTCAATATTGAAATTGTAAGTAGTTATGAATGCAACACAGTTATCACTGGTGAGGTGCCAAAATGTTGTTCTACCTAAATTCTCTATGATTATTCATAAGACACCTGATTCATACTGGTAATCCTAAAAAAGAAGTTATTTTAGCAGTTCAGAACATGGACATTCTATGTCCATACACACGTGATGAGTAACGGCCTTCACCAGGACACCTCTGAAGCTCTCAGGGTTTCACCAGTGGAGACTCTGAAGGCTGTGGCAGTAGCGTGTGCCAGTGTCTGAACTGGAATCAGGTTTCCTTGGCAGGCTTAGGGCTTTGGGACAGAGGGAGGTTACAGAGGGTGGACATGGAGGCTCTCATGCCTGCACTGTGTTAGAGGCACCTGTTGCAAATGCATTCCCCTTTGTAACTCAATCACATGTCGGACAAGGAAAAGAAAACTGTTATTACAGAGTGCCGATTCATTTAAATCAGTGTCATGCAATTTTCAATTAAGTCAAGGGAAAACCCAGCTGGCTCATAAGTCACTGAGGGTGTCTGCTCAGCTATCCCTGATGCTGGAACTGATTCATGTTAGACAAATGTCTGAAAGCATCAGGAGCATGCAGACAAATTGGATGCTTTGAATCTGGTACAGCTAAAGTTGCATATAGATGATGCCGTGACCCTGTGACAGGGTTTTGACTCAGTCACTGTTGTACAGAATTAATTGCAAAACTGAAAAAACTACATTAAGACAATAAAGTTACTCAAAAAGCAACAGAACCAAATTTATGAACGCCCACATCATCTCCACTTAAGGGGTATATTATGATGTAACCAATAATGACATCTTCTTTTTGGTTGCTCATTGCTCTGAAACCTCATACAATGACAACATAAGATATTATCTGCAATAAGCACAATAATAACAGACTTCTCTAACTGGTCCACTTTTCAATATTTGCTAAAAGGGTTACAAATAGTTTTTGTGCAACATCCACCATTTTTGCTTTCAACATTTAGTTGCTGCAGAGGCAGAAAAAACCTTTCAGTTTAATGATTATTCTGCAATGATTTATATCTTCACTTTTTATTTATTAGAATAACACTGATGGCCATTTTGGCATTGTGGCCAATGCTGTAGGTTTATCAGCTTTTATAACTAGGACATATCAGTTGATATACCTACACAATTAGGTATATCAGCAGATATTTGAATTCACTGTTGCATACTTAACAGAACTGTCAAGCCAACCATTGCTTAAAATAGTATAGAGGCGATCTCTCTGAAATGTTCCTGTGGCAGCAGAGTATGAATGTACAATCTTACGTACCACATGATGGCCATGTACTCCAGTGCAATGAAAACCACCGTGGCTTATACATAGAGGAATTTCTACAACAAACTTCACAGTTTCAGACTGGATAATTATTAGCTATGATTTCACAATTGGTTCCTGTAGCAGCGAAGAGTCTGAAAAGTTCTTCAGACACTAGTGATTCTATAAAGCTCCATTTGAAGAACCTCTGAAGATCATTTTTAAAAGTGTGATTTAAAAATCCACCCAAAACATCTGGCTCTTTTTTAAATTGAGAAATCAAAGTTCAGGCATTTGAACTTTTCATCATACAGCCATAGCCAAGCTCTGCTCCGCTAATGTGTGCTACATGTGTTAAAGTGTGTAAGGAAAAACTTCTTCAAAGAGGTAAGAGGTAATTGAGTACAAGGATCTAAAACCGGGGACAGCTGTTCACACAGGCCTGTCCCCTGGCCTGCCCCTCTCCCTGTGAAAGGTCCAGGCTCGTGCACCCCTGGAAATCACAAAGTGGTCACACCAGCCCAGCTCCTGAATGACAATTCAGACAAAGTGGACAAGCAACATGGCAGAGAAATAAAATATACATACAGTTGCACTCAAAAAAACCCCCCGATAGAAACAATTCTGTTTTTCATATTATGTCCCACTCCTATTCCTGGACAAACCCTCCCACCCACTTCACAGTATCCTGGCTGGACAGAGGAGCACGTTCAGCCAGAGACTGATCAATGTCAAGTGCTCCACAGAGCGCCACAGGAGATCATTTCTGCCTGTGGCCATAAAACTGTACAACTCCTAGGTAAAGGGGAGGGGGGAGGACTACTATCATAATCATATTTATAATCAGATAACATTATACACTGGACTGATTATAACCAGAAATTACCTATTTTTAAAATTATTTTTATTACCTATTTTTGTTCTGTAAATTGAGTATTTAGTATTTGTGCTGGTGTTAATCTTTTCTGGTTATGGTTCTTTCTTTCTTTTTCTTTCTATCTGTTTGAACGGAGAGCTGCTGTAACATGCCCAAATAATTTCCCTCTGGGATTAATAAAGGTTTTTGAATCTTGAATCTTAAATACTCCAGAATAAATTTAATTAGGTCTGACTTCAAAAGTCAGAGACAACATAAAGAACTCATACAAACAGGCTTTGTGTAATAGTTGATAGTTTTAAGCCAACATTAGCATAGAGGTTTAGAACTATCAACTGTTTGAGTCTATGACTAATTGCATAAGATTAAGCCAAATAATCCAAAACAAATCTGTTAATTAAAATACATCTGTATGACACTGGGAACTGAGGTGATGCTGCAGTTACAAATTCAAGTGCCACACACTCATTAAAAGCATTAACCTTTGCTGAAAGTTGTACACCAAAGCACAGAAAGCATGTGTTTAATTTGTTCAACCTGTTTGAATGGGAACATGCTAAACCCCAGGGCTAATTTCTGGTGATGAAATATGGGCACAATTAATTAGAAGTTTATATGAAGGTGATCTCAGTTTTAAGTGTGTTACAGTAGCATTAGGCTGTCAGGTTTCTTTCCTGACTTGATATTAGTAAACTGGCAAGTTAAATGTGTTATAATTACCCAGTATCTAATTTTCTTACTCATTTCATAGCTGCATTTGAGCTTGGTAACTGTGTGACTTGTAATGTTACTGTTAACTATCTGTAATCACAGATACTGTATAATTGTATACAAAAGTTTAGTTTGCCTTACATTCTAATCTTTATTCATTATAAATGATGTAAAAACTAAATTAAATGGTTCAAAGAAAATCGGCAAAATACACAGAATTTATGATTAATGGACATTATTTTTTACATGTGATGAAGAATGGAGGAATGAAATATGACTGATATGGCTCATGAGCATCAAGTCATTGCAACATGAGCACATGCAGCACTCAAACTATGGATGAGTGGCAGTTTTAGGAGCTAAGGGCACTTAAAACAGGTGTGGTTGGGGCAAAATTAGTTTTCTATGACATTATATATGTAGAAATCTTTCAGCCCAAACTAAGCTTTTTAAAGATCACAGGCTTATATTCACAACTCTTTGTTGCCTGTTTATTGCAAAACAAGGCTTAATTTCTCCAACACACATGAAAGAATCTATTATCTAAAGTTCATGTAATTATATACTATATAACAATTTCTTTGTGCAAAAACATGAGATAAAAGACAGTTGTGTGCACTCCAGCAACACTTTTGTAAACATCAAAAGACTCACCTATTGTCTGTTTTCTTATTACAATGATGCAGTGAAAACTGCAGGGAGAGAAAATGGGACGGCCGAGGGGAACAAAGTATAGTTAAATCTTTAATTGAAGGCAATTTGATTCATTTAGCTGTGTTGGAGACAAGGAGTCCAGGGAGACAGTGCCTGAGGCAGTGTTTTTGTCATCTTCTTTTTGTATCAGTCAGAGTAATTCATGTCCCCAGGGGCCGGCTGTCAGTAGCGAGGCTCCATGAACGCATTCCTTCTGATCCAGCCCATTCAGCAGCACTGGAGCCTGCTTACGTGGGCCTCTCTCCAGGCTGACCTCCCGGGCCCTCGCCTCAGCCTGACTCAACACTCCCACTAATCCACACCTAAAAGACTACAAACACAAACTTAGATTAAAGTCTGGGGATGGAGTCAACACCAGCTACATGAGCATAACATGATCAGTAAACACTCCTGTTCAGTGTCTGCAGTACACACACATAATGACAATTAACATAAATATATTCTGTTGTTTATAATAGCGGGTTATGAAATGCAATGGTGTGGATGATGTACAGTTAGGTTAAGTATTTGGACGATGACTGACTGACAAGACATTAATTGACCAGGTAGGATCCATTCCCTCATTCCTTCACGACAAATGAAGCAGATAAAATTTCTGGAGTTGACATCAGGTACTTAGTTGGCATTTGGCAGCTGTTTGAATGGAGCTACTTATATAAAGTCCAAGAAGATCTCAGAGAGAGACAGCAAAAAACTTAGGTGTGGCCAAATCAACAGTTTGGTATGCTCTTAAAAAGAAAGAAAGCATTAGTAATCTCAACAACATCAAAAGGCCTGGAAGGCTACAGAAGGGAACTGAAGTGGATGATCGCAGAATTCTTTCCTTGGTGAAAAAAACTCCTTCACAAAATACCATTGTCAAAATCTACAATCAAGGGACGCCTTCATGAACGTAAATACAAAAGGTTTATAACAAGGTGCGAACCACTGGTAACATTTAAGAATAGGAAGTCCAGATTAGACTTCACCAGAAAAAAGCTTTCAATGTTCTGAATCAGTTTCTTTGGACTGATGAAACCAAGATTGACTTCTATCACAATGATGGGAAGAGAAAAATACAGTTTGGCAAAGCAAAGGAACAGCTCATGATCCAAAGCATACACATCATGTGTCAAACATGGTGGAAGCAGTGTTATGTCATGGGCATGTATGGGTTGCCAGGGGAACTGGTGTTTATTGATGATGTGACTGCTGACAGAAGTGACCTGGTGAAAAAGGGGTACATTTCTGCTGACATTCAGCCAAATGCTACAAAACGGATAGGGCATAAGCAGAGTACCCTGAAAATCTCTGAAAATTGAGGTACTCTGCTTAAAAAGGCTGTAATTTCTAAATAAAATGACATGATTTTTGTGAAGTTTCTTAAATTAAAGCTGAAGGTCTGCACTTTGATCACATCTTTATTTCATATCCATTGTGGTGGTATAAAAGCTAAATCCTATAAACTGTCCAAATATTTCTAATCCTAACTGTACAAATTTAATTGATTTAATCATGAGAATTAACACATTTACACACAAATGTTTTCCTTTTCAAATATATATTTTATTAAAGTTTTTAATATGTGTTTCATTCTGCAGAGTATAAAATATACCATCCCAACAATTTTGGGCACGATAAGCCTCACAGCAAAACTTTAAAAAATGTCAAACTTAATTAATGTTTGTGAGTTTAAATAGTAAGAAAAATATTGCTGTGGTAGTGAAATATTACACATATTATGTTGACCTAGGGTTGCAATTGATCAACATCATTTTGCTCCATATGTTTTTATATTGTATTTATATCTGTGAATCAGTTGACGTAAACTATCATGTCTAATTGAGTTCATGTTGATAAAACTAAAGTCATCATATCTACCCTTGTAAACACAAAATGTACTTAAAGAATAGTTTAATACATGAGATAGAATAGTTTCCATATGATGAATTTTTATGTTGTACAGGAAAACAAAAAGTGACAACATACTGTACCTTCCTGCAAAGAAAAGTTTGGGCTTTACAACTATGTAGTTGTGTGTGGTAAACTTGAATGTCATTGCTTATTTGTCATCTACCTAATGACTATGTAGACTACACAAACAATAATGAATCTCACACACTGAAATATACATAATGTGCATTTCTGACATCAGTCTGCAGAGCTATGCAAACATGATTAAGACAAGCCTGAGGAATATTTTAAATATTCAACTTTTTTCATTTGATTATGTAAAAAATTTATTTTTATGCACATCTAAATGCATTGTCTTGGACTGTGTGATTTCATCTTAATCTCCGTTACATTCATCTTGGCTGCAAATCAGAAGTGTGTCTACAAGCAAAGGTAACAAACCCTGTGGTAAGAGCCACGCCCTGTCTCGGCCCCACACAACCCCCACCACACTTATTATTGTTTTGGAACTGCTCCATTTTGTTGAACATGCAACATAACCACTAGCTGCCATATCCAAGTGGAGCCACACGTTCTCCTGTGCGGGCGCCATGTTGCCCCAGGGGTCTGAACTATCCACAGGGGACTTTCCTGCTGCAAGCTGCTCCCATCAAGCCAACACTTAACAGTATGCTCATTGAAATGTATTAAAGCATTGCTGATGTTATCTATTTTTAATGTTGCTATACAGTAAAGATAAAGCTGACTGCAATTGTAGAGTTATAAGTACAGCAGAATTATAAATGGCTGCATATTTGCACTCAGTTCATTTGAACCAATCCAAATGTATCTAACGCATTCATAATTTTCATGTTGGACTGCCTGTAGCCCTTCATACAAACTGCATGAAAATGAAAATACTGTTCCAAAGGAGCAGCACTTGAGCCAAAACCAACTGGCAGTAAGCAGATTTTCACACCTCAGGAAGATATTGTACACCCACAGTGGCAAAACACTCACATGCAAATGCTCTGCAATATTGGTTCTCTCCATTGAAACTAGTCATAACTCATTATTTCTACATTTAAGCTTAAAGAAATGTGTGAAGAGTTTAGTTATTTGAGGACAACAAACTTCAATCCTGGTTGAAAAGACGGTTGAGTGGTAACAGTTTGTATTCTATGAGGTTTTTACAGCTCTGCACCAACAGTGGCAGTATATTCCATAAAGTCAGGAGGGGGCTGTGGAAACACTTCAGAGAACACAAATACTTAGTGTGAACCACTGTACTTTTGTATGTTTCCCGAACGCTAGTAAATCTAACCCTCCTAAAATCCACAGTTAAACATCATGCCAAGTATGACATCACCCCTGCAAAGACACATTTTATGATTTTTAACTTCATTTGCAGAGACTAGGGTTGGGTAGGCCACAGAGCCCAGTTTAAAACTCAGTCACCACACTAAACAGAAGAGACTAGTTTTGCAACTTGGGTTGTTCACCCCAGACCTGACTGGCATGCTCAGAGAACCATGAGAAGAGGTGGGATATATCAGTTATAGTTCTTTGTACACATGTAAAACATCTGCTGGAGTTTCACTTAAGTTGAGTTGTGGTAAAGTTTTACTATTTTTCCTACTCATCCAGAGTCAGACAAACTCATGGGTGTCTTTTATCTATGTGGACTTTGAAAGTTGTTCTGAAAAGTGTTGTTGGCCTCACTTTGCTCCAATGACATGTCTGTCGAATCAATTGGAAGGTCTTATAAAATGTAGGGAAATACACATTGTCCGTTGTCATGGAATGAAAATTATATGCTATTAAAGCTACAGTATGTAACTTTTAAAAAAATATTTCTTAGCAATACACTTCCATAACTTCCTAATGTGGATTTCTGAGGGATGGTCACCGTTCTAAGCAATTCCTGCTTGATTAGTAAAGTTTGCAGCTCATTTACTGTAATTTTATATTAACTAATACCTGAAGCAGGTAGACTGAGGGCTGGTGGACTGACTGGAGTGATTCCCAGTAACATGCTTGCACTTAAATTGAATACAGTAGCTTTAAATAAATATGTCTCATCGCTAAAGAAACAAAAAAGAAAATGACAGGTAATAATAGAATATTATTAAATTTTTATGAGTCTGTCATAAATGACAAATGAGACAGTTTAAAGCAACCACTGCTTGCAACGTTAAGATAAGTTATGAAGCATATCTCTACTTAATTTTTTTTTTTTTTTTTTTACAAACAACATTTTGTGGCTTTAAGAGTATGAAATAATTAATGAACTTTTTGTGGACTGATTAATTTTTATCCACTTTGTCCACATTATTCAGAAAAGTGATTGTTATGGTATACATATACTTGGATCATAATATCCCTGTACATTTCCTTGCCAGGAACCTTTGTTGTATATCATTCTTCCTTTCCCTCCCCCGATTTCCTCTGACCTCTCTTCTGACCACCTTTGAATAAGGCAAAAATTCCCCCTAAAATGTAGCAGGTCTTGCACACAATAAGAAATATACATTAACCAGTGTCCTTCAGTCCCATCCCTAAAGCCACTCTTTAAACTCTTTAAACAGGAGAAATTAATTGCAGTGTGTTAGTGTTATTTTGCTTGGAGAGTGCCCCCTCCATTTCCCTGTTCAAGGATCCTCATTAGAAGACCAACAAGCTAATCTGGTGTTGGGATCCTGATAACTGTCTTGCTTGGCGTCACTCTAGTAAATTGCAGTGACTCCCTGTTAAAAACCGACAGTTGATAGCAGTATCAGGAGACTGGCTGCATTGGGGAGACAGAGTGTCCGGCTCCAAATGACCTCCCAAAATAGACAAGTGCCTCAAGACCAGGGGCCACAGACATCTCCAACTGAAGCAAAGGAGCTTAGACAAGGCTAGTTCAGGAAGAACATGTCATCAGAGCCATTGCTGTTAATTGCATGCAGATATTCAAGGGAGGTGGAAGACACTGAGTGACCCCAACCCTCAGCATTTAGTTCTCTCACGGAGCATCACAGATAGGTCAGACATGGAGCCGCCTGTACAGAGTGGGAGCCACTCACTACCACAGAGCTGATAATGATGATGGCCAATTCACTATCACTAACAATTTAAGGTCTGCTCTGTCTCTCTGGCTGTGGTCAGAGGACTAGCACACCATATGTAGCTCCCAGACTTGACTGGTAACGTAAGACACAGAGAACCTTTGTAGCGTAATTGGACAAGCATCATATTTACACTAGATTATTCAAATGTAGTTCAAATATTTCATTTTGTTTAGACAAACTATGCAACATTGAGCTAGCAGATATATGCAAAAGAATCATGTTGTTTTTATTATGTGACCTATACTGTCTCTCTTCACCCAGGCATAGTATGATTTAAGCCCCGCTGGTGCAGTGGGGAAAGGTCTATGACCTTGTCTTTCCCCCAAAGATGATTTACTTGTAGAAGGGGAATAATTTTCTACTCTGACCAGGCACTACTCTGGCTTAGGTTCTCCCATATACCTTGTAAGAGACATTTGTTTGTTCCAACACAGGAAGGCTAATTACCATCCCGATGTTACATTTCCATTTCTGGCCCATGAAGTAATTCAAAAATAGAGGAGAACATGGGGTATTGAAAACAAGGCAGTTCTAGTGCATCCTAGCAGGATCTGCATAAGTCTCAGAGCGAGGCAGAGTGAGAGGAAGTGAGCAAATGATACCTGTGAGTCTTTTAAGATTTAGAAGGAATACATTGTTGAGAATGCCAACAGGTTAGAAAATTCTTGACATACCTGGTCCTCAGTTATTACAGATAAGTGAAATCTAATGTTCCATGGCAAATGACTAACTCAGCAGATCCAGTAACATTATACTGGGGACCAATTCCAAAAATGTAGCAAAACCTGAAAAAACATATGGAATTCATTCTTCTAAATGAAGCACACCGCTTAGAGAGAAAAGATTTATACTCAAAACTCTCATTTAATGCTATGAACACAACAATGAATATTCACTTGGATTACAGAGTCAAAATGATTTTTCAAAAAGTTGCCTGTCAAAAACACACACAAAATTACAATTCTAACAAAACTAAAACAAAACAGAAATTCAAAAGTTTGATTTCATATTTACACTGGTGTGTATTATGTAGAGTGTGTATTATGTATGTGATTAGGCTGTATACTAATAATACTGCACTGCAATACGCATATAATGGGTTCAATGACTATCTCTACTAGTGTGTACACTGCCAGGATTAAAAATATATATATTACACTCACTGGTGCTAGGACACTCAGCTTCCTTTTTGGTCTATATACCTTATAAGTTGTGAAAACACTGCACAATGTAAAGACTGATTATAAGCCACATTTTATTATGAAATTTGATTTCTAACACTATGGAGAGCAAAACTGAGCATGGAGCTAAATAATAATAATAATAATAAAAAAACATAATAAAAAACGCAGGATTTACTCTGTCCAAAATCTGAGTATGATGCTGTAGTGTGAGCTGCTTATTGAAGTAAATCTATATAAATATGTCTGCAAATGTCACTTCCATGATCTTTTCACTGTCATGAAGGCTTCTGAGTGTCTAGTGTGTTTCAAGTTTTGAGTAGGTTTATCCATACAGATGGATAATGCTACACAATGTGGTCAGTATCAAGCAAGTTTCCAACTGATCCAACAGCAGCAGCTCTCTCCTGATCAGCTACTTGTCATTACAATGTCTCATTACTAGTGCTTCGGGAGATGAATCTTCATGTGTCTATTCCAACAGGCTCCCCTGACTCTGCCAACGAATTAAAATCAATTGGTTTGTCTCTTGTCTTTATAGCCCTCGGCAGCCTGTGAAAAATGGATCCTCTTAAGAGGTAACACAGTATCCATGTGGGGCATAAGTCCAGAGCATGACTAATGGAGCTCCAATCTATATGCTAATGCTACATAACACAACACTAATACTGGCTGCATTAAGTTAGCCGTGATACCAGGATGATATCATGTTTGCTGAAAGAAGAGCCAGTCGATGAAAAACGGATGATAGCACAAAATACCATCTTCATAATGCTCCACATCTCAGACGTAGCTGTGTGCTGGGGGGAAGGAGCAGTGGTCATTAGGACTCTTAAAGGGTAACGGCTTCTAACTCTGATTTACTTGATCTCCTATCTTGGAGGAAACTGTGGATCGCCTGCCAGTCTGGCGCTCACAGACTCCGTGTGTGACCTCAGCTAGTCAGCCTGCTCAGGGCTCACAATAGGTGGCTCACTGTGGCCCATGTCTCTGGTGCTTTAGTAGATGTGAGACTGGAGAAGGGAAGGAAATGCTGGTAGAGAGCATAGACGGAAAGAGTGTGGCCATTTCAGTTTGCAGGTCTATCCTTAGAGGTCAAACAGAGCTTTTTCCCCCAGGGGCCTCCACACTCTCTCCTTTCCCACCCCCTCTTCCTCAAAGACATTCCTTTCTCTAAACCTTGCCTCAAAGAGTTCAGATCCATCAGCATCTCAATACTTTACCCAAGTTATCACATAACCAGAGTAAGCATGATATCCAAGGTTATTGCCAAAAGTGAGATAAACATTCAAGAAGAAAAACTGTTGTGCGCTCTCATAAAATGGACTTTCCCTGTGAGGATGTCTTTAATCACAGAAATAAATGTGATGCTATGGTTAAAATATATGAATGCAATCATGGTAAAAAAAAATCACAAAATCAAACTGTGCTTGATGTTATCAGAGCCGGGCCTCTGGGGAGGTCTTAATAGAGCCAGGAAAAAAAATGTACACAACAAAGTGATTGATCAGCAGGGTACAGATAGATAGATTAGATAAATTAGAAAGATATATAGTTACTTTATTAATCCTAAAGGGAAATTCCAGTGTTACAGTAGCCATTACACA
This sequence comes from Ctenopoma kingsleyae, assembly GCA_032353495.1. Classification (NCBI taxonomy): domain Eukaryota; kingdom Metazoa; phylum Chordata; class Actinopteri; order Anabantiformes; family Anabantidae; genus Ctenopoma; species Ctenopoma kingsleyae. Next base: position 14,712,443 of record JAUBNQ010000025.1, on the reverse strand, counting down.
AAACACTAAACACACAGATAAATAATATGCCTTAGAGGATAAATGCTAAATAACAACAGACAGAATAACAATTTAGAAATAAATTATGTAGTGTATGAAAACACAAAGATAGAATGAAGAATAATACTCTGTGCCTTAGTGCACAAGACAGATGAACACTCTGAAAACCTGTATAGTAAGGTGCAGGATTGTCCATGGAATGTGCCTTAGACTTCCCCCTTCTGCATGTATATACACATATACTCTGTATGCACTATTTGCA
>JAUBNQ010000025.1:14665662-14705708 GCA_032353495.1 Ctenopoma kingsleyae | reverse complement strand
TTGTCAAATTATCGTTATTGGGAAAATGGCAAAAAATATCGTGATATAATATTTTGTCAATATCGAACACCCCTAGTACTATGTGAGTAATACAGTAACAAAGGTAAATATGGATGTTAAAGACATAAAGAAACCAATTCAAAGTGCCCCATAGATGTCTAAATAATTGTCTTTAATTCAGACAGTTTGTGCTGTAAAAATGAGAGATGTGACTGTGTGAATCTCTCACAGTGCTGTCTTTTCTGTCTCTGTACAGTTAAAATCTGTGCACCATGCTTCCAAAATCAGCCCAAGGTAGAGGGGAAATCAGAATACTCATCTGCTGAATGTATACGAGGATTTTGAATAACCTGCTTATGATCAAAGAACCAAGGGCAGCACCTATCTGCAGCCTACCCTCCTAAATCCTATGGAAGTATGCCCAAATTTTTTTTTCCTTTTTGGCTTTGTTTTTGTTAAATAAAGTGAAAAAAGTTATATGTTTGTATTCATCTGAGAATGTATTTGCCTAATACCAAGACATGGTATGATCGGATGAGGGGGGAGGGGTACTATCTTTGGAATATGACTGTATATATGTTGCTCTGGTTTGCATGGTGCTCCCTTTGTAGGTAATGAGAAAATTAGTATGAATATCTATTACTTTTATATGTATGACCATCTCATCCACCATTTTGAAATATGTTCTTGAAGCAGGTAAAATAGTCCACCATAATTCACTACAATAAGCTCAAACCAACTGACTAGCAAGACATTTACAAACACCAAACCTGTGTGCAAAGACTGTTAGCATGGTGTTATCACTGTAAGATCTATCAAAGAGGATTGATGATTACAGCACATTATCCAAAGAGGCCACTGTCTCGATAACATCATTCAGGCTACATACTCTAATAGAGAAAAACTTGTTCACTTGTCAGAGAGCTCAGCCATCCTGTCACCATCCTTGAAACACTGGCCCATGACGTCCTGTCCCCAACACTGGAGTCTAATTGATGTCTGCGTGTGCATATCTGTGTAGGGCCTCTGTAGCTTCTGTCTAGCCAGAGGCAGAGAACAGGCCCAGGCCTAATACTCTGCATAACTCCATAACAACAAAATGATTCATTACCATAGAAACCACTAATGTGAGTCATCTTTTGAATAATCATCAATTATTCATGGAGTAAGGATCTTGGACAGTTTTGTCTGCTTTGTAATCAAAAACTAACATCCTTCTTCTGGTTCCCAAAAATGAAACAAGTGGCTGGTTCTCATCCTGCTGTATGTTTACTGACAGACTTTGACTAAATGCTCAACAAAAATACATTATGTTATCTTTTTACACATACTTACTTTACAAACCCTAACAAAACTTTAACTGTAAATATTTAAGATTTTTATGGAGTTCATGAATAACTGCCAAACAGTATAGAATGTCTCCCCACTTCATTAAAACCACAAGGTTGAATTACATCAGACAATGTTTAATTTTTGGCTGGCTGGAGATGTGAGAACTGTGACACCTCCTGTAGTGATGAGACTGAATGACATGGAAACACGAAACACTCTCCAGGAATCCCAACTGTGTGTTTCATCAAGTGGTGTTGATAAGTCAGCATATTCTGCCACTGAGGATCCTGGGAGTATCAGTGTCAAAGAACTCCCACTGTGTTGGGTCTCGCATTGGGACATTAGGAGGAATCTCACAGAACTTTCCTGTGTTGAGAACTTGGGACAGGTCAGTTAAAATGGAGGGTGAAAACCACACCAGAGTCCGAGCAATGTTAAGTCAACACCAATGAACAGTTTGCCCTGTGGAGAGGTCAGCCATCCTTACTTCCCTATGACCTCTCACCCCTGACTTCTTGACTCCAGCACTCTGCTGTCTGCTCTGCCTTCCCTATCTGTCAGTCTGCTGATCTCAATCACAAATAGGCATCAACAACCTCAACACTGTCTGAATTTACTCTGAACAGAACCTTCCTATGAGCAAGAATAGAGAAAGGCTAAGCCAGCTCATCCAGGGAAAAATCTGAATGAAATGCAACTGCTTGTGTCATGGTTCATAGATAAATGGCCTGGGACAGAGGCCAAGGCGCCATAAACCACAACAAAGACATTGTCCTTAACAAGCTCAAAGGAATAAGAGGGATTTGTTCTAATGCTTAAAGCCAAAAGTTGTTTTTTTCTTCTTTTTTTCAACAAAGGCTTGTGTGTGACTAGTCTCAAGCTGAATTAGCCTTTCAAAATATGTTTTTCCTTTTTTTTTCTAGCTCAGGGCCAGGATGTCTGAAGCAGATTTCATTTCTTCATGAGGAGTGGGTGACTTCCTTGTGTATATAGAGACATGGCCCAGTTAGATACGACTGTCTGCACAGGCTGGAGTCAGGGCTCTTCAGACTGCAGATAAGAGAGGGATGGTTTTGTGTGTGCGTGCTTCTGTGTATGAGAATAGTGGGAGATCTAGCATATGTGAGCAGCCCTCCGGCCAGGCCCTAGACTCTGGGTTTTGTGAGACTAATGGTTACTGAAAAAAAGAAATAAAACTGCATGTCTACACTGTGCATCTATAATGCTGTAATGCCATGCTTTCTTGTTTACCAGTGATTATGATGGGGGGCTAGCGATATGTTTGCTGCTGGTGGATATTTCCATCAGCTTTATATGTTGTTTTAATATGTTATTGAATAGAAAATAATCTCCATGACAAAGCCACTTTTTAGGAGATTTGTTTAACTGAATAATGTTTTTCCTTAAAATATAGGTTCTTAATTTTACAACAAACTCTAAAATTTGCATCAGAAATTATGAAATTATGTATTGTAAATCTAGTTAACAGGTAAGGGCCCTTTTACTCCAGTTTCAAAGAAAACTACCTCTCTGTACTCATTACTATTAATATGACAATGCTCAAGGTAGACTTTAATGAATATTGATTAAAGGTTGTAACATGAACCACTCAGCTCTCGATCAATGGTTTGATGTCAATACAGCATTTTGCTGAGTCAGTAATAATGATTCAGACATATTGTTAAAGGACTTTTAATGGTGGGTAAATTCTAAAAGACATATACATGCAATGTACTGAAGGTGAAGTGAAAGAGAGTTTGGGGGAAGCTGGTTGATGAGAGGTGAGGTTGTTGGGTCTGCAGTGTCGGACAAAGGTGTAACACTGTTGCTTATTGATCTGCACCCCAGCAGCTCTATGCAGACTGTTGTTGAGAGCAGGTCTGCTGGCCCTTTCTTTGCAGAGCCGGGCAGATTTGAGTGGTGCCGCAGCTCAGCAGCTGGGATGTGCAGTGAATACAGTCTGCACAGATAAACAGTGCCTTGTTTAGCCATTTCTTTGCTGTTGCTGAGCCAGCTGATAACAGAGGCGGGAGGGCAGGAGGCCCTTGGCGGCAGTGTACAAGGCCTAGGGAGGTAGACACTCCGGCAGCAGCAAGTTCCCCACCCCCAACCTCACACCCACCTAAGCCTGGTTAATGTCACCTCCTTTCTTTTCTGTCTCTTTTCACAGAGAAGGGCTGTGCCAGGTAACTGACAAGTAAGAGTGAAGTCAGCATGGTGAGCAGGAAGAACAATGAGAGATGTACATCCAGGAGACACTAAATCCTACAGCAGTTAATACGTAATGACACATTTATGTACATATGCACAACTTCACACTCATACACACAAAGAACATAGTATGGTGCAGTATACTGTATGTATGATACTTTTCTATATCTCAACAAAAAGCTTTGCTCATTTTTGCAGGTTTAATTGGGTTATGATGTTTTGAAACCAACTGATCCAAATACCAGATGGAATTACATTCATTTTGCCTCCATAGAGGTCTGAGAAACACAGTTACTGTGTAGATACTGCAAGCCCACAGTGCACAGATGAGAGATGGGAGTTGAACTGCTCTCGCTCTCAACACCACAAGCTGTCGTCTCATTGTCTTGGCCCAGCACCAGGCACTGGAGTAATTGCAGCAGTGTGGCATTGTGGGGAATACTTTGCATTCCTACTTTCCCAAGGAAGTTTTTCTTCTTTCCCTCCCTCATACTTCAACCTACCTCTGATAAAACATGTCTCAAACAGCGTTGTTTCCACTGTCGTTCTGAGACAATGTGGGTATGTGTGTCTATGTCAGGGGCCAATAGAATAAAAATAATAATAATAAATTCTATTCTACAGTGGAGTGAAAGGTGGAGGAGATAAGCGCATGTGTAGCCTTGGGTGGCATAAGTGCTGGTCAGATTATCAGGAGTCACCAGTGATTAACAGATAGAAGACATAAAGTGGTAGAGTGTGGCACATAAAATCAATTATGTTTGGACAGTGTAGTATCAGCCTTGGTCTACAATGTATACCGTGTAAAGTTCTTACATTAAATACTATAAAAAAAGAAAAATGTCGCAAAACAAGCTGGATTAACTTTTAACTTGTGTTAGGAATTGAATTCAATGGTGTTTTCCACTCTCCTTTTGCCATCTACAGCTTTTCCCCGATTTGAATTTATCATCCTCAGAACCCTGCTGATAGCCCAAACATACCAAAGGATCAGCAATCAATAATGGGACAATGCCTCGCTCAGAACCCACACCCCTGCTTCCAGACCACCCCCCATATTCTCAGCTTAAGTGAGGCCACATCTGTTTTTAATATTCTTGCATCCGTGCTGCAGAGTTACACAATCACAATCAAGTGTGCTTTCTGAAACGCAGAAACACTCACAAATACAGACAAGAACTCATGCCAATACCAACACAAACGTACACCCTTTTATGGCACACCAAAGAAATGAAGAACAAGATGTCACTGTGATCACTGGGCTTTGTGGATATGTTTAACAAAATGTAGCTGGAATACACACGCGACTGGAGGATATGGCTGAATCAATAATGAGGAGAAAATATTATATTATAAAAGTCACTTTTTTGTTATGGCACTAATGGATCACATGCTGGATATCCATGATTGGATTTTTCCCATAAACCAAGGACATAAAGGACTGGACCAGGATGATGTGTCTAGTATAGGTATGCCTATGATATTTAAGTTACAGTTCTGTAAAAAAAAGTATTTGCCCCCTTTCTGATATTTTTTTTTAATGAAAATTAAATGACTAAGATCATCAAACAAATTGTAATATTACACAAAGATAAGCTTCAGCAGCTGGACGACTTGTCATAATTGATGGAACCATTAATTCTCCACTCTACAGAAAATGCTAAAGAAGAATGTCCGGCCATCAGTTTGTGACCTTAAGCACAAGCGCCGTTGGGTTATGCCGCAGGACAATGATCTGAAACACACCAGCAAGTCCACCTCTGAATGACCTACAAAAAAACAAAATTAAAGTTTCGGAGTGGCCTAGTCCAAGTCTGGACTCAAATCCAACTGAGATGCTGTGGCATGACCCTAAACAAGCCACTCATGCTCGAAATCCCTCCAATGTGACTGAATTAAAACAATTCTGCAACGATGAGTGGGCCAAAATTCCTCCACAGTGATGTGAAATGTCATTTATCTGCCAGTTATCTTAAACACTTGATAGCAGTTGTTATCACCAAGAGTGGCACAACCAGTTATTCGGTTTAGAGGGCAATTACTTTTTCACATAGGCCCAGGCAGGTTTGGACAGCTTTTTTCCCATAATGAATTAAATCATCATTTAAAATCTGCATTTTGTGTTTACTTGGGTTATCTTTGTGTAATATTGAAAATGTATTTGATGATCTTGATTCATTTATTTTCATTAAGGGTGACAAATATAAAACGAACAAAAAAAATCAGGAAGGGAGCAAATATATTTTCACAGCACTGTATATGATTTCATAAAAAAATTGGAAACGGCTTGTTTGATCCTTTGCTCAATGTACTAGTGTCACAACTTTATTGTTTTCCACAGTGACCACAATTTGAAAGAGCTACACTGGAATGAATCCCCTGCTGGGAATTCCCCAATGTGTTACAAAGGTGGATGGATGCCATTGGCTGGTTGGTCCCAGCTTTAAGCTGCTCATGCAGAATATGACAGCTATTATGTCTCCAGATCACCTTACACTGCACTTCCCAAGTTGCTCTGGGATTCCTGCAGTTACACTTACAGTAGATGTCAAGTTATGAGCATGGACTAGAATATTTCAAGAACATGTACCTCACTGGGGGTGGGGCAGTGGGGGTGATGGTATGCTCTTTATAAGCACAATTATGAAACTCTGTGTGAACCTAGTTACTTCTTTTAGAGTTATGATAGTTTATTACATTAAGTGTAAAGCAAGATTTTTGAGTTTCAAACTGAGATATCGCTGTATGTTAACTAAAAGCATAGGTTTATACAAATGAGGTTAATATACATAGTTACCCAAAAACAAAGAAGAGGATGATTGAAAGAACAGTTTCAGAGTTGAACTTTTTTCCATTGTGATTCCGTAATGACACCCATTGGGTCTTTTTCCAGCTCAGATTGGCTCAGTTCTGCCAAGCACCAGCATGGCACTGGTGGTTTATGGCATTCCCTGATTCTGTACAGCAAGCTCTCCATTATAATTATCATTGCAATTAGCTGATTCACAACATTTTAATACTGTCTGAACATACTCAGACATCTCATCAGTCACAGTTTAAAGCCTTCTGTCTCAGTGGGAAGCTGTTAAACTTACTTGGGAACGCTCTCTTCAGCGTTGGATGCGTGCCACTAAAACAATGTCTCAATCTAGAGACTCAAGTTCATTAATTACACTGACTGATGAAATGCATCATACCTTTCCTTCGTTCACATGACTCATTTGAGTGTGTTTACTGCAATAAGAACATAAAGGCAGTCACTGCCTTTGGCTGGACACTAAAAGAGGAAGAGAATTGTAGAATGTTTAGCTTAAAAGATGGAAAAGTCAAGTGAGGTATGCTAGGCGCTATTTGGCTTTGGGGTACTTCTAAGAAAGCCAGCTGTCCATAACATGGCACTGCAACCACCTCATCACCTCGTTCCTATCCTGTTGGACAACAACTATCTATCAAAATTATCTATCCTTTTTAAAGTTTCTTTTTAAGCTATTACTATCCAATACTGTGGATATAATAAGCAGTCAGCAAACTGATTCTTAGCATTGGTGGGTGCTTAATGACATATATACTACGTTGGCTAGTTCTGAAAAAAAAATGAGGGCACCTCATAAATACCTATCCTATAAATACAAAAGCCTGCAGTCTAAAAATAATAGAAACCACAGGTTGTATACTTGCCTGTAGACCTGCTTGTCCACTACCAACAAGTAGAGGCACTGGATATGATTCAGGCGCAGACAAAGCAAACAATGACCTGACCTTGATGATGGAGATAGAGTTAGCATGTCACCAGAGGCTGGGCGATAACATTAGTGACCTATGCCTCTGGCCAGCTTTGAGCCTGGCTGGCGCTCTGCTGGTGCCATTCTGTCTTCTGTACACCAGCTGATTGAATATTTCTTGTCAGACAACTACAACTAAAACAAACTACAACTAAAATCACAGCAGATTGCAAACTGTCTAGCCATTCCTGAGTAACCCCCCCCACCACCACCCTCAACTCCACCCATATCGCCATGCTTGACTGCACACTGTGAAGCAGTGAGTGCTTCCAGCGCTATCTGCTTCATCAGACCCTGATGATAGTATGGAGACTGGCGTCTGAGTTGGCCGATAGCCGCCAGTCGCTCTCTGTTCAAAAATAAAGATGAGCAACAACGGCAACATATCATGAACGCAGTTATTCTTTACTCTTCCTCTTTAAAGCTGTTACATCATCAAGCCTTGTGTTAGCACATACACCTAAATCCAAGTTTGACTCACAGATAAAGTAATCTTTTCTTTTTGGAAGAGAAATGAGGTTCACTATAAAGTATATATCCAGGCAGTTTATCACTTTCTAATGTCGCTGTCAGAAAAATACATGTACAGTAGAACGTGCCTCACTACATGTGTCTCTCTTCCTGACTTTTCCCTTTAGTTGAAAGGTGAGGGGACTGCAGTTCAGAGGTTCAGTAGTGGTCTGTTGTGCATGTGTGCTGCAGCTTCCTGTCGACTGTAAGTCTACTGGTAGTCTGGGGATGGGGTCACCACACAGGACTTTGTATTCAAAGAGGAGAACAAACAACGGAGACCTTGAACCTCCACCCTCCCCCCCACCCCCCTCCAAAATCCTCTAAATATTAGCATCTAAAAACTCAGTGACAATGCTCATGTTCTAACCAGAAATGTGTGGGCAGCAATTGTCACAGCTTGACGATCAAAACTTTGAAAGATCCTCATTTCAAAATTGTAATTAGTTCAAGAAAAGAGCAACAAGCAACACACGGGTTTGTATTGAAATATATCCACAGCAACACTCTAAGGCAGTGAATTCTTAGCTCTTCTAGCTGACTGGCTGTTGTGATTGTAGCCATGCTAAGCAGGGTCAGTGGAGACTCCCAGTAAATGGCCATGTCGCCAGTGCTCTCTGCTGCTGAGTCGACTGACGAAATAATGAACCGCACAGGCTTGTTTGATTTCCTCTGGAGACAGCTGAGCAGGAGTCTGATCCACATACAGCACTGGCTCCCACTAACTGAATCTGCTTCAACCCGTTCTTTCTCTCTGTCTCTGACAGAGAGACGGCGTCTGCGCAGGCCTTTTTAGGGTACATCTATTCACTGTGATTTATTGTAAATTAAAAAGCTGGGAGCTCAGTTGCACAGCTAAAATGCCCTCTCTGACTGGCTATGCTCCACACTGTCTGAGTTGGATTCCATTTCCTCTCATGTCCATTTTGTTCCTATTGTAGCAGACCAATAATTCACAAGAAATTGTGTGTTTCCAAGGAAATGTTCATTTAGCTCTGCAGTTAGCAGTAGTAAAATCCGACAGTTGGCATATATTACTATTTTATATATCTCTTTTTTGTAGTTGTACATACAATCTCTGTTGTCATGTACAAAATAGCGAAAATAGTGATTTTTATGGCAGTAATACAATTATTGGTGCATGATATCATAGTGCAAAAGTCAGAAAGACTGTTTAAGACACAGTTATGAAGAAGCGCATTAAATCCAGTATTTTTCTGGGAAACAAGGATGCTGGCTAGCGTGCAGGCAGTCAGTGGTAATGTGTCTTGGCAGGCACAGATAGGGGCAGTGTAGTCACGGACCCAGTCATCATCATCTGGCCGCACATTCCTATCCTATCTGTGCAGTAAACTGGATCTCCTTCTCTCTCTTATCAGCTGTCAGGAATTTTCTATCAGAGGCCTTCTTTCTCTCTTTCTCTCACTCTCTCACTATCTCTTTTGCTCTCTTATTTGGACTCCCTTGCTCTTTTTTTTCTCTTTTCCTGTCCCTTCCTTGAAGCTGCAGAGCTGACATAGAGCAGAAACAGTTAATGGTCATTAAGATAAGGAAGCAAGGAGACGTCAGGCGGCTCCTTGGACAAGCTGGAACCCAAACAGCTCTGGTGCCTTCTGCGTCACCACAGCAGGAGGCCCCCTGCCCTTGGGAAGCTCCATGCACATACAGTGGACCTATGAACCAAACTGACACCTTTTCCTTATGTGTTCAGTGTCTGCACTCAGAAACTGCATCATAAGAAACTGAACTTTCCATTTGTTTTGTTTTACTTGTTGTTACAGCTGTAATGAGAAGACTAGTTACACAGCATTTATATGTATTTCTATATAAATATGATATTTATTACTGACCCAAGAGATATTTAATAGAGAATAATCCATTAGAAATTCAGGCATAACATTAATGACTTTGACATGTAAATAAGAAAAACTTTTGAAATAGTCAACAAAAGGACTTCATAGTTTTAGAGGTTTAATGTTTCATAATGTATGATGTTTTATGAGGATGTCTTTGTTATGTTTAAGTCAAATAAGCACGTCATTCAAAAGTCAATACAATGCAGTTGGAGTGAATGCATTGTTACACGGTCCCTCCTCTAGTTCCACATTTGCTTAAGGTCTCAACATGAACATGATGTAGTCAAATGTCTGCTTTGAAATACAGTGTGGGAGGTTTATGGCCTTATCTGAGCTTTATTCTGAAATAAGGATTATAACTGACAAATGTAGTGTGGAGAGTAGCACTTCACTGCTGTCCTTTCCTACATGTCATCTCAACATCTGGTCTCGACTCGAAATATGGCTACAAATCACGCCAACGTGCCCATAATCCTGAAGTATCAGAGTGCAGGCAGAGGGGTCTCTCTTTGCTCTCACTCCCTCCCATTCACCCCTGTGTGATGACAGACCCCTGAGAGGAGCCCTTTGTTGGTAATTGAGCTTACCTCATTTTAAAAATACCAGGAGCCCTGCAGGATAATAAAAAATGTGCCTATACTGAGGTACATATTTCTGGCAGAAGTCAAACAGCTCTATGCACAGAAACAGAGCTGTACTTGTTGAATTGGACCAGAAAGGAGGAAATGTTTTTTTTGTTTTTTTTTAAATTCCCTAACTTTTCTTTGGTCAAGACATTTTTCCTCCTGGTGCCTTAACTACAGTGAGAGTGTGGCCTTGCATGGAGTCTGGATTGGTGGGACCTTAGTAATATCTACCAGGGAGCCTGTAATTACTCAGACAGACAGCACTGCTGCCATCAGGCCATGCCTCCAGTACTCTGCAGGCCTGCTAGTCTGTAAACGTGTCAGTGGCAGCATGTCTCTCCTCCTCTTATTTGTGCATTACACACAAGAGGAAATTTCAATCCACCAAAACAAAATACAAAATGGAGAAGTGATATTCACTCTCTAGCTGTTTCCGCTGGTTGACGATGACCTTTACGACACTTTCACTTAGTAAAATCATATTGGATACGTAAAGTAGCTATAAGCCAATGTAACATAGCTTCTGGATCATGCAAACAATGTTTTTTGTTCTCAGATCTAAATAATGGCCTATTAATAATCCAGAGATTTCACTATATTGAGCAATAATGCAAATCACTAGAAAAAGACCTAGTTAATTCACATTCCTACTAAAACAAAAGAAATAATCTTGCCATGTTAAAGTCAAACTTCAGACACTGTACAATGGAATGTGCATAATATCTTCCATACTGACAGGGCAGGCAGTTGCATGTGACACTTTTCTCCTCATAACTTGCACACAATCTTGAACACTAAGTACTGGCTATCTTAGCATCAGTGTGGAGGCTGGCAGACACACATCTTTGAAATGTGATCCTTGTCCCAGTCAAGTCCTGCCTCCCTCACCCTAATTAGATGATTATATCCAGAACAACATTATTTAAACTTGGAGTAAGACAGGGAAGTACTTTAATGCTAAGTAAATTCCTGTTGACTTGCTATTTGTACCCGTGGCACAGTGTTACTAACTTCATACTGTCAAATGGGTGCCAGACTGTTAGACTGCATTACACAGGAATTGAAGTTTCTCTAAAGTATAGAATACAGCTCCTTGGACAGTCAACAATGGGATGGCAGCACATCAAACATGATAAATCTGCACCGCTCAGATGGAAAAAGGTTTTCTAAACACACTGCTTTTCAGATAAATATGTCTTAACAACACATCAGTTGGCCACAGAAAGTGTGTGATGTTATTATTGTCAAGTTGCATAAAATATAGGGCAGACACTGCTGCAAAACTGGCTCAAAGAATTCCTCCTTCAGAATCCAAAAAAATCAACTAGCCAAGAGAAATACAATCTAACTGACTAACGTTGAGTTCGCAAAAGCAGATGTATGTACACTGTGCAAATTATTCCCAACTTATCCTAAAGGACTAGAGCATCTTCAATGCTGTTCCAAGTGTACTCTTTAGTGGTGTAGGGAAATATCAGATTGCAGGTCCTTTGGTTACTTAAACATCCATTTGATGGCCAGGTCAAAATTAGGAACAAAGCAGGGCTTGGCTTGGCCTTGTCAGTGCTTTAGCTATTTCAGTGGTCATCTACGTATCAAAAAATCCTAAAAAACAGACAAAGCCTTTTGAATATTTGCTTAAACTTTCCGTGCCCCATAATTATGCCAGTAATGATAGTTTGTTTGCTTTGTCCAAACACCAGGGGCTCTATGCGAAACACACATATACACATATGCACACACAAGCGTTGGACGGTGATGAATGTGAAGAAATTACAGGCCAGATCCACCAAATCTCCTTCTAGTCATTTAAATACACAAACTTAGCAAAACTATACTGAAATCATATTTAGTTTATATTGAAACTACAACTAAAATCACAATGTTCACAATTTGGGCGGTCATTTGTTGGCAGAAATGACACTCAGCTTGAGTCACTCAACCAGACACTAAGGGTAAAAAGGAAGAACACAGAAATTTTATCCCTATTACTACTGGCTATTACTTAGGTTATGTTTTCCTACATGTCATCAAATTACTTTATGCAAGCATTCAGTATTCTTCATAATGAGAAACATTTGTATGTTCTATGGTCATAGATGCAAATGCATTTGACTCATGTATTCCTGAGTGATTTGGTTGGGAGACATTAAAAGCTTGAATAAAAAGCAGTTAAAATATCAAAGGCTTTGGTTAAAAAAAAAGTCTACCCTGAGGGGGATATTGTACAATCACCTACAGTGTGCCAGGATGGTTGCCAGTTGAAAATCAGGTCATGGAAAATGTACATATCCAACACAGAGAACAGGCAAAACCACACAGTTACATAAGCAGTCCAAGAGCATTGTCGTTCTTCGTCTAAAAAAATAATATTTTCTTTGTATACAATACCAAGAAATTTTACAGGCAGACAAGGTGCATTTTTGCATTTGTGTGTGCAAGCACATAAAACAAGTTTCAATACATGCATGGTCATTTCTTCACTGTTGACTGAAGTGAATCAGAATAAATTACTGTAACAAAAACACATACACTAAATCAAATCCTGGTGTATGCATAACACCCACCATTTCTGGCCTGTACACTACATTAACAGTCTGAAATGTGTTAAGTCATTAATATAACTCCAGTAGAAAACTATGCCATAACACAGTTTTCCAAATAGAGTGCACCCTTTCACGAATAAGCGTCAGTGAGAAAATGGGACCCTGTTTCCTGAATGCTCCACAGAGGGATTAGAATAAGCCACATCACAAGGTCAGGGTTCACAGCAGGGGTATGATGGAAGGAAGGACGTCACATGACCAACTCACTGGCAACTGATCTCTGAAGTTACTGCTGCCAGAACTTCAGCAGGTGAACAAACACTTCACTCTATATTCTGCAACATGCAGCAGCTTCTGGGGAGCTGATGCTGTCACCACCTGGAACAGAGCTGGAAGTAATGCTGCTTTAAGTATAGTGTTTTCTCCCACATCACAAAAGCTCTTTGTATAATTAAGATTAACCCTGATATTCCACTGTATCTTAAAAATTAAACTGCAATATGCTAGCAAGATCACATTAAAGTGTTAATCTACCTGTAGCTCTGTAGCCCTCCTAGGTGGCATTTCCTCTAAATAGAGCACAGAAAAGCTAAATTAGCTAACACGTGATACAGAACAAATAATAAACCATGAATGAGGGTGTATATAACTTAGTATAAAGAAAATGTCTGTCATCCAGAGATGTATTTGTTTGTACTCTTCCCCAGGCTGCCTGGATTCATTAACACTTAGTCCTTGGCAGCACCCATGTTGGCACAGGGTTGAGCTGGAGGATGACGACGGCTGTGTAGCCTCTGCACAACAGGAGATGAGGACATGTCTTCTCCACCCATGCACTCTCCTCTGGCACAATTGAATTCTTTCCACCCTTGCTCCTATATAATCTGGACCAGTCCTGAGGGCATATTTGGTTGGTTCAACAAAGGGAATTAATACAGTGTAAAGAGAGGTCAGCACATTTTAGATCCACCTGTAAGCATTGTGGTTGCTGGGTGGAGTGAATGGGTGAGAGTAGTGAGCTGTTTGAGACAGAGGAGGCAGTCCTAAGATGTTGTGTTTCCAGTCATTTCCGCCTTCCTTTTCTAAAGCCTCTCAGGTACTCCCCTCCTATCCCTTACTCTCTCCCACAATGCACCTGGAGCAAAGCCAGGGCTGCTGTTAATTTGGCTTCATTATTAAGTTAAATGCAGCGCGGGCGGTGGTGCTAGAGGTAATGAGCAGTGCAGAGCTGGCTGTGCTTCTCCCAGCCTCCTGTCCCAGCCATTAGAAAAATTAGAGAGTGGAAAATGAGTCAAGGGTTGTGCAGGCCTTGAGTGTAGTCTTGAATGAAACTGTCTATGATCTGAGCAAACCTTGGTCTGACAGGGAAGGTCTCAGTGCTCACTAAGAGACAAAATAGCTGTTGTTGGGGCCCGAACATGCCTTTGTATCAACACATTTAGGGCAAGATATTTTACATAGAAACTGACAGGTAGAAATATTTTTTAGTCATAAACTTATAACCTACTTACAGCTATAGTCTCTGCATACATGTTCAGTTGTGTTTATGAACAAGACGGTATCTGAGCTCTGTGGGTGGCAGAGTTTCTGCCCAGGAGGAGCTTTGGCCGGAGAAAAGGTGCTTAGAACACGGTCAATACAAAAATACATGTGTGAGACAAACAGTACTCAGCATATCGAAAGACAAAGCTACACTTAAAGCTTTTAAATAGTGAAAAAAATACAGATTTGTTCAGCACAAACTGTTCAAAGCTGTCCACCGCACTGGAATGGTATCCCTATTCAGTCATCTCAGAGACCATCTATAATCTAGCCACTCAGTCAAGACCGTGAGAGACTGGGAGGTTTAGGAGTCTCTATGTTTAGATGACTTTGAGGGTTTTTCTTCTGCAGCCTTGCTAAATTGTCCAAACACGACCACACTGGCATTCATTTGCACTTCATCGCAACACAGCTTAGCCTGACCACACAGTGACAATGTTTTTCTGGGAGATACTGAGGAGATAGCTAGCCAAATCTTTGAAACCAAATCATCAGCTCAGAGAGATCAGCAAGAGGGTCCATTTCAATATTAAAAGAGAAAGAAAGATCAGTTATGTGTTTAGGTTTGGCTGAACTCTTCTAGGCAGAGAGAATAGCCTGAGGTTTGAGGGACATGGGTGGTAGATTTTGACAGCGCTGTTGTGTGTGCACGTGTGTGTGTGATTGTGTGTGTACTTTGTAGGTGTTTCCTAGAATCTAAGAGACATCTCAGCTCAGACTTGTCTCAAGGGTCAGGGGTTGTAGTAAGTGAGATGTATTCAAGTGTCTCATCCAACCTCTCATCTCCCTTTCCCTTTTACTCCAGTGTGTGGCTGGGGACAGTGTACAGCAAATTCCTGTCACAGTATTGTCCTCCTGAAAGCCTACTTCTGATGGAGAGCACTTAGCCATGTTTATAGCTGTACAGGTTCAAAGAGAGGCCAATAGCACAATGGAGAAGGGCAAGTTGGCTGCAGCACCACTGTGTGGGAAACACCATCACACACCAAGGGATCAAAACAACGACTCAGAAGGGGAAAAAACTCTGCAAGGATTAAGGAAACTGCCATTTTTCTCCATTCTATTTTGCCATGCTGAATTCTGCAGAAAACATTTCCTCAACACAACAGTAATATTAGCCAAAGGTCCTGTGTCATTAGTGCATTAGTTAAAAACATTTAGTACTTACTCAAAAAGATTTTACAAAAGCTGGCCCCTCTAGGGCAACTAATGAGTGGTTGTAACAGGTCTCAATTTATCATGACTTTCTGTCATAAAAACGGACATCTTTGCATGAATGGCACCTCATTCAGAACAAGCAGATGACTCTCTGCACACCAGTGGCATCTATAAATAGATAGAGTATTGTAAACAGCAGGCCAGCATAAAGCCTTAAACAGGGCTAACCTGGGAAAGTGATGGAAAGTAACATGCTGCAGCCATGAGGCACACAACACATTAACAAACTGACACCACTGTACCACTATCCACTGTCCTTCACTTCACATGTAAAGGTTTTATCTCACACTGCCTAAAACCTACTTGCCAACAACATACTTTGACTTAACAAACAACGTGGTTTACCTTTATAAACTTTTAGACCATTACTGTGACACTACAAAAAATTAGATGTTTGTGGGAAGATAAAGTGGACTATTCACCATGCAATTTATATTTAAAGCTATCTTTAAGAGACCATTGGGTCTTTTACTGCATATACTGTACCACAATAATAAGTAAACTAGTAAAGTAATAAGTAGTAAAGTTAGTCCATGTATTTGATGTTGTGTCACAGGTGAGACACACATCCAGTCTGTCAGACTGACTTAACGTCTGAAGAAGAATCATAGTTTTGAAAAGTTTGGAGTTTTGTACATCATATGTGTTCCTTTTTGTTCTCAAAATCTTTCATACATTGACAGACTACAAAGAAGCCTAGATCACCTACAAAACCACACAGAGAGGAAGAAAGAGTGAGGCTGAGAGCGAGTGAGAGCCTGAATCATTTAAGCCACTCATTTGATTCACAATTCACACACAGATCCCAGCCAGGGGGCAGGGATTTTGAGGAGGAGAGATCAGTAGCCAGGCTTAACTTAAAATGTCAAATGCTTTACTTTGACTTCATGGAAAAAAGACAGTTCACATGCTACCAAGCATTTTCCCCTCCTTTTAAAAAAAAAAATCTTAGAAGCAACAGGTACAGACCGGCTCTTTCACTGAGCTGTAGCAAAACAACGAGGTGCTTCAGTCCTGAAGGCCAGCGATACCTGATCATCAAACTGCCACCAATTAGAGCATTAGTCAAAGTCATTTATTTTGCCTATGTTAAAGAAGGTGCTAAACTCCATGAACCATTCCCTCATACCCCTGCTGAAATTTCATCCAGAGCAATCCTGGCCCCTCAGAGAGAAAGAGGGATATTGAGGAGCTAAGTGAGACGAGGGCTCTAGAGACCAGGCACACCAGAGTAGACCTTGCCAGTCCAGGATCAGCCAGAAAAACGACAGCCCCCCTTCATCATTCCTTCCCTCTCTTTTCCCCGTTCGTCGCTGCTCAACTGAAGGTCTGGGCACTACAAATTCTTTGTGCACAACAGAAAAAATCTGCATGCTCAGAATGATCAGCCACGGAGGGCCTACCAGGGTGCAGGGGGTTGAAGGTGGTGACTGACGCCCTCCCTTTTTGCAGCCTATGACCTAATGCAGGTAAAGAGTGAAGTTTGCTGCTAGACTGCTCCCTTGTCTTCAGTCCCACACCCAAATCTCCACATTTAGGTATTTGTTGAACCTCCTGCACTGAAACCCATGTCTGTGCGGAAACAGCTAAGATGTTGGGCAGCACACAAGTTTCCATGTATGGTAGGAAAGGAAAGGACAGCTTGAAAAGCTTTCTGTAGATTGTGAACAATATCATAAAAGAAAAACTGCTAAATATACTGTAAATTTATAGTGTCATATTCACAAATCAGTATTTAGAAATGGAAAAACTGGTGAACTGAACAAGGAAAAATACATAATGAAAAGATGAACTGTGGAGTGCATGCAGGCTGCCTGGCTGTATGTGTTTCAGTGGAACAGGAAATCGTGTGTTTGTATGGTGTCTCATCTGAGAGGTGTTTCCAGGTGCTCTTCAAGTGGTTTCCTCTGATTTAGCCCCCTACAGCTTGTCAGCTAACACCTAAGCAGTCATGTGTTTACTCGGCTCAAATTAATACATCAGCCATCACACTGAACAGCAGAAAAACAGAAAGCTAAATGTCTGACATACTGGCATAAAGACAAATGTATCTTGTGTGAATGTTGAATTTCATCCATGTTAAAAACCTATTTATAAGAAGACTGTCTAGTTACACATTACCATTCAATTGTACCTGTAATATAGAAATTACAGATGTTCTTGGTGAAAAATCTTAAAAACAAAAACATTTCAAAGAAAAACATCAACACATGCTTGCTTTTTGTATCTATAACAGTCATCTTTTACAAACATGCTGAAAAAGGTTTACCCCTTCTGATAAATAGCACCCTCTTCTGCTTAGCCTCTGAAAGAGCCTCCTATTCATTTCCTACTCAGTGTAAACTATTCAGCTATAGCAGGGTAGAAGCTTACATTGGTTTACAACAGATTTAAAACACATTAAACACACATAAAATGTTTAAAGCTTGTCATGACAAACAGCACAAACACATGAACATGAACATCATCCATCACATTTCTGTGAACAGAACAGGAAAAACACCCAGAAAACACAGTCATCTATATTCTTTTAATGTTGGCCAAAAGGCCTTACAAACTACCAAAGGAGTCACATGGAGTGCAACTCTGTATAATCATGAACAAATCTTACAACATCCAAGTCCAAGAGCAGAAACTCACCACTGTAAATCTTTATGACAGCCAACTTTTCTCTCCTTTCAAGCCAGAAAGGACACATTACTACAGACATCATGTGACGTATGTATGAAAAAAAAATGTAAATGGAAAATGTATTCAGTAATGGTACAGATGGTAGCTCTTTACTTACATTTATCATTTTAATATTAATCGGTCTATATTGTTTTTGTCTGCTCAAAACAGATGATTAGCCATAATTCTCTACAATCAAGAGCAGCGGTCCTGTTTCAACAGTCAATCCCAAACTGGAGAAAAGGATATTTCATCCAGCGGCTATACACGAGGCTCCAACAATAACACCTCCTCATTGAAAGGAAATTCCTCGGCTTCCACTGAAACACACAGCTCTCTTAATCCTCCTCTGGTAATGAGGTCATTTCACAATATAATTTTCTCCCTTCTTTTTCTTTCATTGTAACAAATTAAAATCGGGCGTTTCCCAGTTACAAGAACAAAACCTACTGATTGAGCTCAAGATGCTTATTTATAACTATTAATGATTCAAAATAATAGGATTAAATTTCCGTATGACAAACTTTGATTCTGTAGATGTTCAGTAGTGCTTTGCTAGCTAAGAACAGAGGCCTTCAGTGAGGTGGGAGTGGAGGGAGAGGACGTGATAAAGCAGTCACAGAACAGACAGAGATATTGTTGAGAGCTTTGCCCTGCCAAAACCATCTCTGATAGCTGCTCTAAAACCATCTGATCACAGGAGCAGCCTGTCTGGCTTTAAGCGGAGGTGACAGTGTATCTGTGAGACACGTTACAAGTCAGAGGAAATTGGAGATAAACAGATAAAAGAACGCAATCTCTGTTGGAAGTAGCAAGGCACAGGGGGCAGGAAATAAACCTGTATTTAAGCTGATTACCCAAGCAGAGTCCCAGCCTCTTTCAGCAGCTCTGCACAGCCTGGCCTCACCACTACCAACGTTGTTAATTAGAGATTTGCTAAGGAGAAAAAAGGCAGCCTTGTCAGACTTGCAGGAGTGTTAGTGATGGCTGGTTGGAGGGGGACATGCAGAGCTCTTAATTGGGTCTGTATGCTGTATCGGTGGCTGGCTGGAGCGCTGGTGATGATTGCTGTGAGCAGGTGGCCATGGTGGCAGCTCCATGCAGGCTGTCCCAGGCCAGCCTGTCTGTTCTTGTCAGGACCTGGAACACTGAGCAGACAGTTCCTAAGCCCCACACTCATTACACCAAGTTGCCCACCCTGTTGCCTAGCAACACCCTCATAGGCCCTCCACAACACTTCCTCCCTGGTCCCACAATGTAACTTGCAGTCATAGAGGACTATTTCCACACTGTCAAGCTATGGGGAAAAGGATGAATATCTGCGTTCTATTAAAATACAACACATACTAAGGTATTTTAACCCAGAAGTGACATTTGATCTTATCCTTTTCGCAACCAACAATGCACAATACACCAAACAGCATTATGTCAGTGACACTGAATGTAAGTTGTTCATAAGTCAATGTCTCAGACATGATGCAGCTGGTCATACGTGACATTTGCGATTACAATATGCCTACTAAGAGTACTTATGATCCTCTAACCATTCTTGCTAAATATGCTGCTATCATTTTATTGCAGCAAAGCAAGCATATTGTATCAAGCAGCAGTGGGATGAAGGAAACTCATGCAAATGCTCTTTTTAAATTCACTTGAATAAATGAACTAGTCTAAAATTCCTAGTTCACACAGCTACAGTATATTCCTCTAAATCATCCTGGTGAAAAATTTAAATCTTATCAGATTTTCAGTGAAACAACTGCCTGAGGCAAACTTTAGAGACAAAAGGACTGCATGGAGGCAGAATATTTTTAATGGAGCATTTCTAATACTTTCTTTGTATTACCAAATGTCATCCATGTCCCACGAGGTCCTAGTGTTTCTTTTGCTGCTGTTAGATTACTTTGGACAGTAGTCAGCCAAAGTTTCATGATTCAATGGAATTTTGACGAATGCAACAAATGAAGTGTAAAAAAGAATCAATCATGTCAGAGATTGACTGGACGCACTTTGGAGAAGGGTATGCGGGAACAGTGCCTGTGCTGGAAAATGACAGGAAACAGCAGGATGACATCAGTCATGGCACAGTGCAAGGCCTGTTTAATGAAATGAAGAAATCAATGGGCTTCTATAACGCCTCTTAAAACATGCACACCTCGACACTCCAGTTGTGAATTAAAAAAGGACATATTTCATGTGACCACAGAAGAAATTGGAGCAGAGCTGGAATACAATCAAAACCAACATCAACCCCTAATATGCAGTGACTAATCTGGCAGTAATATATGTTGTTTTCATTTCTCTCCCCTCAAAGGGTTATGGCTTAAAACTAATATGAAACCAACCTCTGTGCTATGCCTAGGATCTGAATTGTTCAAACTAAATGAATTCAGTCAAAAGTCCACCAAGTGACACAGTGTCCTCACAGTCCGTTCAGCATTATGCCTGCAGGCTGCCTGGTCCTAAAAAGGGTCAACATAAAACACAAACCCACCCCAGAGGTTCTCTCTAACACGAGAATCCACATCAAGACTTGTCCACATTCTGTGGTGCTGCTCCAGTTACTGAAGCAGGAGAAAAGGGGAAGCTCACAGCCCTAGACCCACTTCACTGTGCCAAGAAACCCACAGCATACAAAAGCTGGAAACCCAAATTGCAATAATTTGTCACGGGCAGTTCGAATGTCTGGAATGTCTCCGTTTGTGCAGTCAGAATATCAAACAAGATGGGTGGTGTTCCTAGAGATCAGGGCTGCTCTCATGTCGGCCGATCAAAGTGTGCAGCACTAGTGCTACAATGTTCACACGCAGCTGTGTCTTCCCTGGGGTTGCACTTGGGCTGCGGGTGCTAGACCTCACTGTGGAAGTTCCTGTAAATAATGGTTTTGTCACTGTGTTCACATATTCCTCCAACCAATGGGCCTGCTCTGCCTTATACCTCTATTAACATAGGCTTGCATCCTCACAGCTGACTGCTGAAATCACCTCATTACATACACATAGATTTCATAGAGAGGAATTAAATGACACCTATATCAATAAAGCACCACCAGGATATAATGTTAATGAGGAAACTATTATTATAGAGTCAGACTAGCAGGCTAGCTAAGCCTTTTTAAAATATTGTATTAATCATCATGGAGACATTCAGGATACACAGATGATGAAGCAGCAGCCATTCTTCTTCTGCCAGATTTTAGTGTCTTTACATAAACAGGAACAGCCAGGAAGCGGTGCACTGACCTTGCATTTAGTGGTCAACCCGTTCTACCAAATCCACCTAAGCTGTAGCTTCAGATTTGACAAACAGTTGTAAGAGTGGAGTTAATTCTCATCTACCTCTTGGAGCAAAAGCAAATAAACAATTTTCTCAAAATATCCAACAATTTCTTTAAACTCACTTCTGTCACTGCAGCCATGGGGAAAGTAAGAGGCCATTCTATGCTGGGTGGTTGAGGTGGTACAATAGAAGCATAGGACGAGGTTAATCACAGTGAGGACATCAAGAAGGTAGGCATGACTGCATTACCTTCCCTTTGGTCTATTCATGAGGAATGCAAGTTATGCCCAAACCTCTACTAGTCAATATTTCTTTTAGATAAAATGATAAGAACAGCTTAGTCTCTCATCAACTCCAACTAGGACGCCAGCCAAAAAACAGACCAAAGGAACACATTCTAACCTGAAAATTAACAAGCCGAACATTTGAACTATAGTACATTTAGAATACAACACATAGGCTGATATATTCTGTTATCAGGCCGATGTGTCATGATCACACATCCATTCCTGTGGGAGTAATTCAGTTACCATTTGACCCAAGTCATCGGCACCTCAGATTTCCCTATGTCCAGAGTCATACTGGGCCTTATTTTACAACCCTGTCATTTTTCACTCTTTTTGGTTGTGGTGAACAAGGTCAAAAGGATTTGTTTATATTTAACCTTACTCCAAAACATCTTTCACCACATTTTGTACTCAAGAATTTGGATATTTGAGATTGAAAAGGCTCAGCAAAGGAGAAAAATGAGCCTGTAGACCTACTAATAATGGATTATTATGAAAAGAAAAAAATGACAGCAGGAAAGGAAAACACAGTGGATTTCCTTCTGGCTGGTTTGACATTACAACGATGTTTAACTTAAGGTACCAAGGGAGGTGAACTGCATAGACCAAAAGACTGGGCTCAGGAGAGCAAGAGAGTGAGCAAGACAGAATGAAAATGAGAGAGAGGAAAAGGAAAAATGTAATTAATCACACTAGTCAGTGGGCCTGGGCTGATGTAGGTGTGCTTGAGTTCTGGTTTGTTTGTCGGTCTCAAGAGAAAGGCCAGTGGAACTGCTATGCTGTGTATGGGTGGTCAATTAGTTTACAAATTTCAGCTGTGACAGAGACATTCTCCTCAACCCTGGCTCCAAACTCCCTCCGCCATCCCTGACCAAACCACATCACATCAGGGCCCAAACCTCATGAAGCACTGAGGCACTCCCCCGGCTGCAGCAAAAAGAAGCTCACTCCATATAGCCCAACCTAAATCAGCTGTGATTATGTTGAATTGTCTCACAATGAGGATGAGAATCTGCCAGTGCTTTTAGCCCCTCTTCAGTTTTCCATGGATTTGACATATTTCTGAGAACCAGACCTCCACTACTCTATCATTCTATTTTTTCAGTTCTCTGGGATAACAATGTGTTTCATATTCCTGCCAATTTCACTTAATATACTTCCCTGGACAGATCAGTTTGACAATAAAAGCCAAACAAAAGCCATATAAGCAGACTGAAATCAAATCTGGACATGGGATAAATATGTTTTTCTGAGCATGTCATGCTGGTTCAGAAAATAAAGTTCTGATGTCAACAACGATCAGGTTTTACAGTTGGATAAGGAACTAATGCTTGGCTTTTACTACACTTGTTTGACAAATGATGATGGCATCATAGCTGCAGTGGGCACCTCGCTATACGCTTACACACACATACAAGTGTTGATGGACAAAAACCACACCGTGGATCAAGCCACACCACTGTAGTTAATCTAGTTATTAACACCATTATCAATCATCCTCTGTGATCCAGTGGCAGTATGTCCACTGAGATTAAGAAGCTGACTGATTTAGTGTGAAAGGTTTCAGAAAGGTTTGAATGTGCAAAGAATGAGGGCATACTGGATCATTATTCTACATCTTCACTGCCATGTAGATGATTTCTACTCACTACTATCATTATGTAACATGAAATATGAATATATACGTTTCCTTTTTCTGGTATAAGCATGCAGGGGTGGGAGTGGCTATGAGCATATTTTTAACAATATAATGTTAATACATGCACACATGAACCTGTGTCAGTGCACGTCCACTTATTCACCACCCAAGTATGCATCTATATCTTTCTGGCTCTGTGTACGTGTGGAAGATTGAACTGATTACAATGAATGCACTATAATACATTTGTCCCACTGTGCATTCATGCCAATTTCCATGAATATTTGTGGGGGGGGGGTTCAGTACAGGAAATGTAAAGGTTGAGGTAGTTCCTTGGGAACAAAGGCAACTCCACATGAGCCTTTTCCTTTCATAAGAGTTTAGGACTCCTGTGCACATAACTGTAACACTTAAGAGGAAACATCCTGAAGCTGCCACCCTCACTTTACCTTCACCTTCTATAGATAGTCTGACCTACAGTGCATCAAAGTCTGTGTTCTACTTTGTGACATAGTCCACAGAAAATCTAAGGTAACTGACAAGCAATGCTGGCTATGATCTGGTATTCCTCAGCTGTGGCTGCAAGAGCAAAAACCCACAAATCTCCAGTGACCCACTGACCCCATCAACTTCACAAACCCTTCACTGCTCTCTTACAGTCTTATCTCTCTGGGCCTCACCTTACAATCCATATCATCATCATCCTTGCCTCTTGCCTGCTCCATCTTTCATCTTTCCTCTATTTTCATGATGTTTTACTGCTCTGATCGAAAATTGAGTCATAACTTCCTGACTGCACTGTTCAAAGGTCAATGCCCCCCACTCCTCTCTATCCTTTTCTCTGTGCTCCCACCCCCCTTCCTCCTCTCCCTTTTGGGAGGCCCCTTATCCAACACGCCCAGCACTGCATTCCACAGACAGTGGGAGCACCTTCAAATGCTGCACATGCATAGCAGACCACCACTCGCAGCAGCACGCAGGGCGACTGGACCCCAACCTCAGCTGCCACCAGGCCTCAGCACTAGGCTCAAGTCCTGCCAAGGAGAACTTTGACTGGGGAGAAATTGCAATGTAGCAGCAACAGAGTCTGTGTGATGACAAGGAGAAAGCAACTGTGGCTCTCAAGGAGCAGAGTGATAACTGTACAGTATTAGTCACCTCTGAGCTGCTGAAACCAGCTCCCAGTAAAGTCTTCATGCCACAGTGGGGCCTCTCATGTTTGTGCTGGGAGGTTGGCAGCTGCAATAGTGGGGTGCAGGGCTCAAAGCACCTTTTCGTCTGACCTCCAAATCCTCTCTGCTACCCTGACGTGCAGCTCTAGTTTCAGCCTCCCAAGGCTTCCAATGTATGTGGCTCTCAAAACAATAATGTTCTTGTACAAAGTCACATACCACAACACAGTAATGTTCACTGATGTAATGAACAGTCAATCAATCCATTAGTTGACCGATTCAAATTTAATGGATTCTGATCTTGACTATTGCCCTCAGTGAGGGAAACATGAAAGTGCACTGAAAAGTGCCAAAACAAGAAAAACTGAGACCTCAGAAATAACATGGCTTTGCTTATTTCATCTTCTGTTCTTGAAACAGATTGCTTACTATATAGGAAAAAATTAACATTTGTTTTAAAGCAGGAGGAAATGTTACATCTGAATATTTTGTTAATACTATATGCAGAATGAACCCATTTTATTGATATAGTATGTTTAACAATAAAGCATTTTTTATATAAATTAATCTTATGAGTCAAAATGGTAATGGGTGCTATAAAACATACAGTAAGTTAAAATAAATCTGACATAATAGTACAGTTATGCTACAATAATTTTAGTAAAAACATTTAATACTAAATTAACACATGACTTGTGTGTAATTAGTAAAGCACCATCCAGTGCTATGTGAGGAGAAATACATGGTTTCAAACCTGTATCTGAGGCACACAAACACCATCTCGTCAGCTCCTGTATTAGGTCCTCTCTGACAGCATTGTGTTGCATTGGACAGTTGCTGCTTCTCACCTGGAGCACAGATAGTATTACTGCACAGTAAAATTATATGCATAGAGATCAAGAGAGTGCAGTCTGTGCACAATAAAAGATGAGTCGAAACAAAAATGTTGCCTAAGTAACATTATGTATGGTGGCATGTGTGCAAATAACCTACCCCGCTCCCAGATAAAATAAAAAAACATACCATGATTATACTGTAACAGCAAAGTTACAAAGTAGAGTTTGATTACAGGATATTTAAATAACATATTTTCTAATGAATTAAGCAGACATGAATGATATCTCGTGTCTAATTCTGATAAGACACTACATTAACCACATAGTATTTACTTGTGTTGTTGAAATTGTACTCTAGCGCACCAAAAGAAGTCATCCACTTTAGGAAATTTGAGGAACCTCTATCCTACAGCAGTCTTGATGTGTGTGAACAGAGACAGGTACAGTATGTCTCCCCTTTTGGCTGGGCTCCATTGTTAGCCTCTAGTCGTGCCTGCATGCTGTGATTATCAATGAAAACATCTGGATAGACTTAGTCAAGGAATCCTATAAAGAACCTAATGGGCTCTTCTAACATTTTTGAAGACTGATTAAGAGCTGTTTCAGATCTTGTTCACATCAGTGACTTCCATCTGTGATTTATTTAAGTTTTCTCCGAATTCGTTATCTACATTACTTGCTCCCTTTAAATGTAAAGAGGGTTTGGGGAATTTATGGGGGTACTTGCATTTCTTTGTAGGTAATGTGCAAGATGGCTGAATATTTGCTCACAGAGCAGGTCAAATACCTGGGTAAAAATGGAAGACTGCTCAATCACCGACAAACTGAGCATAACTAGAATGAAATTGAATATTCTGTTGAAAATGATCCTACTTCCTCATTTCATGCATGGAAATACTTAAAACATTCACAGATGCTGTCATAAATCTGGTTTTCCAACATTTTTTTATTTTTTTTTTACAAAGCCTGTTTATACACCTTTGTTGTTTTAAATGTGTTACTCGCTTTTAATCTTGTCCATCCTAAAATATAACCACTTTTTGGAGTTATGCCAGCACGAAAGGCAAATTTACACCTTGCATTTTAACTCAGTAACACCTAACATATAGAATAGTGAAATAGCGAACAGGTTTTAAGGCCTATTTCGCTTCCAGTAGTGTGACCCTTAAGTTTTATGAGAGAGGCTAACACTATGAACTACATTTGTTACAAATTAAGCTTCCGAGTGCTATAAAGTTGACACCTGCAACTTCAAACTTTTCTTTAGAAAGGAGCACGGCCACTGATAACCGAATAGAATATCTTTAGCATAGGTTAGGTAAGTTAGCTAAATCATGTCAAACTGTTGACAACAGTATAGGGAACGTATAATCCAAACGAACAATTTTATAACGTTAGCTTTAATTGTAACTGGCTGTAAACTGGTAAAATGCCACTGGGTTGTCTTACCGTCGAAAAACATGTTTTGTTCAAACATTGTTCACTCCAAAGAATAAAGTGGTAAAGGTACTTTGTATTAACCGCAAGATGTCGCCACAATCAACGACCCTACACTGTTATTGCTGCATTTAGGTGCTCCTCGAAAGGTCGTATTCTGACCCAAAAGAAATATGATGTGTAGACTCTGTAGGAATAAAAAGAGATTCTGAGCAAATTTACAATAAAACATAGAGTGCAATTAGTTAACATAGTTAAACTCTGGCAAAGGTGTGATCATTATTTTATTTAATCGTGCGATGTATGAACGCCTTTTCAGACAACAAATACAATTCCTTTTAACACGTCGACGTTAAGTGTAAGATTCATTTATACTAGTCGCTTTGATTCACTGAAGGTAGTAACGTTAAACCTCTGCCTGTCATATTACATTATAGTTAACATATGAATTGCGACACTAAATCCTACAATTCCCAACAGTACCTGAAGTAACCGGAAGCCCGGATGTGACCACAGAACTACAGGAACCGAACTTCAGCTAGTAGCAGTAATTGTAGCACAGTAGCTAAGTTAGCATTCAGAATAAAACTGTAGCAAATACGCCATAGTGTGTATCGCTGCTGTCGACATTTATATTAAGCAGTAGGAAGAAATTACAAACAGAGGTATAAGTTTCAAACTTGGGTTTAATCGTTTATGTTTGGAAAATCGCATTTTAGGGCACCGCTAATCAGCAAATTGTTTTTCCATGGTAGTTAGCTAATTAAGATTGCAATAACAACATACTATAAGTAAACCTTTTCTATATAGTTGACGTTACTGTTCTATTAACATTCACAATTTCGCCGAATGCTGTGGCTTGAAACTGAAACTGTCATATTGTTAGGTGAAATTTAGCTAGATAGTACAGGAACAAGCTAAAACGGACTGGGCTAGTGTAATGTTAAGATGACAGGTTGAAAATATTGTCATTCCCCGTCCTCTTTTAAGGAAAATCAAATCTGTATTTCACTTTATCCCTGTTTTCCTTTTCTGGTGAGGAATGGTCTGACTGCAGCAGCACAAGTAAAGATGCACAGCCGGCTGCAGGAGTTAAAGAAGGAAGAGGAGACTCTCCTCAAAATCAAAGTCATGCTACAAGATCAACTGAACAGGTTAAAGGTGAGAGTGGGAACCCGGAAGAGTTTAGAATATGAGTGTGTTGGTGTGTAAATGTTTGTATTACTTCTGTTGTTTACATTATGTATTCACTTTGCATTTCAGTTTGAAGAAGGGGCTTTGAAATCTATTATTAATGCTCAAACAGAAGAAGGAGGCTCTCAACACATATCCCCAGAAACTGAGGTAAATCCAAGAGAAAATCGGGAGCAGTCCTTACTTGTAATAATACTAATACTTTAATACTCAGTGAAATACTATCATCTGTCGGTTTACTCTGCTACTCTACCACAAGTTAAAGTTTGCAGGTCTGGGAAACCTTATGGATTAGACTCACTCACACAAAATGGTATTTAAATGGTATGGTACTTCAATAAATATGGTTAAGACTGGAAATTGGTTAACATGTTTGTGTGTTTACATACAATAGTACTAAGGCATACAAAACCAAGAACTCGTGTTTAATAGAAATAATGTTTAGTCCATTTCCTTGTGTAGAAGAAATTAAAACATACCTCACAGAGGATGGACATGGACAAACACATTGTACAATTTTAGATGGCATTGGACAATATTTCAGCATGACATTGTTAGAATAAAAAATAACATTAAAAAGCAGCTGCATGATGATCTCTGCATAATTATATTTGATGAAAAGTGGTCTCCCATTCTCAGTATTTTTAGTTCTGTCTAGTCAAGACTTAAATACTTATTATTTATTTTCATTGTTTCAGGTTTTTATTAACCCTGATGATGAGAGCGAGATCAATCAAACCAAACTGCTACTGAATGCCGCTGTAGATTATGATATGGAGGAGGAGGAAGAGGATGATGACGAAGATGAAGAGGATGAAGAAGAAGAAGACGACAATCAGCTCGAGTTTGTGCCTGAGGAGGATGACGAGGACGACGATTACTAAGATTCTTAGTGTTTCATGGGGCTTCAACATTTGCAACTCTGAAGAACCACATGTAAACAGACAGTTGTTTATTTGTTCACCTGTTTTGTAATACCATTTCTAAAATGTAATTTATTTGGCTGGAGTGACAAAGAGATACAGTGGAATGATGTGTGGTGCTAACAGTATTCTTGCCTGTTTTTAGGCATGTTGTCAGGATTTCAAACCATATCAGAATTCACAGTTTTGCCGGAAATGTCTCACTGAAATGAAGTAAGACAGTGTTGTTAGGTGCTTATACCATATTAGACATACTGTGCATTTTGAATATAAGAAGGTGTGCAACAATTCACTTGAGAATCTAATGTTGAGATGTGTCTGTTAGCATGGAAATGTATGGCTGGGCCATATGAGAAAATAGTGTGTATGTGTTATGTAAGAAATTATAATTGTAAGCACAAAATAAAATGATTTGCGTAGAGTACGCCTGACTACATTTTACAGTGTACACTTCTACACCAACTTGCTTCCAATGGGGTTTTTTTTTTCAGATTTATGAGCAAAAAGAAGAGAACTCTTATTTTCAGTTTCATTCTCAGTTACGATATTTAACATAGATAGTCTATAATAATTTATTCTAACCTGACCTTGGAGAATGGATAATGCAGTGCAAACACTTTTCACCAACAAACCATTCAGCGTTTTCTAAACAGCTAAAACAATACGGTGTGCATCACAATGAGGCCAGCTTTGATACGGACAGCAGGGACAGCTCTGGAGAAGGGTGGTGCAACAGCAGGCAACGTACAATAGAAATCGCAACAATAGATATATACAGCTTTCTACATGGTCTGCTGTCGAGGAGTATTCCCATTTATCGAGGGAGTTAGGCTCAGCACATACACCTGCTGCAAATGAATTCTTCATAAGGTAAGCAGCTAATTGAACATCTTAATATGTATGATTATGGATTTTGCAATAGTGATTAAAATATTTGCATTACAAAAATCAATAAAGAAAAACTAAGTAAAATGAGCAGTAATGTGTATTGGTATTTGTAATTGCAAATGCCTAGAGTCTAAATTCCCAAAGATAACAGTGTACAATGACTTTGATAAATCCAATGTTTATGCTCATTTCAGGTTTATTAAACTAATTAACATGTATGGCACTCGTAAACACCTGGAATGGAAATTACTTACAGAGAATTATATTTAAAGAGTGAGTTGTGTGCGCTCAAATCTGACAAAAACATTAACCTTTGACATGTAACAAATTAATTCATTTCCTTATATCTGTCAAATTAATTCAGTTTCAGTTCAGTTTATATAGTGCCAAATCACAGCAAAAACCACCTGAAGGCACTTTACCTAGAAAGTTAAAACCTTACAGAGTTATAAGGAAAACCCAACCAAGCACTAGGCAACAGTGGAAAGTGGACAGTGGAAATTCCCTTTAATGGAAAAAAAATGAAACATGAAGCAGCAGACAAAAGACTGGGCAGGTTAGTAGGACACAAATGGCACACTGGAAACATGCAGCTCTCAAGCTGGGGATACCTGCAGAAACGTACAGAGAGAGAGGAAGAAGCACAACTACAGGAGAGAAAAGACACAAAATTAAAGACAATCAATAGTAGCATATAAATGGAAAAGAGAGGAGAGGGTCATTTGCGAAATTATGAAGTTTAAAAAATTTCCATTTTCCTTCTTTAGCTTGTTTTTGTTGAAATTATTATCCATTGTCTTGTAATTGTGTACCATATATATATCAACCTCTCTAACATCAACTTTGCTTACAGAGGTGAAACCATAGTTTGTATGGGATCTGTGTGCCTCAGCAAGATGAGCTTACACTCCATTGACTTTGAATAGGGGTATTTGGCTCTGTGTTAGGGATGTGGGACCCCCCGTAGGGCATCACATTGGATGCTTCCAGACTGTTTGATGGCAGTTTAATGTGATTCTTTCAAGATTTTTTCTCTGACATTAATTTAAACAGTTTTCAAAAATAAATTTTTGCATATGGGTATACATGCTGTAACGGAATGTTTGCTCCAGACCAGTAAGTAAGTGTTGATGCTGACTGGTTCTTGTCTGTGCACAGACAACAGTGAGGGACTGGAGCAGAACTAGACAGTGACTGTGCTGCAGGCTCAGGAGTACCATGCTGCCCCGCTGTACATTCAGTGTGTGCCATGTGTTTATGTTGGTGCTGTGTCTGTCTGCGGCTGAGGACTTCGACTGGACAAAGAACGACCACGGCTCCTTCTATTATGGCACTTTTCCAGTTGGTACTGTACACACAACTTGTTTTTATCTTTAGTGTGCTACATATAGTACATTTTAATTACTAGTTAAAGGTGACCTTATTCCTCTTCAGAGCTGGTCATTGAAAAGCTGAATGCTTGTTTCCGATGTTGTATGTATTAGGATTTTCGTGGGGTGCCGGCAGTTCAGCCTATCAAACAGAAGGAGCCTGGGACAAAGATGGAAAAGGACTGAGCATCTGGGATGTGTTCACTCACAAAAAAGGCAAAATTCAACAAAATGAGACAGGGGATTCATCTTGTGAGGGCTATTACAAAGTCAAGGTGGGATGATCAGGCGTGATGTGAGAAATGTGGAGAAAACTGAGGGAACAAAAGTAACATTTCATAAACATTATTTATGTTTTGTACAGGATGATGTTTCTTTGATGAAGGAGCTGAAACTTAACCACTATCGCTTCTCAATATCCTGGCCCAGAATCATCCCCACTGGAGTAAAGTGTGAGCACCTATTCTTGATTAAACTCGTCTATCACACACATATGATTTTATATATTAAATGATAAATCTAAAGAGTTATTTACACTTAATCAACATCTGCAGCTGACCACGTAAATGAAAAAGGATTACAGTACTATGATGAACTTATTGATCATCTGCTGGAGAACAAGATCACTCCCATTGTCACTCTCTATCACTGGGATCTTCCACAGGTTGGTATCATCCACAACCTTAGTTTGTTCGCATTACACTATGACTACACTACCCTATTATTTCTTAGTGGGGCTACCTAACTCTAACTCTGTTTTACTAGGTCTTACAAGACAAATATGGTGGATGGCAGAATATAAGCATGGTCAACTATTTCAATGAATTTGCCAACCTGTGCTTTGAAAGATTTGGCAACCGAGTCAAGCATTGGATCACTTTCAACAATCCATGGGTTGGTTCAAAATATACTCCCACCTTTTAGTATATTTTACATTTTTGTCATAGAACGTGGCTAACAGGTTACTGAATGCACTATTATTTAACCAATACGTTCTCAAACACAGTCTGTAGCAGTTGAAGGCTATGAAACGGGTGAACATGCTCCTGGAGTGAGGCTGAGAGGAACAGGGGCCTACAGAGCTGCACATCACATAATCAAGGTATGAGAATGTAAACGTATTCAAATAAACTATGAAAATACACTTCAGAACCCATGGCTACTTTGACCTGAAATGTAAAAATATTTTTCACAGGCACATGCTAAAGTTTGGCACACTTATGATACACAGTGGAGGGCAAAACAAAAAGGTAAATGAAATGAAAGTGGTGATTTTATTCACTATTTGTATGTCAACTATACTGTTTGAGCGTTGACAGCTGCTGTTCACATCTGCAGGTCTCATTGGTATCTCTCTGTCTGGGGACTGGGGAGAGCCGGTGGATATCAGCAGTCAGAAAGACATTGAAGCAGCTGAGAGATATGTGCAGTTCTACCTGGGCTGGTTTGCCACACCTGTCTTTCATGGAGACTATCCCCAAGTGATGAAAGACTTCATAGGTGAGATTAATTTTAAACAGCTATTTTAGACATTAGTCACTGGGGAATTCACTAACCACTATTTTTGATTGTGTATTTAGGAAGGAAGAGTGTCCAGCAAGGCCTTGGCACATCTCGCCTGCCCACATTTTCCCCCCAGGAGAAGAGCTACATTAAGGGGACCTGTGACTTTCTTGGCATCGGTCATTTCACCACCCGCTACATTACTCAGAAGAACAATCCATCAGGCCGCAGTACCAGCAGCTACTTCACTGACCGTGACCTAGCTGAGCTGGTTGACCCAAGGTGGCCTGACCCTGGGTCAGAGTGGCTCTACTCTGTGCCCTGGGGTTTCAGACGTCTGCTCAATTTTGTCAAGGTGACTCCAGCTGAATAGTGCACTGCAAATGATACACAGCAAGATTGTTTTGTACATGAAATGTTCTCACACAGACTAACTTAAAGTGACATTACATACAAGTAATTTACTGATTTATTCTGTATTTAGACTCAGTATGGAAACCCAGTGATTTATGTGACTGAGAATGGAGTCTCTGAGAAGATGTTATGCACAGAGCTGTGTGATGACTGGAGGATACAGTACTATAAAGACTACATCAATGAGATGCTAAAAGGTGAATGAACTCATGCATATTGCAGAACAAAATTAATCAAATTAGGAGAAAAGTAATTGACATTCTAAACTCACTCTGCTTTATGTGGTGTCAGCTATCAAAGATGGAGTCAATGTGAAGGGATACACTGCATGGTCCCTGCTGGACAAATTTGAGTGGGATGAAGGCTACTCTGAGAGGTTTGGCTTGTACTACGTGGACTTCAGGAATAAAAACAAGCCTCGCTACCCCAAAGCTTCTGTTCAGTTTTACAAACGCATTATCAGCTCCAATGGTTTCCCCAATCAGAGAGAGGTGAGAGAAACAGCGTAGATACTACAAAGGCCTACTTTACACCTAATCCTGCTCCCTCTGCAGAATTTCTTTTCTCATTACATTTCAGAAACAAATATGCTCACATATGTTTCCTCTGCAATTAAGACATTTAGAATAATTGATGAATGCTCTGCTATGCCACAAAATAAGTCGCTGGTGATACGTAATTGCACTGTAAACCCTCACAGGTTGAGAACTGGAGGAGGAAGGCTGTTGAGACCTGTTCTTCTAGCAACCAGCTCCTTGCTGCAGGTTAGTTCAACTATAGCATCCCCGAACTTTTGTCAAGTCTCAGAGGTGACCAACTAGCTGGGGTAAACAAATAAAGATTCTGAACCATGACAATATAATTTAATAAGAAAGTATATAATCAGAATTTGACCTGCACATGTGTTGCTGATTTTAAGCACTTCAGAAAACACATCAACAAATTATTAACAAAATAAGCACACTGGAAATTCAAATCATGATTAACAAAATATCCTACAGATTATCTGAGATATCTTCTTTGTTTGCCCCTCCAGCTAGAAGAAAATCCAAGGAACATGCAGAAATGCCAAAGGTTTGGCCAGTGCATGATGAAGTTTAGAACTTCATGGTATGTCTTCAGTTAATATAAATTCTTGATCTGCTGTTTTGTGATTGTGTGGTTTTAAATCTCACTAACACCTTTTACCTCTGTGGTTTATTATCGCCTTTGAAACAAGCTTCTGCTGCTTATATAGTGTTACATTAAATATATTTTAAATCATCTATATTTTCACTGGTGTGCCTAAGTCTAATTTGCAACCAAGAACAGACTTTTTGATTTCATAAAAACTTTGATAAGAACTTACAAGCAGTGCTTCATGGTTACCAGTTTTTATCAAAGGACTGTGAACGTCTGCCCATGGAGTATTTCACAAAGCAAAACTATACATTTAACCAGATAATATAATGCCAGGGAAACTTTCTGTGATACTGTATATTTTAAAAATAAAACTTCAACATGATTCAGCCATGATTATTTATTATTGCCAATAAGTTTCAGAAGAGTTATCTGGCTAACGTGCAAATGCTGCTTTCTGAAATATTCCCCAGTAGCTGCATGCAGTTCTCAAAGGGTTAAAATGTCGTTAATCAACAGAGTCTTTCTTTTTCTATTAGAGGAACAGCGGAGTACTGCTGCCAATATTCTAAGACTTATACATGGTAAGAAATCCCTCATGCTCACTATAAAATAGATCAAAAATCATTTGAGTAAGAAATATTAACCCTTTGAGTGCTGTGCTTGAGCATTATTACTCGCTTCATTAGCGGTGACTTAACTATATAATAACGCTAGTGAGTTGTTGATGTGTGTGTGCTTTGCAGACCCTTTGACCAGCCACATGGAGATGGTAACTGAGATCGTTGTTCCCACGGTGTGCACCCTCTCTATTTTGCTCACTGCCATCTTCCTTATGTTCCTGCTGAGGAGGCGGAACTAGAAAGTGTGCATGTTTACAATCACAAACACACATAATACACATATTTCTTTAATAGATTATGTGTGAACATAAATACATTACTTGAATTGAATTTCAAGAAAGTTACTGACTTCATTAATTTGATTTGTATACGGTGTTTGCTGTAAAACATTGGTTTAGCCTTGATTAATGAATTTAGTACATGACCTTACATCAGACTCAAACAGTGTGGCTAGTCCTGCGACAAGTTGGATTTTCTTATTAAAATCCTGCTGTGGAACATTATCTGTCTTTATGATCTACTGTACTTTTTTGTTTGGTTTAAACTTGTAGTTCAGCAAAAGGCCTCTTTACTAACTCTTTCAACTATCTTGAGCACAAAAAAATCTGCATCTATGAGAAATATGAGATCAGGCAACCCCTCACAGGGTGTCAGAACATATATACAAAGAACTGACAGTTCTTCATTTAAAACATACATTAATACAGAATACAGTACATTTAACAAACCCCACAGTGCTCACTCCAAGTTTGGTAAATGTAGTATACTTTAAGTTCATCTGGCTTGTTTTTCTAATATTTCAAAACATGTTCATTGCTAAAACAGATAACAAGTATGAAAATAAACACATCATTTTGTCATTTGGTTGTTTGTAAATTCATGCAAAGTTGATGAGACTGCAGCACACCATGGTGGAGAAGAAGGCAGGATCCTCACTGTCACCATTCACCGTTTCATTTGGGTAATCTAAAAACAACAGAGAAATACAAACAAAAAGCAGTTATGTATAATTTTTGCCAGTACATATCAGTACAGTAGACATCATGCCATTTGGTACTGTGCATAAAGATCACCTGTTTCAAAGATGACATGATCAACCAGTGGTCTATCACTGAGCTGCAAGGTTGTCCTGACCTCACGAGGACCATGGCCACTGGACACTTCAACTCCCCACACAACTGGGTGCTCTCTGTGGAACACACACAAACATTAGCGGTGATTAGCAGTGAGACAATGGCCCAAAATTTTTGCAGTTGGCTGCAAATGCTTGTTAGGTAATCTGGACCCAAGAAGGCATCTCTAAACACTGTTGTGGCTGAACCACAGTGAGGAGACAGTGGGACATGCAGAGCCATACAACCACTTTCGAATACAGTATGAAAGTAGATGTGCTCAGGCAAGTTTTTAAATATCATGCCAATATTATAAGTCCTACTTTTCATTGTTTAAATACACTTTTCTAGGTGAAACAAATGGATGATTTTGTTCTGAAACATGATTAATGAGTATAAATTTATTTAATCATAATGAAGCAGATCCTTACTTCTGGTAGAAGTGGCTGATCAGCGCTGGTTTGATTTGGAGTTTGAATTCATGTTCCTCATCATAGGGGTATGTTTTGTAGTGCTGCAAACATGATCTACAAGAAAACCAATAAAAATATTTAATTGTCTACTTTAATGTGATCAATACAAACAGACAATTTGCACACTTATACATCCCAGGAAAAGGACAACTTTACTTACTGTGTGAGGAGGAACAGTCGGTCGTAAGGCAAACCTAGGAACGTACTGCAGGTCACAATTATTTCCAGCAGATGGTGCAGTTTTCTGAGCCGGATCACTTGCTCCTGCAGATCAACCTCTGTGCTCAAGTAGTAACACTGTGAGGTAAAATATTTAGACTCAGAATAGCTTGTGAACAGTTATTTGAAAATAAGCATCAGTAAGTAATATAGTCTTAAACTTACCAAGTGGTTTAAAGTTGTCAATTGCTCACCTGAGAGTGAAAAAAAAGATCAATTTTATTGCAATATCCAAATAGTTTGAGGCAAGGTTCGTGCTTAACATGAACAGAGTAATTTTAAAAGGTTACCAATGAGGTAGTTAATGTAATCCTTTCTCATCTTGTCCAGACCCATCTCTAGCAGCATGTGGACAGGGGTTACACCTGTGAGAGACACATGATCGATCTGCTGATGGTACGACTGCAGGATGAGCTTGCTGAGGGAGCTGCTGCTGTCTCTGTGAATCTATGGGGGAAGCGGAAAGACACAAAGCATAAATAACACTATTCAACCTGTAGCATTTTTCAGTAATACAGTTTTCATGAGCTGTATAATTTTATACCCAAGGTTTGATGTCTCCATATCTCAGAGCTTCAATGACCAATTTCAAACAGTCTCCAATGTCTTGATATGAAGTTACACCTGTGAGGAAAAAAAACAAACAAAAATATAACATTATTGCTGCTTATTATAATTTTAGATCAAATGAAACTTTGATAAAGTAAATGACCTACTCTTTCTCATGCGAACCCACAGCTGTTCCACAAAATCCAAATCGCCTCGTCCCAAGAGGGAATTGAATATAGGAGTGTCTGTCTCCGACTTCAGCTTTGCGGTCTTCAAGAAAAGATCGAGAAGCTAGGAAGTTATCTTATGTATTCAGAAATGATTGCATTTGTGAAACATGTCTTACTTTTAACACCATCGTACCTCTGTTGTTTTTTCAGCTTGATCCTGTAGAGTCTTTGCAGTGCTCTGAAGCTCTAAATGAAGAATGAAACAAAAAATAATCTTGTTAATAATCTGCTGGTGTTATGAAATGTGCGTGTATTAAA
This sequence comes from Ctenopoma kingsleyae, assembly GCA_032353495.1. Classification (NCBI taxonomy): domain Eukaryota; kingdom Metazoa; phylum Chordata; class Actinopteri; order Anabantiformes; family Anabantidae; genus Ctenopoma; species Ctenopoma kingsleyae. Next base: position 14,667,890 of record JAUBNQ010000025.1, on the reverse strand, counting down.
CAGAGCATGTACCTTCTATGTAGGCCTTAGTTAGAGTTACAGCTGATGTAGTTTCCAAAGGTTCCATCCATTCAGTTTCACCAGTTCTTAAACCATCAGCAAGAGTCTGAAATAATATGAATATGATATATTTATTTCTGTACTGAGACAGTTATTCAAATTACTGACTCAGACTCAGATTACTGTGGGACACAAACCTGAAGGAACTCTAGCTCCCTGTACATCTCAAACACGGGGCTTCTCATGTCTCCACTGGCAATTTTAATATTCTGTATGTGAACAAATAAGCAATACATATAGATAGATACTGTATATAGATATATAAAAAGAAAGCAAGACAGAAAAAGAAGGGCAATATTTTTGTAAGCGATTGCAGTACTAGTGTTGCTGTAGAAGACAGGGGTGGCGTCTCAAGTATACTCTCCACATGGCTCCATTTGAAATCCACTGTCACACTACTCTGTGACTCAATCATAGTGTTTTCAACAACTGTGGAGCCAAACAAGTTGAACCTGGCATTGCCTTTAATTGCCATCTGGAAACAGACAGACCATGTAAGTAAACAAACATTCATTCACGATGACTTACAACAAAACATGTTCTATACAATAACTTACCGAAGATGGGTGATGCCTTTTCTTGTGCTCTTGTTTTAGCTCATCTAAAGTTATAAGTGATTTTCTGTCAACAGTTGCACCTAGCAAAATTGATGTTGGAATACAAAAATCCAAAAACATCAAAATGACACACAAATTAATTGGAAACCAGTATTCACTATACTAATAATGTTTCAAGGATGAGTTATTCAAAAAGGTATGAAGTATTTGAGTCATACCTTTGCAGGTAACAGAGAATAATTTGACACCAGACACTTTACTTCCCACAAACAGTGTTTCAGCCGAAAACCAAGTTGTCCCAGCAGGATCAGACATGTCACATCGCACCCACAGAGGATGTAAGGCAGGGTTATTGTCCACAGCTGACACATTAGCATTTTGTGATAATGTATACTGAGACAGCAACTGCCTATAAAATAAATTGAAATTAACACATTTTCATTGTCAGCTACACAGGGGCTACACAGACATTTTGTTATTACAGCTTGCTACATTTTGGTGAAATGTTACGCATTAGTCACCTTGCTTTCATAACTGTGAGTGGCTGTGGTCCCAACTCAGATGTAACCACACTGACATTGTCATCAGCATCTTCAGCACTGCCATCAACACAGTTTGATGTCTCAGTCATTTGTTGATCATCTGGTTTACTAATTTTTGGAACCTTAGAAAATAATGAAACAACATCATGATGCTACTCAGGCCAACCCTAATGTCAAAAATATGTAATATCTAGTGGTTGAAGTCCACCTCAATATGAGTAGTAAACAATAATATCACTCACATATTTTTCACAGATGAACACTGGTTGGTTGCCACAGTACAGATTCACCACAGCAATTCTGTCTCCATTCATCTTCAGTATTTGGATGTCCTCCTGAAACTCAACAAATACTAACTAATACTAACATTAAGACTGCAAGTAAGTATTATTTTCATTATCAATTACTGTGCTTTTTATTTTCTCAAGCAATCGTTTGGTCTACAAAAAACAGTGAAATGCCCTCACAGTTCCACAGAGCATAATTTAACACACAGATTGTCTAAGTAGTGCAGCTTTTCAGACGACTAATTATTGCTGCGCTAACGTTGATCACTGCTATAACACTGAGACAGAATTGGATTTTGGCGAAATTACCTCAAATATACGTGGCTCGTTGCTTTCCACATCTTGAACGTTTCTGAGGCACACAACAGAAATCAAGTATTATTAGCGACTGAAGGAATAAGAACTTAACAATACATAAAGGCAGACAAATCATCATTAACATCATCAACTCTCTACCATTACCTTGACGTTAGTGTTAGCTAAAAATGCTAGATTAGGACAGATAACGTTAAAAACTGCATCCAAAACTCACCGAAGAACATTATAAAACGCCGTGGAACTAGATATCACCTTTGAGCCCATCCCAAAACTGTAACCAGCGACTAATCACCTGTTACAGAGCAAATTGTGGAGTAAACGTAAAGATAAAAAGTTAACGTCAAAAGAGACTTTGAGCTACTACTGTTGATATTTTTACCCAAGAAGATTTTGACAGTGGCGCGCTCGACGTTGACGTCACGAGTTCACAGGTCATCGCTTTAACGCAATATATTTACATTAAA
>JAUBNQ010000025.1:14626933-14644542 GCA_032353495.1 Ctenopoma kingsleyae | reverse complement strand
AGAATAGAACAGAATAGAACAGAATAGAACAGAACAGAACAGAATAGAATATCTGTATTGTCATTGCATAAGCAGCAATACTGAAGCAATGCTCATCTAAGACAAATGCAGGTGAGTACTATATTTTGCTAATAGTACTTATGTACTTTTACTCTTTAACATTTTAAGGCTTGTGATTGTAATAGCATGTTTAGAGTGTGTTACTGCTGCTACTTCCTACCACTGCTTGTGCCAGGTCATGTTCCCATGCACTTCTAATTGGATTTAAATGGAAATGGTTGAATTTGGGGATTAGGTAATTATGCAGATAATGGCATTATGTAAGATAATTACTGTATAGTTGTCATTTCCGGGATTTGGGATTTTGCATTAGACATAATCACCGACAGAAATCTGAAAAACATGAGACAGAGGGAGTTATTCTTCTCTGATAGTTTGGAAACTAATAGGTAGTAAAAACCTTTTTCTCTGTTTTGATACAGCTGAATAACTCCGCAGTGTCAGCAGAGTTCTGTTGAGGCCAATAGCGAGATGTGAGTGGCTGCAGAGGTGTTGATTGGTGGTGCAGATGACTACAGATCAATTCTGTGTTGAAAACAGAGGTGGTGTTGTTCTCAGATCCTGAGCTTTCGCCACACTGTAGTTTTTAGCTATTGTTATCTACAGAGTAAACATTGCATTTGGTGGGGACTGTTTGAATTAGCATACTAATACACATTTACATTAATACACATGCTCTAGTGAGTGCTTACAGCAGCAGGACAGTTTGATGGCCTTAAAACAAATCAAACTGATTGTGTTCATGCAAGTGAAGACACACATCCAAAGAGAAACAATACAGGTTAATTCAGCATTCATGGTTTTAATCTTTTGCTGACACTAAGAAAAATGCTGAATAGCACCATACTTATCTTTTGTTATTATTATTTTTCCGGTGGCACAATGTTTCAGAAAAGAAGGGGAGTTACCTACCAGCAGCTACTGCACTCAGCACACTCTGATTTCCTTCCAAGCAACATACATCTGTTAAACTTGAGCATAACTCTGCTACGGGAAAATGATGATCTGTCAGGGCAGATAGATTTTGAACTATCACCTGAATATAGAGAGACAACATAATTCTAGCTGATGTGAAATGATCTTATTTCCTGGTTCAGATGAGAAGTAAAGTGTTCATGCTTGCAGAAAAATATAGGTTTTAATTATTATAATTATGCTCTTCCAGGCAATTTACCCAATTTCAACTCATATTTTTAAATGTTGCAGCCAGGTTTGAAAGTCAGACAGATTTTCAGAGTTTTTAAAAGGAAGTCTTTGTATTGTTTTCAAATGATCATACAGGTTGTGTACCTGCTAAAGGTGTGCAATTTTGCTCTTATTTTGCTCTTATTGAAATTGTAAGTGATGACACATAGTCCAACTGCTCCTAATACGGCTGCAGGGCTGTTTGAGGGTTAAGACTAGGTTTTAGATTTAAGGTTACAAGTAGGTTTCGATTAGAGTTATAGGGTAAGAGGCTAGGGAATGCATTGTGTCTATGGAGAGTCCTAACAAGGAGAGAAAAACGAAGTTGTGCGTGTGTTTGTGTGTGTGTGTGTGTAGAGGTGTATAGGCAGGGATGCATTGGGGGTTGGAGGGGTGTGCAGCGCCAGCATCAGCGGCCGTGACGTCACCCGAGTTTAAAGTGGGCCGCGCTTCACGCAGTGGGGGAGAGGGGAGAGAAGAGGGAGGAAGCAGCGGCGGCTCCTCTCGCAACACCTGACTACGGCGCGTTGTGTTGAAAACTCCAGAAACTACCTGCTCCGCGCTGCGTTTCGTCCTCATTAAAGATGGAAGTCCGTGCTGCACCGTGGACCTGCTGAAAACTGTTTTGTTGACGGCGATAACTTTAAATCTCAAGTCTTGCGAAGGGTGAGTTCACATGCATTTTCCCGAAAATCGAAAAAAAAAGGGCTTGATATAATCGGCAGAGGATGCTAATGATGCTGCAGTAGGCTTCTCATCAACAGCGACACTATCTGTGATGATGAACAGCTTTATAGACGTTTCTCATAAAAAGGTGAATTGGCCTTGTTTTATTGTTGTTTGTTTTGTTGAGGCGGTCGCAGTAACTCGGGGCGCAGTCTTTTGGCATTTAGAAAGCTGCTGGTTGATGTGACAAATTGTGCTTTCTATTTAATTAGGCTATTGGCGGGTGTATCCCACGGAAATGTGTGTGCTCTGCCAAAGAAAGGGGCTGTATCATCCCGGAGAGTTTTATAATCTACTGCAGGCATGTATTGTATTATTATTATTTTTTTTTTACATGGCTCTTAGCCTGTATGTTCTGCCAGGAAAACTATTAGTGTGAAGATATGGCCATTTAAAAGCCTGTTGTAATGCACTGAATGCCAATAATTCAGAAGTACGTTGCAGGATGTATATATAGTTGGTCTGAATGGATAAAATATGCGCGTTGATGAGTTTTGATAGTGTTTTTCTTGTTTCTGATAAGTTTGATGACTGTAGCTGATCATATTTAATTTCTTGGCTTATCTTAAATATTACAATTGACATAAATATAGGTTTAAGTCAAGCCTGTTACTCTAGTGTCACAGTGTCTTCCCCCTTTCTGAGATTAATTTGATAATTTATGATCATGTTTTGCTCCAAAGTGAAAGATGAGGCGTGAACCAGCAGCAGTGATGGGCATTTTGATTCAGCTTGATCGCATGCAGTATGTTATGTCAATTTTAAGACACTAGATGTCAACAGAGTTCAAGCTAAAGCAGCTGATTAAACTTGCATTAGTCTATAGTCAGTGAGCAGATCTGCACCATGATCTAATAATGAAATCATTACTGCTGTTGATTTCGTTTGTAGAAAAATAAACAGACTGAGAAGCCCTTTGAAATCAGTGATTTTTATCAAATCACTGGCAGATACGCACACACACACACGCCTTATGACACTACTGTTGTTTTATCCTGTTGGAGAAGTATCCATGGTACCCACTGCTATAATACTCCAGTTAGTCATAAAGTCATTTATTGTAAATACACTTTGGTACTTTGACACTACAGCAACGCATTTTTGGTCTAAAACCTGAGTGTAAAATTGTTGTTGTTACTGTCTTTAAATAATTTATATCAAATCATATGTAAGTTACAGTTGATGTTTGCTTTGTATTACAAATGTAGATGATCAATATCACAGTCAAAATAATTATAATCAAATGAAGCCACCAACAGATGCACCTGTCATTTGGACCGTCCTGACCCTACAGAATAACAGCTAACATGCTTCGCATTTTCTTTTTTTTTTCTTTTGTGACAACCAAGAATCACCAAAACATCAGCTTTCCAATGGGCATAGGAGAACACCTTCTCAGGCAGTGCATTTTTAGCTAATCCAAAAAGTTGTTTATTGTAGCTTAATAAGGTGAATCCTTCAGCTAATCTGTATTTGGACATACAGTACGTTGTTATCTTCAGACTGATTAGTGATCTTACACAGTCATTCATTACATTTTTATGTTAGATTATTATCAAATAGGTGTTGTTTTTCATTGAATGCACATACGAGTACAATAGAGTCTGGGATAAGCTTTACAATTATTTTGCCGTCTAATAAAGTTGCTTGCAGTCTGTAGGTTGTTGTTGTATACCATCTGGTGGTCCTCCAGGGTTAGATCTGTATCAAACTCTGATTTCATACATTTTCTAGCAATGAGAGATCAGGCTGCCAGAAAACAAACTGATGTAGCTTTAGCGAGTTCAGCTCTCCGTAAAACCAAGGACGACATTGCCACTGAGAAATCTATTGTTATGTAATGAGAAGCTAGCAGATACATCTTTGTCTCATTTTCTGAGCATTTTCAGAGATGGATACTACAAGGGTACATAAGTGGCTTGTGCATTTAGTAGAGTTTTTTGTTGCGTACACTTTACAGTCTAATAAACCCTTTCAGCTGGAAATTCTAATGTTTGCTTCAATCAATATGTTTAATTAGTGCTGATTAATGAGAGCTTGTGGCTGTAGAAGGCTGACAGCTTTCTCACTTCACAAGGGCACATTCTATTGGCAGACAGGGAGAGATAACTTTCAATGGCAATACGTAGCCATTAAAAAATAAATTAGACACAATGAAAGAATGTACGAATAAGTGCTTAAGAACAATTTATATATCTGTTTCATTTAGAAGACACACTAATTAATTCTTTAATTATTCAATAAATGCAATTAACACATGATCAGTCACTGGTTTGGACCCACAAAGGCTCAATAATCTTTTAATCACATGTGAATTAAAAGATTTGAAAACGCTTACCAGCACAACGCTGAAAAGTATTTTTGCTCACCAGCCAGATATACTGTTTGCACTGCAAACAGTCTCGAGCAGCGTATCATGATATGAAGTACATACAGTGTGCTGTAGGATGATGAGTGGGTTGATTGCAGTTCACAAGGGCACATCGTAATAGTCAGCTCGGTATTATGAACTTGACGCAGATTTTTGATGACTGTATTTGAACACCTCAGTAACCTGGAGTACTTTAAGGCAGAGTTTGTTTGGAGTAGTTGTTTTGAACACTGTTCTCCATCAGAGAGCCTCAAAAGTAACAGCCCAATGACCTTTATTCTGCAAATTAAGCAGTTTTTGCTTCATGCTGACTGATAGATCTTATTATTTCAGCAAAAAGTGTATTGAGCATTGAGTAAATACCCTGGAGCCATAGCAACTACATTAACGCATGTTAATGAAATATATCGAGGCAGGACCTGGACTTTGCTTTACTTTTGAAAGCTGTGACATTTACATTTTGCACGTCCTTAGAAATGGAATGAAAACAATATAACACATATTGCATACACCCACATCAGATCTCTCACTTGTCAGTGTAAACATTTATGCTGCAGCCTATGCTGTATAGTTTGATTGTGAAACCAGATACTTGTCTGTTTAAGCCATTTTTGTCTTGTGTTTTCTTTTTTTGTGAGTCTGAATTGTAAAGAAAAGTTATGACCATGCAAATTTTGCATCCCAGCAAGTTAAATAAGTGCAAAGTGATGCTAAAATTTTAAGGCCACAAGATTCTGCTCCTAGCTGGCATTGGAAAATAAGAAAAAAAATCTGCAATTTAGATTCAGCTTCAGTTTTATATTAGCTGTCCCAAAGGTCCGACCATGTCTGCATCTGATTATGCTTGTGTGCATTTAATTAATAATTCGACAATGCACAGCATTGATGTCGGTCAGCCAACATTCTGCAGTGAAATAGATTGCCTGATCCTGATATCCAGCCACAGCCTCTTAGCAAGGAGCAGAAATGATGAGCTCATGCAGATTTAAGATAGAGGAGCTCCAGTGTTGGAGCTGTGTTAATCCCTCCTCCCTCAGGTGCAGTTGCTCCTGGGGAGGGACGCCACAAACTACAGCTCACCACCGATGTTTGGCCACACTCTGATTAATGCACTCATCAGTTATTTTCTTGTTTGTTTTAATGACAAGCATGTCCCTTGTGGGTATCTGGTGACTTTTTGCAAATACTGCTGATGCATCTGCTTACACCTTCCACTTTTTTTCCTCCTTGCATTGTGAGAGCACTGCCGCCTTTTGACATGACTAGGCTGTCATTTACAGCGCAGGGAACCACATGACACATTTTCCACCAGAGATACAGGAAATACATGAGCTGAGGAAATGAGCAGTGATAAGATCTTAGCTTGTTGGGATGTGTTGTGCTTTGTTGATAAGGCTATTATTCATCATTATGCCTTAGACAGCAAAAATCCACTCTGTATCTCAGGCATATGCTTTTTACGCATAGTTGACTCACTGATTTATTTTTGCAGATGAGTTGTACTGGCTTTATTATTAATTACTGTGGAGTTTAAAAAGAATGTATTTGCACTGTATAAAATCGAGAATATTAAGTGAGCATCTTAACTTTTGGCTGATTTTTCCTTTTGAGAGCTGAAATTGTTGAGCTGAAGCAGAGGACTGAAATTTGGTTCTCTCAAAACCATACTGAAATTGAATATTTAATGTTAATTTGACAGCATTAAAACGGTACTGAGAAGCAGTAAGAATGGTTTTAAATGTAGGAGAAAAATAGTTAAAATGGATATGATTCATTTTAGTCCTATGAAACGGTAGTGTATGCAGAAAATGATTGATAAAGTATAATTATTTTGCCCTTCCCTGTACAACAGTTTATAAACAACAGGTACTAAATTTGTTGAAATATCTCAGATTGTTTCCTCTTCAGTCATCAATGTATAATCAGAAACTTGATCTGAAGTGTAAGACTGACCCTCAAAACCATGTAATTAACAAGAAACACTGACCTGAATATGAACTCTTGAGGGCAAACAATTGTTAGGTAGGTGTTGAAATAAATACCACAGTGAGTCCTGTATGTCTCAGTAGCCTATAGCTGACATGATAATTATTATTCACATTTTATATTATACAGCATGATCGATGATTGATGATCATCATCCTGACAAATGCAGACAGGGGAGAGTTGTGGCTATGCCACATTTGGCTGCCTTCATGTGATTGATGACTAAAGTGGACAAATGATTCACTGTGCTTAACTGTCCGTTAATAGTGTGATGCCTATTGGAGTGTCATAACTTGCCTCTGGCACTTTTCAGAGAGGGACTTCATGATAGTATTTTTTCTGTTTCTGTCTGTGTTTGTGGGTTTCTATGTGTATAAATAGGAATCATTGCATTGGATTTCTCCGAAAGTGAATCTGATTTAGAAACAGAGCTTATTATACTTGCATACACTCTCTACATGCTACACTGCTTCACTGCTGCATTGCATCGGTACGTGACATGTAATGTAGTACTGCCACATACAGCCACATTCTGTGTTACTCCCGTGTAAAAAATGTTCTAGATGCATCTGTTCTCATCAGGTCTAGCAAGCAATCTCTGAACTGTTTCCACTGTCTGGTGATGGATCTTTGTGCTATCAGTGAGAAGCTTTGAGCCCTATAACATAAAGCCCCTACGCTTATTCAGCACCCGGCTACCTTGTTTGTGATCAATAGCCAGCAGTCAGGACAGTGAATGGAGCACAGATTGAACCACATCTGGGATTTTGATGCTGAATAACTACCCACTCAACAGGGTTGACTCATGAATAATGCACCAGCCAGCTGAGTGTCCCATCTCCTTTGGCCCCTCACAGGCAATACTTTTGCACTCAGACCTGTCCAGAGAGCAAAAGGTCAGGGAACAAATACTCGGCAACCAACATCAGGCAGTCCTGCCTGCCATGACCACGAGAGAATGGAAGGAATAACGGAGTAGAGGCTGATAGAGAAGCAATCAAAGGTTATAAGGACCGAGGAGATAGGTGTGAATTTCTAATGGTGATCATTTTTGTTGAGTTTGAATAGATTTTACACTGTCTACACACAGTATAATGCTGTAGGTTGAGACTCCATCTTTCAGACCATAGATAGAAAGCAGAAACAAACTGTTTGACATGACAAATATCTAATATATAACAGGTACCGTACAGTACATATAAAATGCTCTGTAGGCCAGTAATTTTGACAAATTACACAATATACTTGTTTGCAGACCACAGAGAAATAGAGAACAGCATTAGTTCTAACAATGTGGACCTTTTAATGTAGCAGATGATTTATATGCAACATATTTCAGAGCATTGTTTCTTCAGCCCAGTGTTACGTTCTGTATCCTAATGATTGTACAAGCAAATTTCTAATGACTTTATGTGATTAGACTTTATGTGTATTTAGGGTTTTCACATCAGTTTCACGTTGGCTTCAGTTTCATTTGTCATATTTGTAATGAAAATCACCTTTTTGTATTCATCAGTCAGAACCACATGCACTCCTCTCCTTTGTTCATTTTTGTAATGCATTCAGTCCAAGTAGGCGTATTTTGCTCAAGTGGATTCAAGGACATTTAAAAGGTCATGGAGGAAAAAAAAATCAGGCATGCATCTTTAATGCAAATCCAGTTGATGGAGCTCTCATTTCACCAAATTGAGATCACCTGGTTGCATGATGGCCATGCTTAACATGCTGCAGGTGCATTATTTCAGATTTAATAATCATGGTGGTAAATCATTCATCTTTGAGTCATTGACTAGTGATCCAGAAGGTTAATGTGCTACACTACCAGAGGGAGTAAACCATTGATTTAGAGAGGGATGTGGGAGAACACAAAGAATGAATATTTAATTTAAATTGGTTATTTTTAGAAAATATTTTCCACTTGAATATACACAGATCACACAGCTTCTTGAATTTTGGTGAATTAGCAGTAGATACCAAAACTACAGTACATCAGAGGTGAGAAGTAACTAAATAAATGTACTTTCTGTAAGTTCTGTACTCCACTTCTTACTTAACATACTACTAATACTTATTTTATTTATTTTACATACAACCATATATTAGCTTACCAGGGACCATTTCTATGAGTTCCTACAATTCTTCCTCCAAATTCCTCACATAGTTCAATTAATGATTAAATTCAAGTTCAACAACTGTTAAAACTAATAATAAAGTAATTCTTAACAAAGATTGGACAAAGCTTAAACACTGTAAACAAAAAGTGTGTATTAGAATTTAGTTTTTCTTTCTTCCCATTTATTTCCAGTTAATTGGATTGATCTTGTGACCCATTTGCCTTAGTCTATACCTTGGGAAACACTACTGATCTATTTAACTTTATTATAGGGTAATTAAAATGAGCCTTGACCAACAGTAGATGCTGCCCGACACAATATTAACTGATTATATTGTTTTGTATAATATTATATCAGCCACAGGGGCCATTTTACTGCAGAGCCACTAAAGTACAGAGTACAGTACTCATTTATAGTGGACGTGCAATTATTGAAGGAAAGGATCTGAATATGTCGCTACGTGTATATTTATATATTTTTCACTAAGTGCAAATGTGAAGTTCAGTACCCCCTTTCGAGATCCCAGAGGACTATCTGCACAGAAAGCAAGGTGCATTCAGGCGCAGTGGCTTTTCTCTTCTTCACTCCCCCTGTCTGCTTCACACACCGCTTACCCTGCGACATTTGGAACGTTTTTCTCACTGCTTGGCTTCTCACATCTTGGACACTGACACAAAATAAATGAAGACACAAAGAAGACACAAAGTTCAGAGTTGGAAGGGGTTGGTGGCTGAGGTGTGAAATTATTGGGGTGTAAAATTGCTCTGGCAGCCATGCTGTTGTTTCAGCATTTCATGGCGAGCTGCTCAGCTTGCGTCCCCACTTGCCTGTTCAGTACCTTCTTTCCTTCACTCTGTCTTTCTGCCCGTGCCGTACTTCTGCTGAGCTTGGCCCTAGCTGTATAGAAGCTATAACTTTATAAAATACAGGAATAACTATCCAGGCTGCTTAGTATGCATGATTGTATGGTTGTGCTTCTTAGACCAGAGAGTTGCAGAGTAATAGAGTGGTTCAGTTTCGTTCTCCACTATAAATGTTCCTGGTGGGAGAGAGCAGAAGGTTCAACAAGCTAATATTCACACATTAATTTGTCCTAAGATGTCCAACTGTTCTCCAGCAGCTCACATTGCTCGCCATCAGTCACCGTGTGGCTAATTGTTTGTGCGGGGGATCAGAGCCTTACTGGTGCAAGGAGGAGCCTGACTGGTGCTTCCTCCTGGTGACCGCAGGAGGCCAGAGCCAGACCGTGAAGAGAGGACAGACGTAGCACAGAGGGCATTGCCACACATTTGGCCGTCAATGTGATGCCTGGGGTTTGTTATTAGAAGCATGGGGTGAAAATGAGTGAGTATTCTAAGCAGCAGGCAGAGCTATGTGACATCAGGCACATTGTTATTTTGCTTCATTAAGTGGTGTTGTTTCACTAATTAGTTTTCTTACTGAAGATGTAGGCCTAAAGCTGGTAATTGGTGACATATTTATGACTGTAGATTCTCTGCCTGTTATGTGAAGACGAACCTAAATCCTGTTAATTACAAAAAAAAATGCTGATAATGTTTGACAGGAGAAAAAACAAGAAAAATGAGGGCAAAGTTGCTATATGCTCTGTTCTATTATCTAAATTTGATGATCATGTTTACTCACATTAGTTTCAAATTTTCTGCTCTTTCTTTGAACCACTTCTGAACAGATGGCTCACTGCTTTCCTCCCTTGTGGATCTGATTCTACATTCATAAAGCTAACGTTAGACTTGATTAGTTCCTCTGATGTCCATGAAGTAGTTTCTCATTATTGCCAGTGCTTGAGAGTGGGTAGACTCTTGCCTGGGAGCACACAGGACAGTGTTTGCCTGCTCTGACAGGCTGCAGAAAGTCTTCGTGCCCAGAGTGAAAGAAATAAAAGCACGAGGACAGCCTCCCTCCAGTGGGTTGTGTCTGGTGTTGGCTTGCCCTGCAGTAAGGCAAGGTTATTCAGATGAAAGATGGTGCTGAGATTAGTGAGCCCTGCCTGAGTGTGTGGACGTCCAGCATGCCGCACTGTGTGATTTATAGGAGTCATGATATCAGCGGTTGCCACATGAATAAACCATGTAGCCAGAATTAAGCTCCTGTTAAACGATGCACAGCATTTTCCCAGGTGCCTCAACCTCCAAGTGAAAATCACTTGGAGTGAAAGTTTAGTTGTTACCGTTGTGTTATAGCAGTTTCATGAGACAGTTTTTGATGGTCCAGTGCCGCAGCTGAAGAACTACTAGTTTTAAATGGTCTAGTCATTAATAATTCTTATGCTGTCAGCTGAAGCTTGGATGGTTTGTTCATAAGTAGTTGGAAGACTGACACGAAACACTATGTTTATGATTCCTATTCCCCATTAGCTGTCAGTAATGTAACAGCTATTTTTCTTTTCAAAATAAAACACCAAAGGGCAACTAATGATTATGTTGATTATTCATTCATTGGTTTTTTTTAAATCAGTTTTTATTTGATCTTTTCCCATGTCTGATAGTTAAAATGTCAATTTTTCTAAAGCTGAAGAAAAGATTTACAATGATGAAATAACAGAAAAGGAGAAATTATTTAGAATTGTGCTTTTGTTAATTATTAATATTCACAAATATTTATAGTTGTTTAATATAGTACATTACTTAAATAATCCCAATATATAAATAATAATAATAGTAAATATATCATCTGCAGATTGATTTGTTTTTTATGATGTTATTCTTATGATTGGTGTCTCTACTATTGAACAGCTAATTAACAGCAGTGAGGGTTGAGAACGTCAGTACTTTCTGTTGAGAAACTGACATATATATGAATTTTGTCTCCTGTCCTTTGTGACCATCTTCACTCTCAGCTTTGAAAATCATAAGCAAAAGCCCTGTGATAAAGCAGGATGAAGTTTTCTTCCTGTCTTGTGTAATATAATCTGAATGCAGAGTGTATCTTGTCCTCATAATGTCCGTAACCATAACTAAGCAGTGTTATGGTCACACAGTCTCCAGTCAGAGATTGAGAGATTGAAGTTAATTCTTGGCTGGATCATGTCAAGAAGGGATTCCTAATCATTGAAGTGTAATAAAAAGTTAAGTACCCAGGAGTGCATTTTAACTGAGATCAGGTGTAAGACATTGCTGCCTTGGCTGCACTTTGTGCTGTCAGCATTACTGAAATTCCCATAAATGTAGCGACAAACACCCTCTTGGGTTTTATGACTTCAGTGTACTTGATGCCAACACATGTGTTTGGTCTCTTTAAAGCAGTATGTGTTATGATATGTGAGAAATAGAAAAATAATAAAAATAAAAAACACTAACTAGATCCCTTGTTGCCATAAAAGTCAGCACAGGCTAATTTAATGTTTAATGGCAATATTCAGCATGGACAGTGAGAAGAGAATATTTACATCCTTTATTATAAAGCTGTTCAGCAACCTAAGTTCAGATATAACAAATACACAACAACCTGTTAGCAGACTGGTTCATATGGGTGTTGTATGATTATATCGTATGTATTTTATTATTGGATTCCTAGTGCTGATTAATTAAAGTGCAGTTTTAATTAAAAAAAAAGCTGGTTGAGGTGGTGCTCCTTTTAATTATAAATACTTGGGTAGTTTTATCTACAACAATGCAGAATATTTCATAAGCTGATCATTTGATCAAGATTGCAAGTAGCAACAATTCAGGATTTAGCTTCTTTGTTGCTCCGCGTGTCAGAAAACCAGCATGTTCCCCGACATGTCATTGGCTTTGCCTTCTGGCCACTAGCACATCAGATACTCAAGTATGTGGCTGAAGCCAGGGGAAGCACACGATATGATTCCCCAGATCATGGCCTCTCTAATGAGGGGTGACACTTAATGACTCATAGCCACCAGCAGCAGACAGGGATGACCAGCAATGGGGCTTATTTCATTGTCATTGTGTGCACCTGCAACTGTTAGATCTCTCCAATCCTTTAATGATAAAAAATACAAATAGGTTGAATAGGTGAAATAATTCTTTTAAAAAATTGCGTATGAGCCCTCAGCCTGAATTTAGAAGGGGCATGATAGGCTGATTGTGCAAAGACATGTTACAAACAGAACTGATCAGGGATTCTCTCTGTTACTCCACACAAGATTGCAATACTAAGCAATGTTTCCGTTGACTGATTTCCATTATGTAGATGTAAATTAACACAAGCAACACAAAACTGAGCATTGTAATAAATGAATATGTAGAGCAAAGATGAGCTTGAGGAGCAGCTAGGATCTATAAAGCGGAGGTCAACTTCTGACTTATGCCAGTCAGTCATGCCTGTTGAGCATCATTCATGGACGAGTGCAGGAGTTGGTCAGCCAGTGGATGGGATGATTAATTGCATTGCACTTTAATAAGTCACACACCGAAGCCACATGGCTTTAATCACACAGACACTCTGCTGACAGGGTGTACAGGGACAAGGTGGCTCCGAGTCATCAGTGTTTCAGCAGGTCAGTGTCTGATATTAACTATGGTCTGTCCATATCAAGATTCACAAGTCCCTGTCAACTCTGCTCCTTGCCTCTTGTGCTTTGCGGTCATGTACATCAGTGGCCTGAAAGATGTTGCTATTTCAGCAGTTTGTTGGGGAGATCAGATGCAGCGGCACAGTGATTGAAAGGCTTTCATAGTCTCAGTAATCAAAGTGGTGAAGTAATTTATTTAGAGTGAATAAAGTATCTGTAGAACATTGTGTTTGGTGAAAATTGAGCATGTTTGAAGTGAAAACAGAAACTGGTTTTGTGGACATTGTCAGACACAGGGTGGAGACCTTCTTATTGACTTGTCTGTCATACTGTTCTTTTTGTTTGTCAGTGAATAGAAGTTCACTTATATTTGATGTACTGTTATTGTATGAATTACTTTTTTCTTGTTTTTAAATAAATATTAAAAGTCACACTAAAGGAAATAGAAGGGATCTGTTCGGGCATGAGAACAGGACAAGACATTTCTTGTCCTTGACATTCACATTGTTAAAGTCACCAGGCTGTTACTGGCACATGCTGTGCTGCACACAAATATCTCAGTGGAGGTAGATTGAGACCAGATGTAACAGGGCAAGATTTGGCATTAAATTCCTATGTGATGGCACTATAGTGACAGCCTCAACAGCATATTTGATTTCAGATTAGAATTTGTTCATGTCTTGCACTTTTGATAATATTAGACAATAAATGGGTGCTGCCTGAATACTCATGGATTTTCATGGATCAAGAAATAAAGGCAAA
Source organism: Ctenopoma kingsleyae (assembly GCA_032353495.1). Lineage (NCBI taxonomy): Eukaryota > Metazoa > Chordata > Actinopteri > Anabantiformes > Anabantidae > Ctenopoma > Ctenopoma kingsleyae. The sequence continues at coordinate 14,630,846 of JAUBNQ010000025.1, read as the reverse complement.
CTTCAAAATACTTTTTATTCCCTCTAAAGAAAATAAAAACACACTGAGTCATAGCCAAATACGCAAATCTGGGTGCAAAATTCAGTTTCAGTTGAGCCATAGCAAAATACAAAAGCTAACATTTGGTGGGGTTCCTTTTGAGTGAAAATGGGTTTCACTTAATACAAAAAGCATCAGCCTTTTACCCAGTCTTCTGAATATAATCCAGTAATCCAAATGATAATTATTCTCTTGATAAATTTGAGCTTGTTATGAAAGTAGTAGCACACTATATCGTACTCTGTAGACTGTTTAATTCTGTTCTGATTATCAAACAGATCTCTGAAGATCTTATGTTTGAGTCCAGTAGGCATAGTTAGTATAATTGTATCCATAATAATTCCTCAGTCGTCTGTGTCGATGTCCACCCAGCTGGGCCCTACAAAGTTTACGTGGAAAAGAAACAGGTTGAAATATTTATTTACCCAAGAGCAAAAGCAGCCATATTACTTTGTTGTGCTTGTGTTTAAGCCTTAATTCGGGAGTCAGGGCGAATGAAGGGCAGAAGAATCTCAAACCCGCCCTCAGATCTTCAGGAGGAATCATTAAGAGCAATATAGTGAGTGAGATAGTAAACACATCAATGTTCGTGCTGACTGATGATCATTGCAATAGCCTTTGTGTAGGCTTTGTTAATTACGACAAATGATGTGATCTTGTTACACCGTGGACAAGCCACTTACAGTGTTTGGAGTGTGAACAGAGTTCATTGTATTAACTCCTCTTGAGCTAATGTAAGCTTTTATTCCTGTGGTTTACTTAGTGTGTCTGTGGATACCAGGTAGGAGGGACACTGGAAAATGGAATGAAAACTGTGTGGTTGTATGTGGAGGCTGCTCAAAGTAAATTGGCCTTTCAAGAGCGGCTTTTGTGAACTATACCCCTGTTGAGATTCTTGATCCCATAAGAAATTTATGAATTTGGGCGTGCGCATGCGTGAGAGCAAGCAAGGAAGCATGTGTCTTCTGTGTGTCATCATAAGCTCATTATTTTTCTTCTCTCCCACAGATCTGCGACCTGTCATCACCTCTCCCAGTGAGTTTGTCTGAGCTCTTCTGTCACTTTGTGCTTCCAGAGCCCCCTGAGCATCCACAAAAACAACCAGGGATCACAGGCTGTAAGATTAGGTGAGCTTAAGGCCACGTGCCTCTGGCTATTAGATCTGTCACTGTCTCTTTCTTCAAGGGCTCTATAGTACTTACTTTACTTGCAGCCATCACTCTGACAACTACTAAAAGCCACTGATTCACTTAATCTCGCCACGTATTCAGTATAATCCTAATTTTATTACCTCTCTCCCTCCTGTCGCAGGTTTGCGACTGAGCACTTGTGAGATTTGAAAAATATGACATGACAAGTTATGAGGTATTCCACTTGTCCAGAGCCATTCAGAGAAATGGCTGAGGGCGGTGGTCTAATCATAGGAGCAATAAAAGCTTTCTAGTCAATCAAGAAGGGTCCCTGCAGTATTTATTAGTACTGTTTCAGAGAGGGGCCTTAATATGAAAGAAGCTCTAGCCTGTAACATGTGTGTATCTTGATTAATCATCCTGTTAAGGAAATGAACATAACTATAACGTCTCTCTGTTCAGATGAACTGCTACTTAGAGAAAGAGGAAGTTTAATTGATTTTCTCTCACATGTGAGTGAACTACATGGTGGCTATCACTGCAGAAGATTAGCTGAACATGGGAATGTCTGTGTTGTTGGATAAAGTCACTTTGAACACATCCCCTGTAGCACACTGAAGCACATGCATCAAGCTCATGTTCATCACTACACACTGAGCCATAAAAGACACACAGACACGTAGAGAGCATTTATTGTCATGTGTTTGTTGGTTATAATATAACACTGTGTGAGTTTACTGTTCTCAAAAGGCCATGTAATGTTCAGTGTCCTGAGACACATCACCATGAATAAGATACAGCTCTGCTGCTGCTTGTCACTCAGCCATTAACCTATAGCATGAGATACATCGTGCGTCAGTCATACATGTTTCATCCTGATATCCTTTATGCTCTGTAGAGATTTGCTAAGGTAAGACCTGTGCGCATGGAGAATTCATCACTGTCATGTCTGATGTCGATCATGTGCGCTCTTGCTCTGCCCGTATGTTTAATGAAATAACCTGCTGGTCTAAACAAATCAGCATCTCTGTCACTGTCACATGAAGGTTTTATCTCTGCAGTCGCTTACTGAGCAGAGCACATGCGGTTTTTGAAGGTCTTACTAAAGGAGACAAAGAAGAAGGAGCAAATGTTAAACACATATAGGCATGTCTCAATAATCGGTTTAAAAAGTACTTTTAGAGAATACATTTTAATGAAAACACTAATTTGCTTAATTGGTGAGAACAGATGAGACATTCATACTTTGAGCAAATTACACCTAGCAGCTCCTGTAACTATGTGTTCAGTGAATCTGCAGGTAATGTTAGGTTAACTGGCTCATATTTACAGAACAGGCATGAGAGTTGTATATCCACTTGGCAAGACAGCAGAGCATTTCTCAAAATGTACTTCTTTAGATGTTAAAGTTCTTATAGAGAGGCCAAGATGAGCTGATTCATCTATCTTTCTCACCTGCTCCCCTCTCTTAAAGTGAAGGATGGGGTTATCTGATCACCTGCTGACCCTGCTGTTTGTCCTGGGCTTCACCAGTGGCGCATGGAGTCTGAATCCAGATGACCCGAATGTGTGCAGCCACTGGGAGAGGTGAGCATGTATTTTCTTGTGTTTTCCACAGGGCATTGAATTTTAGATTTGAAACAGAATTTGCTGCACAGTAGTTTGACAACACCAGCGCCAAGGGCCGAAGCTGTCAATCCTGGAACTTTTTCAGTGTACCTGCTACAAGCGCTCTTAACCAAAGACTCAGATCTATTCTCAGAGTCCATACAGCAGTATCGATCTCACACAGCTCAGTCGCCAAGCTCTGAGAGATGGGAGGAGTTGCAGCTTCAAATGAAATACGCAGGCAAATTGATCAGTGTACTCTCATCCCAATCAATCACGACCGCAATAGATCCTGAATAATTATTCGTTGTGCTGGGCAATGTCACTTATGAGAAATAAGAAGGAATAATTTCTGTCCTCAATGCAAGAGGGAGGAAAGAAAGCTGTGAAGATATATGATCTGGATTATTGCCTGACCAAGGTGAGGGTACTTAGGGATTGTGGTTCCTCCTTGTTGGCAACGAAATGAATTCCCTAAGTGCCCTGTGTTCATGGCTTTGAGGTCCTCCAATATCCTCAGACGGCTTCTGGCTCCATATATCACCAACATGAATCACCTAAAAGCTCCTTTCAAGTTCTTTCTTTGCATATCAAAGTTATTGTATTACTTTTATTTGGACTCTATTCATTGACAAGATCTGTGCACTGTTATTGTTTTTTTTTTTCTCCAAACATCCCGAAGGAGTGTGAAAAAAATCTATACTCCTCACTACATTCACTATGATTCCAACAGTGTTTTTTACTGGTGTGTTCAGAAGTACATGTAAAACTTTGCAGACGCACCACTACATATAAATGTTTAATATTTTTAGATGTTTAAAACTGATGCATAAGCAGCCTTTCACTGTGTTCCCCTGGCTGAGGTATAGTTCACTTCTTTATATACAGGTTTATGGTAGTTTAGTCCACCTGGTGGTTGTGAGAAAATAAACTGAAGATGAAAGAAGAATAGTTCTGTGAAAGAAAACATAATCATATTTTGAACTTTTTTTTCCACTTTTGTTTTTGTGAAATGTTGCATAATTTAGCTAAACTTTAACTAAAACTGACAATTGATTTGAAATATGACAAGAGCCAAACCAAACCTAACCAAATACTACTGTTTGTAAGCAGTTACAAGCAAAAAGCTTGGAAAT
>JAUBNQ010000025.1:14587860-14626833 GCA_032353495.1 Ctenopoma kingsleyae | reverse complement strand
GAAATATGACAAGAGCCAAACCAAACCTAACCAAATACTACTGTTTGTAAGCAGTTACAAGCAAAAAGCTTGGAAATCACTGGTTTTAACCACGTTATCATATTTTTTATATAAAGTACTATGTTTAGTCTGAACACATAGCACTAGAGTACACTATTCCCCTCATAAATGTTGTGGAGCTGAAGTGTAAAGTAAAGAAAATCGTTAAGTCAGGTAAAATAAAGTCAAAATGTTTCTTAAGTACAGTTCAATATTTTTCCATCAGTGGTGTTTTTACATTTCTGTCTTTTAGCTATGCTGTTACAGTGCAGGAATCCTATGCCCACCCGTTTGACCAGATCTACTATACCAGATGTACAGACATCCTCAACTGGTTTAAATGCACAAGGCACAGGTAAGTTGAGAAGAACCTCCTTATTTATGCTCATATTTGTTTCCTCGATCGCTTGACCTTTACTGTCCCCCAGAATCAGAGCCAAGTCTCTGAAGCCACACTAAATGTCCTTGTTAATGTGGCTGTCAGGAAAGCAGTGAGAGCCAGGATCTGACTGTAATCATCTTACAGTAAATGTTTTAATTACTCCATTAAAGTTTGTAGTGAGCATTCAACCACTCCTACCTCTAGTATAGAGAGTCACCTCCCAAACACAGTTACCTCCAAAATACTGGTGTGTATACTGTATACTGCAGGTGTTTTATACCTAATTCTGTTGCTATTTGCTGCACTTTATAAACTTGTAAATAGCAACAAAATATCATGGCACAAATTACTTTTGCTTTCTGTATGTTTTCCTGCCCTTCAGAAAGAGTCAGTCTTTGGATCACGTAGCTTTCTCTGTATGTCTGTTTTTCAAGGATCAGCTATAAGACGGCTTACCGGCGGGGAGTGAGGACCATGTATAGGCGCCGCTCACAGTGTTGCCCCGGTTACTTTGAGAGCGGAGACTTGTGTGTTCGTGAGTATCCTTTTTTAACTTCTTTGTCCTTGCTGATGACATTTCAGGCTATGTCTGCTAGACATTTAGAGCAAAAGAGTAAATATTAGGATTGATCGCTATTGTGGGTGGCTTGCAGATTAAACTACAACTCCCTGCCAGGATGCCACCACCCCCTACTTCCATAGCTCCCCATTCCCGTCTGATCCTCTTTATCATGAACACCCAATAACAGTCCACCACTGCCTACTCTTTTATAAGAGTCAACTCTGTTTAAGGTGACTGAGCATGATTTAACGTGGAGGAACAGTATTTTATGCCGTAGCCAGCTCCCTGCTTTACTCTTCCAGCAAGAGTTGTTTAATTGAAGTTGTATAACAATGAAGAAATTAACGAGCCAAAAGGGTGCTGGTTACAGACTGAGTAGGAATAGCACCTACCATAAAACTACACTGGAATTCAGTAGCTTGCAGTAAAAAGAGCAGGAGCTGTGCAAAAGTGGAATGTTGCAATATGCTGATAACAATCATTCACTGTCATTTTTATAGCTTCATTAATGGTCATTGATTTCTATTTTTACTCACAGACATCAAACCGAATATTTTTGCATATTGGCCAAATAAAGGCATAACATACAGCTTCTGAGAGATATTACTGCCTTATCTAATGTTTTATTCCCTTTAAATAAGATTAGTATCACACTTTAATGTTTTTCTACATTCTTCATAGCATGAAGGAGTTACAGATAAAGTTACAGCAGCTATATGAGTCTGCTCTTTGACCACAAATGAGCTTGTCTTTGTCCCGGCTTCACTAGCCTCAGGGCAGCAGAGCACCGGGAAGCCAGCCAGCGAAGAAAAGGAGCTGGTGTCATTATCTGGGGGTCTTGAGGAGGGAGACACAGATTTGATCAATAATGTATTCATTAACAATTTGGGTATACTTGTTCATTAATAGTCATTTCAGGATGTTAACCAGGTGAATCTATGAACAGTGTTCTCATATGTGGCTTCCTCGTCAAATGAACAAGGTTTTGTTTTGATATTATGTCAGGCTTAGAGTGAAAACAACCAAACGCTCCCTTTTAGCCCTCCTCAGGTGAAGTGTGGAGTGAGTTGATAGGGGCCGAGAGGGCAGTTTTTGCTTTCTGCTGCCTTTGCAAACTGTTCCACCCCTTTTAATCCTTGCACTCTCACTACCAGGATTAAGAGATTTGTACTCCCCAAGCTGTTTTGCATGCAGTGACAAAAGGGGGCATTATAGAGTAAATCGACCCAATATTAACTCAAGTCGTCTATTTCAGGACACTTTGTTGTTTGCTGAATTTAAAATATCCCTCCCCTTGTGTATTGTTAGTTTACTGTAGCCTTCTCCATGAAGACTATTTCATTTAAAGTCAGAAATGTTTGAAGAGTGTTTGCTTTTTAATCATCCCTGTGCGTTTTTGTGTTTATGTGGTGCCACATTAGCACCAAAGAGTAGCGACTAAATGAATCTGTAGATGTGAAGACCTTGTATGAACCAAAATCATCATACAGACACACAAAGGGGAAATACTTCTGACACTAAATCAGCAACATTATCTTTAAGGATGTTTTCGTTTACTTTATTTCATTCTGTCGGATGTGACTGTCTAATATTCTCACAGTTCTACTCGATTAGTTGAACTTTGATCAGTTTCTCTTTAATTAGTACTTGAGGTTTATGACTAGAGGTCTTTATTAATTTTGTGACCTTTGATCTGTTGTAAGTCATTAAGTTAATCTATAACTATACTGTGTAGAGGATGTGAGGAACTCATTTCCCTCCTAATAAGCATGATTATTACAGTTGTGCACGAGGAAGTGAGAAGAGCTTCCTAATGACAACAGCTTCTAATATCTTCAGAGGCTGACAGCCTCTGCAGGGCTATGAGTCGCTCTGTTTGCAGAACATTTAGGCCAGATGACTCCTGCATGACTCTTGCCTGTCCAGTGCTGCAATATAATTCTAAAAATGACTTTGGCGGCAGAATTAGTTGGGTTTTGATAAAGTTTCAGGCAGCAATACGCTAGCACTTTTCACATTTGGGTTTTGATGATCAGGAAGATGATGAGATTTTTTTTTTTTCCAGAAAGAGATTCTGTGCCTTTGATTTCTTTTTCATTTTGGCTTTGTTGCGTTTTTTTTAATGCTTCAAAGACACAGTTTTAAAATAAATCATCTCTGTGCTAGATAGAGGCATGTGGAAGAAACTTTAGAGGGAGTTGTTTGATATGTTCGGTCGGCATCTCTCTTAGACTGATTTAACCAGCAGCTACATCACAATGTTCCACGTAATTCACTTCCCTTTCAAAACCAGTGTACTACAAAACACTACTACTACACAAATCATATACAAACAGAATTATACTAGTAGGTCCTTTATCCCAGACTGCAGCAAATATTGACGTGGAGGCTAACACATTTAGAGTAGAGACTGTAAGGATCTATTTTATCAGACATTTTAAAAGATTGTAGTTTGACTGAGCGAGAATATTAAATTTATTAACTCTGCATGACAATCACCAATTAGCTCCATTGTTCCCCGTTCTGATAACACCTCTGCATAATGAGTTAGATTAGCCTTTTATCTAGATGAAAGACTCAATTTTCCAACAGATTCCTTGGACATGAGTTAAGCAGAGTGATTCATGAATTTCAATTAAAATGAAAGACCTACCTCCTACTTTATTATGCCATCCCTTCAGTACACCGGTTCAGATCTCAGGAGAAGGGTGCGCTTTATCCTTTCTCCCATATTCAAAACTTCATTTCCATATTTCTTTTTTTTTCCTAAAGGATGTGGCACATTTGCATTTCCCTGTTCTCACTGATCTGAATTTGCTGATTGAAACTAAATGAAATCAACTCATCATGGTGACATTGAATTTGTCTCCTCTTCTCTTTGAATACTTTGCATACTGTGGACTCATTGATTACAGGTAGTCGATCTCACACCTTCGTCAGCACAAATGTTGGAGCTCTTCCCCCTTTTCTTTTTGCTGGCTGACTGTAATTAGACAGTTTTCTGCCAGAGTAATGATGCTCAGAAATCTGCCCTGAATTATCTTTCAATCTTTGGCTTACCATTTCTGCCTTGGGAGCATTTCTGCGATTAGGTGTTTGGGATTCACTCGTCTTTCTCATCTTCCACTGCATTTCTCCTAGTGGTGGTGGATCCTAATTGAGGCCTGATTGAGTGATAATCTATAATAGCACTGTTCAGGTCTGCAGGTAGCTACTGCTGACCTCTCTATCTGCAGGATAGTGTTGCACATAGAGCTCAATATTGCCCACGGGCTTGTGTTAAAAAAAAACAAAAAACCTGCTGTCCTCCTGCCATTTTTTAAACTTTTGGTCATAAAACAAATAAACTAAAGATTTAAAGAAGGAGAACTTGGATAAGGTGTTGGATGAGGTCTGATCAGTTAAAGGAATGGACTGTCTGTTCTTCTGCCCTTGGATTGTGTATGATACCTCCACAGGCCATGTTAGTAGACTGCAGATTCCCATCAGGCAGGATTCCTCCCTCCTCGAATTGGCCCGACTGCTTCCTTCCTCAGATAAGAGCCTGTCTGTCTTAACTGTGCTGGCCAGATGACCTTGGCTGCCACAGATTTATTCATGCTAAGCGCCTATTTTGGTGATTCTTTTCCCTTTTAGCTTAAAAATGGCACTGTGGCAAAAAACTCCAAATAGGTCACTTTATTATCAACTAACCTTCCAACTCTTGTGAACACACTCCCTGGAATACTAATGTTGACACAATCAATTGGATGCAGTGTTGTTCAATATGAATGATCAAGAAAACTACAAACTTAGTAAATGCTGCAGTCCCTGGACCTGCTACATTAAAGCATCACAATATGACAAAGCACTGGCTGATCAAATTAGAAGAGATTACAGCTCTCATGGCTCAGCTCGCAACTTATTGTGAAAAGCATAGCTCTGTGATAAGCTGAGATGTTGACCAAGGACTCAATCTCCTAAGAAATAATTTAGCCAGGTGTCAAGTCCTGGAGATAGTAGTTGATTATGAGTGCTGTGGCTAAGATTTAGTCCCTTGATGGCATCAGAGACATAGTGAGTTTATTTTATGGGCCATTTTCTTCCGGGTGTTATCCCGATGGTTTTCATTATGCTGTTTATTGGTGGTTTAATGATGTTTTACATATTGCTTGTTGAATGTATGTATGTGTGTGTTAACTCAATTATAAACTCCACTGATGAGGGAACATCTCTGTGTGTCTCAGCCCTGTGCACAGAGGAGTGTGTCCATGGTCGCTGTGTTTCTCCAGATACATGCCAGTGTGAGCCTGGATGGGGTGGACTAGACTGCTCCAGTGGTGAGTGCACTTTACTATTAAACCTGCAATTATTCACTTAAACTCATTTATTCATAAATGGCTTTCATAGGCAGTTAGTCCATAAGACTTTGCTGTGTGTGTTTTGCCTCAATGTACGGCTATCTCAAAGCTGCTCAGCTTTGTGTCCTCTCTTCTTAGCAAACACAGCCAATGGAACAGGTAAGTCACAATGAATTCATTCTCATTTGCTGGAAGTGGAAGTGATTTGCTTGATGAATATAGCAGATGGATGGATGGATGCATCCCCCTGTGTCTACTGAGCTTTCTGTTATGGTCTTAATCATGATTAGACTGGTGCCTATGACTTGTTTAGTGGAGTGATGAATCAGTGCCAAGCTGAAACAAACCATTGTGGTGGCCTATCTGTTTACTGGGACTTCCTCAGCTCCCCAAGCTGGATGGGAGGGTGGAGCTAGGCAAGTACATCGTTAGCAGGGCTAGACACAAGGAAATAATCAATTTATTCCTTATTTTTGTCTAAAGAGAAATAGCGGATGTGCACACAGGAGGTTCCCCACCTTCCATGTCAACATTTCTGACCCCAAATTCTTTGACTGTCTGCTCCCAGTAACATTTAACTGTTGTTTCCTATTGCATATTTAGGAATGAGTAATGGGGTCTAGAATCAGTTATTGAATAGATCTATGAGTTTTCATTAGCAAGAGAGCCATTCCATGATTAGCAACCGTGTGTAAATCAGCAGCTCTCGCTGTGGTGCCGGCCTACTGGAGGTGGATTCATGGGCATAGATGACAAGCTTGAGCTGTTTGCTTTTTCTCAATCCTACAGACTGGTGAGGGTCCAACAAGGAGGATGTGGGGAGGTGCAGGGCCCCCAGGGACTCTTGTCCCACTCTTGGTTGGTTAGGAGTGCAGCCATGTGTGCCTTTCAGCCCGCAGGTGCTGGGCTAATCCACCTTATTAAAACAGACTTGATGATTGGGACAGAAGCATTATTCATAACTTTAGATTTCCATACCAGGCATGATTCCAGGCTTTTTCATTTATGAGCTTTCATCTGTAGAAATGAGGAATGCATGCCAAATCTTAAATTAAATCTGCCCTCTTTTCCTTCGTGTAAATGGTTCACCATGTTTTTTTGTCTTTCACTGTAAATTTTACTTTCACCTACCACAGACAGATGAGCTTTAGTCATCTTCATGTAAGTGGAGGCGGCTATCATATTATGGCCTGCATGGGCTGAAAAGCACACATCAACACCTATTCAGATCCAAAACAATCAATGTCATTGTTTATTTGCAGTTGATTTTACCACTATTGTGTTGGAGTTGAGGTATTTGTGCTTGCATAAAAGCGAGTTCCCTAGTAGGATAGCTGGTGAGAGGGCATAATGGGCTGGTCACGTGACGAAGGATGTGTGAATGTGATAAAAAGTGTGTCGCCCAGGCTTGGAGATGAAGAGCTGCCGTGGGATGCTGAGCGACCGAAAGCTGAAGTGACAGCCTTTCAGCCAGTGATCTGGAGCTGGATCAAAGGCTTGGACGTCGTTTCTGGAGCAGCACCCACCAGGAAGCAGTTTTGTATATGGGTCAGGTGGTGAAAATAAAGAGTCGTACTGTTTGTGGCCAGAAAAGAGAAGGCGATAAGGTGGGAGAGATTTAGTAAGTTGTGTTGGGAGGAGTAGTGAAAGCTGGAGAGAAATATTGCCTGCTTTTTGCCCGCTGGTGTCCACCTACTGTAGCCAAAAAACATTTCATCCTTCTCCTTGGCCCGAGGCAACAGCCCCGCTGAGACCAGACCTGCCCTGTGCCCTGCCTGAAATCCTGGGGTGTCTTAGACTCATCTCAAGGACGTACTGGTAGATGTGGTCCACAGATAAAACAGCGAAGCAGGATGTTCGCTATTGACTGCTGTCTCATTCTGCATCTACCACATTTGGATTTGGAGCTTTCTGTGTTGAACTGGTTTTCTCCCAAAAGAGTAATGAATGATTAATTGTTGCTGCTGGTTTGGTGTGATTGCTCTAATGCTGTGTATTGTGTTTGTGGAACGTGGTTTTAAGGATGTTTCTCCAGTCATATCATGATGTGTGTTTTTTTTTTAATTTAACAGCTGCAGGCATTAGATTTGTGTGGTGACATGTACCTGTTAATGCTTTGGTTCTTTTTAAATCTGTTTTACTCCATTGTGCTTGTGTTTTCTGTCACTTTTCCTTCTTGTCTTTTTACTTTGAATTGTACTGTGTTTGTCTTCTCTGTGCCACTGTGTATACTGTTTTGTCAGTAGGGGTTGTCTTGAAAAAAACAGAAAAAACATTATTATCAACAGACCTTTCAATATGTAAATAAATAAATGGATAAAAAAAGTATTATGCTCAATAAAACAGATACAGCAGCAATTTATGTAAAGCCAATTCAGATATACACTGCTCAAAAAAATTAAAGGAATACTTTCTAATCAGAGTATAGTAAACGTCTGGGATATTGATGTAGTCAGTTAAGTAGCAGAGGGGGTTGTTAATCAGTGTCAGCTGTTTTGGTGTTAATGAAATTAACAACAGGAGCACTAAAGGGGCAACAATGAGACGACCCCAAAAACAGGAATGGTTTTGCAGGTGGAGGCCACAGACCTTTTTTCCCTCTTCATCTTTTTTCGACTACTTTTCAGTAGTTTTGCATTCGACTAGGGTCAGTGTCACTACTGGTAGCTTGAGGCGATACCGGGACCCTACGGAGGTCACACAGGCAGTCCAACTCCACCAGGATGGCACATCAATACGTCCTGCCAGAAGGTTTGCTGTGTCTGTGACCATGGAGAAGAATCAAGGAGACAGGCAGTTACTCTAAGAGAGCTGGACAGGCCCGTCAAAGGTTCTTAGCCCATCAGCAGGACCAGTATCTGCTCCTTTGTGCAAGGGCGAACAGGATGAGTACTTCCAGAGCCCTACAAAGTGACCTCCAGTGGGCCACCGGTGTGAATGTCTCTGACCAAACCATTAGAAACAGACTTCATGAGGGTCCCCTAACGGGGCCCTGTGCTCACTGCCTGGCACTGTGGAGCTCATCTGGCATTTGCCAGAGGACACCAGAATTGGCAAATCTGGCACTGGTGCCCTGTGCTTTTCACAGATGAGAGCAGGTTCACTCTGAGCGCAAGTGACAGATGTGAAAGGGTCTGGAGAAGCCGCGGTGAACATTATGCTGCCTGCAGCATTGTTCAGCATGATCGGTTTGGTGGTGGGTCAGTCTGGGTAGGCATATCCATGGAGGGACGCACAGACCTGTACAGGATAGACGATGGCACCCTGACTGCTATTAGGTATCGGGATGAAATCCTGGTGCAGTCAGTCCTGGGTTCCTCCTGGTGCATGATAATGTCCGGCCTCATGTAGCAAGAGTATACAGGCAGTTCCTGGAGGATGAAGGAATTAATACCATTGACTGGCCCCCACACTCGCCTGACCTAAATCCAATAGAACATCTCTGGAATATCATGTTTAGGTCCATCTGAAGCCAGCAGGTTACACCTCAGACTGTCCAGGAGCTCAGTGATGGCCTGGTCAGGATCTGGAAGGAGATACCCCAAGACACCATTCATCATCTCATGAGGAGCATGCCTCGACGTTGTCAGGCGTGCATACAAGCATGTGGGGGCCATACAAACTACTGAGTACCATTTTGAGTTGCTGCAATCACTTTTTGAGCAAATTGGACTAACCTGCTGCATCAGTTTTTCAGTTTAAATTTCTTTGTTACTTCAAATTAAGCCCTTTGTAGGTTGATAATTTTTATTTTCATCAAATGTGTGGCATCCTATTGTTCCTAACACATTACCCATTCCATATCAGTATGGATATCCAGCATGATTTTTTTTCCAATTGAGATCTGATGTGTTTTCAAAGTGTTCCTTTAATTTTTTTGAGCAGTGGATATATAGAGATTTGCTTAAAAGACTGAACAATATGTCTTTAGTCATTTTACTGACATATAGTTCTGTATAGTTTATATGCTGTATAGTGGCAGTTTGCAACAAATATTGTATATGCTGCTGTAGAAAGAACAGTGCAGTATGAGAGGTAATGGGAAATCAAATTATCATAGAATATTATGAGTTTATTGAATGAAAACAATATAAAGTTTTTTCTGAATGTTATGAGTTTCTTGGGTTTAAAGGTAGACTCTCCTTTTCTAAAGTTACAGAGATCAGCTGGTCCTTTAGCCTCCATCACTAATTTTCAGCACTTGTGATTTAATCCCCCTTGATAAGACCATCTCACAGGGTCAGTGTATGTTCCAGTAATAACAGCTTTCAAATAGAGAATGATAAAAATAGATGTTGTATGCACAGGGTATATTTAGTCATGATGGCCATGACTTGTAAAATATTAGGTGCAGTGAAGCACTATCATTGATTTCATGTACTTCAGTCAGATAATAATATGTTCCCAGTGCTCAGGTATAAGAAACATGCATACAGTAAATATGGAGCTTTTAGTAAATCTTCATTCTGCTTTTTTAGAGTTAGACTTTCGTTGCCATGGCAGAAATATTGTCCACTTATGTGGAGGTTGTAAGAAACAATGCCACCATGATAAGTATCTGAAAAGTCTAGGGATTAGTTTAGCTTCCTTAACAACAAAGCATCCTTTGTGTTCAAAGAAGAAATCTATCACACTTAATAGCCAAATCTAATGTGGTTGGTCAGCCGTGGTCCATGAGGTAACATATTCCTCCCTAAGGTATTCATATGGCAAGGCAGTCTCTGCTGCAATGTTATACACATGGTTAATTGATGAATGTGGCCTATGAATGCTTGTTAATGGTATACTGCACCAGGCGAGGGGGGGATGCATGCCACTTATTTTATGTTAATTGTTAACTAATACAGAAAGATTGTTCATTATTAAGATTTTAAAACAGAGGCTGGTTTTATTAGATTTTTTACTTATTTTGTTGAAGAATTTGAGACTGTGAGAACAATAGTCTGCGTCAAGCAGAGATGACAGATTTGTCCTTTAGCTTTATTTGTTTGTTACATTGAAAATGACATTGCCTCAGCAAACCAGATGCTATATGAAAGACCAATGACCATAACTGTGCAGTCAAACTTTATTTTGGCTTGAAAAACACCCTTGTGAGGACCCCCTCTGGCACCCGTCAACAGTTTTTACAGATTATTCTCAGAAGTCCGTCTGAGCCAGATGGTACTTTTCCAATCCCACGGCAGCAGGACAGTGACATGCATTGCTGTCAAAGACCAGGAGACTGTGAATTACACTGAATGGCACAAAGATGCACGAACAGATTTACTCTCACTTGGCACATCACTCTTAATGTCTCTATGCTTTTCTCTCAAAACTTGTTTCTCCATTAATCTTACACACACAATTCTTCGTCTGTGTGTGTGTGTGTGTGTGTGTGTGTGTGTGTGTGTGTGCGCGCGTGTGTGCATGTTTTTGCATCAATACAAAAGCATCAAGTCACTTTTCTTGATGGTTATCAAGAAAAAATGGAAAAGTAAGATGTGATCTTCATGCATAAACCTATAAAAGAAGTCGAAATCAATTGAATTCCTCATTATACAATATGATTTCTAAAGAGAGACATTTTTGGAGAAATATAAATATTCTAACTGTATCATTGTGAAGGGGGTTCCTTGCTGCTTGTAACAGTCGATGCCAAATGCCTCATTCATTTTAATAGATCAAAGTACCCGGGCAATGGTATTTCTCAAGGGGACAGAAGATGGACTGATCTATACTGCTTTGTGGAATACAGTTACTACTCTCTTCCTCTCTCTATCTGTGTGTGTGTGTGTGTGTGTGTAGGTGAGTTTATGTGTGTATCCATGACTCCAAGCCCTCATGCATTTACAGAGCTTTATTTATGCACAGTACTCAGCTCCTGAGGAGCATGGTACGCAGTTTATGAATTGCCAAGTGTGTGACAGTGTTATTTATTTCCATCTACCTTTTCTCTCTATACGCTGTACTATACAGATGAACTGGAGCCCGTTGCACCAAGTATCAGGTGTTTATTAGTGTAGATTTATCAGCCATTTAGGCATTTGCAATAAAACAATGTGTTGGGCTGCATTGATGGGGGCAAATTGTTTTAGTTCCAGTTTGAGTAGGAAATCCATGACTTTGAAAGTTTATCATAGACTTATCTCCGGAACAGCTGTGGAAAGTCATTATGTTACCAACTATTGTAGAAATACAGCTATCATGTTATAAAGTATCAGTAACATAAAGTTGGACTTATTCCATTGGTTTAATGAAAGATGAATCTGGCTAATTGCAACATCATTTAGCAGTGAGCTGTGGTTATGGGTTAGGGTTATAATACTGTTTTTCAAGTAAAAGTGCAAGTACTCCACCAGAAGTAGAAGTATATAAAATTCTTTGTTTAAGTTGAAGTATCCAGCATATGCTCTAAAATGTACTTTAAGTACAAAAGTACACTTACTTCATTTTCATTAAGTAACTGGTTTCTCAGGGCATCAATCTGCCTGAGTTACTGATAATAAAACAAAGTATTTAACACAATTGTATAATGTTGCGTCATTGTACAAGTCTAGTCCAGTTTGTTTCACATAAATAGTGGAAAACCTGACAATTTCATTAAAAACATTCAATGTTAATTTATTTTCTTATACCTACAAATTAGCTTTCAGTTAACAATAATAAAAAAGTTATTTTGGGGGGTTCACACCATTAAAGCTTAATGTTTTAAAAGCAGAAAATGCTTAATTTGAATTCATGTCACAATTATTCTGTAAACTGCAAACCACATTATAAACTCCCATGTGATCAATCCATTATGATCCAAAATAATTTATTAACTAGTTAACTAGTAAGTAAGGTAAAGTAGTGCAAGATGGGAATACTTGGGTAGAGTACCTCAACACCATACGCAAGAATACTTGAATATACTTGTATACTAGTACTTAAATGCACTTAGTTACTTACCACCTCTGGCTGACACTTTCTGCAGACTGTCATAATTCAAATGAAATGAGCTGCATTTTTCATTAAGACCTGTAGTTGATGTGAACACTTACATGACTAAATACAGTCAAATCAGGTTGCACCACACAAACTAACTCTCACATAAAGATAGGTTACTGTTAAATATTTAGATTCAGTATGAATATTACTTAATTTTAAATTAATTTTGGTTTGGTTTGAGTAAATAGACTTTTCTTAGACTTATCTTCTTTTCATTCTAAACTATATAAATACTATTACATTAACTCACATAAAACAACATAAACACACATGATTCTCCATCCATTCATTATCTTAACCATTTTTCCTGTTAAGGGAAAAGGTTCAGGAACCAACTCCAGCTGTCATTGGGCAAGAGGCAGGGTTCACCCTGGACAAGTGTACTGGTCTATCACCAGTCTATAACAGGGCTGACATGTAGAGACAGACATTCACACCTGTGGGCAGTTTAGGGTCACCAATTAAACTAACTGCACGTTTTGACTTTTGAATATGAGTAGAACATGCAAACCTCATGCAAACTGCTGCTGAATTAGTTTTGTAAATGTTATAGATATAATTCAAACATATTTTTGTCATTTTGTAACCACTGCAAGTATGTGAAAGTAGAATAACATAACTTAACTTACTGTTAATTGCTCATCTACTAATTATGAAGATGTGAGTATATTCACCACATTTGTGAAATGTCAAGGATAAATATGAGAAACTGTACAGAACTTTGGTTTGTTTACACTATAATTTTTAGTGTTGTTTAGTTAGCAGAGTTGATTTAATGGCATTACAGATATTTCTTATCAGTCAGTTTACCAAAATCCAGATTTACTAGTTTAGCCCCAATGCAACTTGAATTAGTATGTCACTAGTTTGAAACTTGAAGGCAACTTTGAAGGCATTTACGCACAAATTAATAATGAATTTATGAATAGTTTATGCACCCGGTCCAGGGGAGGAGTTGGTTATGTGCAGTTAACAAATAGGCACTGATGATGGCTGTCAAACAGAACAGTCTGAATCATGTGGATGTCACTGCTGGAGCTTTGACAGAGGCGTTTCAGGATATGGCTTGGACAGCATGCCTCTCAGATCTTTGCCTGCATGTTTAGTAGTGACTCATGTGATTTATGTCTAGTGTAAATCACTGTGCAGGGACCTCAACTGACTGAGAGTGAGTCCATCAAATGAATTGTGGCACACACCGCTGACAGCCTTCTTTACTGCTGATAACACACAGACACACATGCAAACATTTTGGGCTCTTTGTATTTGTGAGAACACTCTTTGACATAATGCATTCCCTAGCTAACACCTTACTGTAACTTTAACAGTCTCAACTGAATACCTGACATGTACTCTTTCCCTAACCCTAAACCAAATTCTGACCTAAACCCTAAAACCATTCCTTTAAAATTCAAACCGGCCAAAAGGTCCTCACAATGTTGATATATCCTCACAATGACTGACAATGATCTGCTTGATTGCTGATCATGTTATATATATTATTAAATATTCTCAATGCAATGATTTGAAGAGGTTATGCATTACTCTTTACAGAACCTGAATGGTAATTGCTTGTGTCTTCTCCTTGTAAGTCGCTTTGGATAAAAGCGTCAGCCAAGTAAAGTAAAGTACTGTCCCATAACAACTGGTTTGAAAGACACACACATGCACACACATTTCTTTGTCTTTAATTGTGGAATGACTCATTAATTGTATGTATTTTCTAGCCCCTTATCCATAAACATAGGGTTAAATACCTAACCATAACCTAATACTAACCATTACCCTCAAACAGGTCTCTGAAGTTGTGAGAAACAGCTGAAATGTACAAAGAGTTTGGAAATGTCCTCAAGCAGTAGTTTTGAACTACAATTCATCCACACACACACACACACACACATGAATGCCTCTATAACATTTTCTGTACATAAGACTCATTGTATGCAGTATGCAGACTTTGCCCTGCTCTGAAGATTTTTTTTCTACGATGCCATTAAGCAGGATTTATTGTTCCACAAGAGCTCACTGCTCCATTACCTTTGGGAGAATGCCTGAAATGTGTGTGAATGTTCATGTGTGTGTGTCTGAATTTAAGTGCGCTTTCTCTCCATGCATATATCCTGAGCACAAAAAGCTGGTGAATATCATGGCATATCAGAGTGATGGTTAGTATGATACAACATCCAGTCCCGCTGGTCATTATCACTGTGATGCTTGTCATTAGTCAGTAAGAGATAGAGTTAAGAGCTCCTGGAACACACTACCCAGCTCTGAGAGTCGGCATAGATGGCTTGATTTAATAGGGACATTAAAACGCCTTATCTCCCGTCCTTAAGAGAAGGTCAGTGTGTCTAAAATAGCTGAAATGCTATGATAACAGTTTAGAGAGATAAGATTTCTCCTGAATACTAATGCAGAACAAAACAGTTTTTGGCTCATTTCGCAGTCTATAAGTCACGCTTGATTTTGTGGTCCATTGCCGTGTTTATGAAGTTTGTTTTCAAAGATTCAATTGATCATTGAATTTGATGAACTTTTTACAGTTCAGTGTGTGGTAGACGTAATTCACAAAGCTGATTTACACTCATGGTGTTAAAACAATGCTTGTTTTTTATTTATTTAGTTGTTTTTTTTTGGGAGAATCTCTCCAAAGGTAACAAAACACTTCTGCTTGTCAACCAAAGAGGCATCATCAATAATCAGGTAAATACCATATGTTCAGTATCATACAATTAAAAGAAAAAGACTACAGAAAAGGAAAAATTATAATTTGTGGAGCAGAAATATCCGTTGTTTTTTTTTCTTCCCTAAAACAAACTAATGCTGTGATCCCTATAATTAGTTTCATTTTTTCATTTTCAAATACTGTAAAAGCCTAAAATTAAACATGAATTAGCAGGCGAAATGCAAAGATTAGTCTAAAAAAACCCCAAATAACAGAATACTGTGTAATAGAAAAATGCATTAATTATTTTATGACCCCTCAGATGAAACACGTGACCCCCTAGTCACACTGGGAACCACTGATTTAGACTGTGCACATATTAGTCAAAGATATCACCTCTCTGGACCTTGGAGTCATGATTATTTCGATCAGAATAATAGCTTAAGGTTTAACTCTCTTCTTAGGGACCATCACAGTCCTTTGGGTGCTGTGTTGCAGTGTCCTTGGTTTTCTTTGGGATGTGGGAGCATATTAGCAGTCTTTCTCAGATCCTCTGGTGCACCTGCAATCTCCTGATGTTTAACCCTGGACTTCATTGGAGTGTTGCAGTGATTACAGGCCGTCCTGAGGGACATCGATTGTCCTGCTCCTCCTAGGCAAGCCCCACACAATGCTGACGAATGAACTTGTGGCCCTGCCAAGTCCAATTAACTGTCAGTGCCGCATCGACGAGCTCCTCCGTTTGTTGAGAGTGAAGAAAAACAAACTTTTAATCAAATTTGCCTCCAGGCCCTAGGGTATTTGGGGTTGTATTTTGCATTCCACTGTGTTCTGCCTCGCCTGCAGACGTGCCACCCTCTCAGAAGGTTATATTGTATGTTGTTTGTGTGAGATAGCACAATACCCTGCACCTTACTTTAATGGTAGCCCTATCTTTCCACTGTCTGACTGATGAATCATCCAACACTTGCATCTTAATATTATACAACCACAACACAGCATGATAAAAGACTAGGAAGCTAGGTCAACTCATACAATTTATTTATTCATTGTTTTATATAAAACACAGAGCTTTTGTCTGTGGAACAAATCACAGTATTGATCACAGTATTTTTGGTTTTGGACTTTGTCACTAGGACATGCTTTTTCCCTGATGCCTGAATGCATGTCAGAGTCTTCAGTGTCTATAAGCACCTTTGATTAGTTGATCAATAAAAGCTCAGGTTACGCTCTTGCAAAATTGTATGTTCTTTTTTTTCAAAGCATTAACATCTCCACAAATAGCCTTGGCTAATTCTACCAAGGTCAAGATAAACAACTCTCCTTTTCTCTGATTAGAGTAATGCAGACATTAAAAGCCCAGAAATTCAATTAAATTGGTGGCTTTGGCCACAGAGGAAAAAGGAAAAGGACAAAACATAACGAGACACTGTGGCATAGCTAGAGCGTACTAAGTGGAACAAATAGATGTAGCCTAAGACCTAAACATTAACAAAAGGGCATCTGGATGATAAGGATCAAATGAAAGTTTAGAGGAAATGTGAGTATTTCCAGACACAAGGGTGCATTCATGAGGAGCCGCCTTTTGTTGAGAAGAAACTGATCTAAAATTAGCTGTAAAACTGAAAGAAACATTAAAACAAGGTCAATGTCGCTGAAGTTGTCTTTTTGCGGGGAGCAGTCGACTGTGTGTCATCAGCCAAAACAATGTTAAGTCAGAGCAGAAAAAGCAGACCTATAGGAGTTCATCATGTCCTGTAGCGTGCACTTCATTAAGACCTTTCAATTGAGTTTAGATAGATAAAAGACAGAAATTGCTGACTTACTGGTTCAGGCACCAGCATCCTCAAAGTGATGAATCTCCCCTGAGAAATTAGATTTGCAAAGAAACTTGACACCATGTGATTCTCTCAGCCTTGCACTTTAAACATTAGCTTGTATTATAATTCTGGGACTCACTTCCAGTCAAGGCGTAGGCATACTGTAGTATGAATGACAAAATCGCCCTCCGCCATAGAACAAAAAGAGGGTTAAGGTCCATGGATCAATACCACTGATCCTTGCCTTGACTCTGAAATATGGTTTTGGATGGAAATTGCATTTCTCTAAATCTTATGTTTGTCCCTAAACTAGACAACTTCACTTTAATCAAAAAGGACCAGTGATTAAATATATTGTGCTTATTTTAAATGTTTTAAATGCTGTTCCTTCATGCCTTCATTAAATGTTACGTCGACTGAGATTCAGATCCAGATGGCTTGATTCATTTCTACACTGCCTCTTTCATGTAACTACAATATCTCTCTCTGTCATGCTCGCAAATGTTTCTCTTGCACTCTCTCTCTCTCATACACACACACAGACACACACACACACACAGAACTCCCTAAGTTGCTGTTGTATACTTTTCACTTCACTTTGACTTTGAGAATCGGGGAGAATAATTCATGGGCCTAGTGAGTTTCAGAGACTGCAAGAACAACACTGCTTTCAGAGCCAGCAGTTCATTTGAGATGAACTCCAGGATTTCCGTCTTTTTTGCAGAAGTCTCCAAAGGGTCCACATTATCCTGGAGAGATGATGGTATAAAAGAAAAACCCTTAATCTACAGTTTTCTGTGTTAATCAAAGGCTAGAGATGTTTTCCTGTTTCTGTCGTTTCATATTGTACCAGCTATCTATCCATCCAGTACCGCCGCTGTTCGTTCCTAATTGAGCCTAACACACTGCTGTGGGTTTCACACTTCTATTTTTCAGATATTTTAATATTTCACAGGATACAGTGCTTATTTAGATGGTTATTATACACAATGCTATACCACGTTTTGCCAAGATTTACATTATACAATAGATAAATGTCAATGAGGCAGGAAGACTGTGCCCAAAAAAAGACTTCTGGGGAGTTAAGACTACTCATTTGTGGTGTTATATGTCTTTTTTCTAGATTATTAAGATTTAAATACACAGATATGTAGATGTATATCAACCTCTTAATTTTCCGTATACAATATAATATGGTTTGTCAATCTGTTACCATTACTGATGGTTAGGCAGGTAGAAAAGATTTATGGCTTCATGATGAGAATTTGCATAATGTGAGATCATTAAAAAGCAATTATCCCTGTGTTTATGTGTGTGCATGCGATTCAGTATTGTTGGCATTAATTTGGATGGTGGATAGGTGCAATGATTGGACATCTTTAGGCAAAGTCATGTTTGTGTTTACACTGAGGGACAGATCCATACACTGTGACATGTTAGACACAAAAAATCATTTCTTTGAGGCAACAGCCACTGTTTACTTACCCAAACTCTCCGTGGAGAGTTTGGGTAAGTAAAAAAACAGCTTTCACTGCATTTCTAATCATACACCTCTCTGACTCAGATTTTATCACTTTTTTTGCTTGGGTCACAACTTAACTTAGTTCAAATAATTAAAATGACAGATTAAAATTATACTTATAATCTCAAACTTCAAGAAGTTTTTTTTTTATGACTGATCTGCTCGTAGACATCCAAAAAGTGAAAAGAGGTACCTGTTAGTGCTTTGACCTGTTCCGTCTCCTCAGGGCAATGTTTGGTAATTTTTTATTTTATTTTATGTTCCTATTGCACATCAGCATTTTTTAAAGCTTTTATTTTCTTGAAGTTACTAAGATATTTCTAAAGTACAGTGTGATTTGGTTAAAATGAAATGCAGACATGTTTATAGACTGTTAGTGTATTTGGTGCTCTTCATGATGATGATGGACACATTATTGATCATTCACTGCAGTGAACCAAATAAAACTACAAAGACTTATTCTGTGTGTTTGTTTAAATTGACAATTAAACGGCAGTTGACTTTTTAAACTTGTGTTTGTGTTGACATTGAGAATAAAGTGAAACAGATGAGTGAAACAGAGACTTGCGGCAACAGCAGTCCAATAAAAAAAAGTTTAAACATTAAAAGGGAAGGTACAAAATGTTAATTATTATAATAGTTCTGTGGATGTTTGAGTACAACTGGCAATTATTATGAATTTTGTTAATTAATTTATTGCTGTTCTCATTCTCTAGTTTCAGTGTCCTTATAAACTGAAAAAAAGTTGTTTTGAATTTTTGGGCAGGCACATTGGACTTTCAGAAATTTTATAAATACAGAAGATACAGAACATTAAATACAGAAGTTTTCGTTTCCTGACTTATAGACAAAATGAATGGTGAATTAATAATTCACAGAAACGAATCACAATATTTCTAATGAAAATCTGTTTTTGTTCTGCTTTTTTGTTTTGTTTTGGTTTATGTCGCTTTCTGAAAAACATTTGTGTTTGTCATGTCTAATTTCACTAATTTTGCTCACTAAAATAACACTGCAATCACGGATGTTTTTAAACAAACAAAACCTGCTTCTATAACCTTCTGTTTTCAGTACAGCAGCCTTGTGCATACATGGATAATTGATGTAATGTAGATGTTAAAACAGGCTTGTTTAAAAAATCTCTTTCAAGCTCACAATCCCTGATAACCAGTCCTAGATTCCCCTATGACTGCCTCCTCTGTTTGGAGAGAAATAAACTTGTATATTCTGTGTGACATGAAACACTGCCCATACACTCATTTTATAATAAGTGACAATCTGTTAATGGGTTGAGTTGAATTTTCTGTTTACTTAACTGGAGTCATACTATGCACATAGACATGCATTACTTAGTACCATGTGCACAAATTTACCAGCTGCAGCTTTCTCTAGTTAGTGCCTTATTTATTAAGACCACTTATGCAGATCAAGTCAGGCACAGTTCTCTAATTAGGATACCTGAGGCACGACAATAGACCTGCTCTCTCCAGCCGTGCACTCGAAATGAAAGGCAGTGAAGGTGAAAGAGCTGTTGTTTTACCAACATAACCGAGCACGCTGCAGACCACGAGGTGAGGATTTGCAATATTGAGTTTAGATTTCTGTCATCCTGACGTGATTTAGTTTTAGTTAACTTTCTGTTTCATCAAGAATTCCTAGAATCCTCTTCAAATGGAAATCCCTTTTTGTGGTGATTGTGTTGTTTTTTATAACTGTATCAGTTGGACATGTGGACAGATGGATCTGCCTTCTCTAAATGTGGTTCACTAAAAATTAGGTTAGGGCTACCCTGTTTACCAGCAGTATTCCAGACATGTACTTAACTGAAAGTAGTGATGATACTGAACTATTTATTAAACATAAAGCACATAAACTGCCAAAAATCTATTTTTATCAATATTAAAAACACTCCTTATGTAGAATGGTCCCTCTCTTTTTACATTATAATTTGACCATAGTTTTTGACGCATTAATATGTAAACAGTATTTTAATGTTGTTGAGTTGAGTTTGGGGGTTAAAGTACCTACTATTTACAGTATTTTACTTGCAAGTTTTTTTTATAACAATGCCTGTTTGATGTCTATTTATGCCTATAAGTGACTATATGTTTTGTAAATACAGTCTCAGTCTAAAAGCAAGGTAAAAGGTAAAAGGAAGGTTTACAACAAATGTAGAGGAGCAGAAGTACAGTCTTTATACAAAATGCTATTAAATGATTACTCAAAAAAAGGAAAAACTCAAAACTGTACTAATGCGGTACGTGAGTAAATTGTTATTTTTCACCACTATTACCTGTGCATGTGTCTGTGTACACACGATCTGAAATTCTTTCACACAACTGCCTCAGAGCTACAGAAAACGTAAAACATTGCCCTGGGGATTGTTTGACTTTCTCATGATGGTGATGGGGGTGCCCCTATGGACATTATATGAATGAACATCAGTCTCCACTCTGTAACCGCACCCCTCACATCGACTGCTGTTGCCCTGTTGCACATTCTACTTCATCCTAATTAGAATTAATAATTGAAAATTGGAAATCAATTTGTGCAAAGGAAGTGTGGTAACGGTTGGTTTTATCGGGTTAACACTGTTTTTGAGCAGTCACGCCGGTGCATGTGACTTATCTACTGCTGTGTGTTATGCCTGTGATGCAATATGATTGTGGCTTTATTTATACTCCAGTCACAGTGTATTGGTGTGTACTGTAGATAACCGTTTACCTTTGCTCTGATTGTTTTTTTATTGTTGTCCCGTGGCAAAAGAGCAAGAGGTTTATTTTCTGCAGTAGAGGGTGGAGTAAATTATTAATCGGAAGTACCAGTGGGCTGTGTAACAATTTGCTGATCCCGAAGCTTTCATGAGCCATGTCAGGTTCTTTTGAACAAGTGACTGGTTGACATCTCTGAGGCAAAAACATCTCTTACACCCTGCTTGCATTACAGCTCAACACAGCCAGCTTTATTAGAAAACACGGGGCTATTATTTTAAGTAGCATCAATCTTAAGTCATTTTTTAGAATAAAGCAGGAGATGCCTTGGCTGTCTTTGTCGACCACCAGCCCTATTTACCCTGTTGGAGCTGTGTTGCAGAGGAGATGTCTGGCACCTGCAGGGTACATATTGATCCAGGTTCACATTCTCAAGAAAACTTGGACAAATGATCAGATCTTTCTTGGGATAAACAGCCAGGTCAGACTTTTTAATCAGTAATGTAAAGTCCTAAAAGAATTAAGTTATTCACTCATTAGTTTTGTGGTTCCAAATAGGCAATGGTCAGATCTTGTTACCACTTATCCAACTTCAAGGTGGCGAATTCAATATGGTGAATTACTGTGTCTAAGTGCCCGAGCAGAAAACTCTGTTCAGAGAGTCCTTGTGTTGTGTTGTGGTCTTCGTCCTGTGTTGCTCTTTCCCACAGGCAAATGTGGACACACAGGGACTCGGGTAAGATGAATTAGGGCAGGACAAACAACACGCCCAACAGCAGAAGCAACAGCACACTGTTATTCGAATTCAGCAGAACCGCCCCTACGGCTATTGGCAGTTTCTTCTGTTTATTTAGAAATGCATTTGTCAAGCTCCCAGGTATGTAGAGTTATCTAAACTGTTTACTTGTCATGTCTTGGTTTTCTGATACGTAATAAATAACAGTGTAGGTACCAGCAGGACAGTGGGGCCTTTCTTGAAAGATATTGACAGCTTTTACAGCCCCAAGTTTAAAAAGAGCTGCAAGACATTTATCACTCAATGCAAATTTATCACTTAACACAACAATCATCACTTTCCCTGTAGACCCTGGTACCAGTCGTGTCTACTTTTCACTTTATTAGTCTGCATCAATTGAGTCAAAAACTGTGATGAATAGCTGAATGTTGAGTCGGGCTTTTATTGAATACCTACTATTACAAATAGCTCATATTGACTGAAAAGCTGAATATTATATATTCTTGTGTCAGCTAAATTGTAGGCAGAATTGTTTCATTGTTCCTTTAAAAATGATCATTTTAACATTTAAAATCTCCTAAGAAAGCTTGTCTCTTTATACCATTTTGAAATAGTGACTTGCCCATACTAATTCTGGTCATGAAGGGTAATTTGAAAATTCAGATCTGTCAAGGAAAAAAAGAACAAAACTAGTGGTACAAAGCATGATTCAGACAATGTGAAACTCATTGGTGGACTCTTCTCATGAGGCAATGCAGGAGACTCGACAATGAGTCACACTGTTTTGCTTTGCCACAAGCTCTGCTGAAGAATAAGTGAGGCATAAAGGGCTCTCAGGAGACCAAGCATTTTGCCTTGTAATGTCTGCAGTGAGTTAAGTTATTCCTCAAGTGTCAACAGTGTGTGTTAATAATAGTTGACAGTGAGTGGCTCAGGCAGTGGGGAGTGAAGTCGGGCTGTGTGCCAAATATTCCAGTAGCAATAATGTGGTTTTCCCAGTTAGAGTTGGCAAAACAGCAAGAAACTGTCTGCACCAGCCATCGTGAGTGCCCAGCATTTTTACCAGTCCAGCTGTGATTCTAATTGAAATTTGCTTTTGCCCTGCGCCCAGATAAATAAATGAAGTATAAAACTAGAATGGCCTTTGAGTGTAGAGATATACTCTGTGTTTAAAGACTTTGACTCAGACCCTCATTTTGAATTTAGCCTTGAGAAGCTTATGGCAGCTTTCTGTGGCACAGACTCCCTCTCACAGACAGCATAGTGACAAACAGTTTGGTGAAGGGGCCAAGTTCAGGAGAACGTCTGAATGAAGTCAGCTGTTGAAAGCTGTTTGGTTTTAATCCTGTTGCAGCCAGCCACTGATCATACGGACTCTTGAGCGCACTTCAAAGCTTAGCACCACCATGATGGCTCTCTCAGCCCATTCTTTGGACGTCACCTTCAGAAGTTTACTATCTGCCAGTACCCCTCACTGTGATCTGTTTTGTTCCAGCCAAGGGGATTATACCCAGCACCTTGGGATTGGACCTTTCCCTGTGTGTGAGGTCATCCACATTGCAACTGTTATGCATTATGGGCTCTGGGAGTCGAGGCTGTCTATTGTATGTGTCCTTTGGTTAGGCTCACTGACCCAGACCACACCAGTTAATGGGCTGTATTGCAGCTTCTCTAGTTTAAGACTTGTGTGGTATTCACTGCCTACACATCAGAACCCAGAGGGAGTCCTCATCACCTCACACAATTTAGTTGTACTATCTAGAAGCTGAAGCCTTCATGCTACATGCAACTTTCCTCTGCTGTCTCTCTGTTTTTGCCCGCAGCTCATCATGAACTCTGACTTCTTAATCACAGTTAAATGCTGTCAGAGCTGGGAAGTGAGAGACTACTGGGTAAAGTTTGAGAACCTCTGTGTAGGAGAGAGACAGCGAGATAATGGGCTTTGCTCTCAATATGCTGAGGCCTCTAACTGCAAGCTAAAGAAGGTTTAAAACTTCAAATGGTAACATTTGTGAAGCTCCTAAGCACCAGAAAAGTCTGCAAATTAAGCACTGGATAGATTTTAGTTTATTTCTGTTTTTCTCTGCTGCTCTGGGTATTTTTTTACTGACATCATGTTTTGAGTTATACATGCAAGGATAAAAGATGCACTCTCTGTTTGTGGTCAAGGTTTGAAGCTTAAACCAGAGGTGATGGTACCTCTTGTTACATAGGCACTGCCTGTTTTTGCTGTGCTCAGGGAGGGCTGCTCTGTTGAACTGAAGGAGCTCTGATGAGTGCTTGTAGACTGCTGAACCTAGTTGCAGCTAAACTGCTCATCCATTACCCCAGTCGCCTGCACACACCTCAGATTTAATGTGCCAGGGTTGTTTGTGTGGCAGTAGCACAACCTTCAGGGAACTTGTTCATGCCAGACTGGAGGCCGGGAGCAGATTAGATCAAATCAATGTGAGCCTTGTAATGTGGCCTCTAGTCTATCCAACCACAGAAGTAATACTGCACAAGCCCAGTGTTTCAGGACCCCCTTCAGGGCAGACCTGTCTGTATCAGGGAAGAACTGATCATCTTCCTGCTGTGTACCTGGAAAAACAGGCTTCAGTGCCGACCATGAAACAGGGTTCATTAAGCTCCCACTTGAGCTAATGAGAGCTCTGGCAAAGCGAGCATACAAGGAGGGGGCCTGGCGTCTTTACATTTACAACTGAGTCTGAGATGATGTGAGAATCAATAGTGGAATATTCACCATCCCAGCTGCTGTGCTGGCCTGGATCTCAAGCTGGGCTTTTATGTTAGGCAATACAGCTGCTGCTGCTGCTGCTGATGGAGAGACATAAGGCCATACCAATCACTTAAATCACCACTAGATCCTCAAAAGAACAATTACCCCAGTGAGAGTAAAGACAGCCTACTACCCTAGCTCAGTACTCATTGTTCTTCGCATAAAAGCCGGTTGTTCATTTAACCTTGAAGATTAGCTATTTGCTTGCAGTTTATGGGATGTATTGAGTTTTTCTTAACATACCTATTCCCCGAGGAATGTGGGAATTGCTTGTTTTACATCATTCCCTTAGGTACAATTTAGTAACGTCACTAAGCCATTTACATTACCCCATGTAAAGCAGATATGTTATATAACTTAACAAATTTTCTTGAATGCCAGTAGTATAATACAGCTTTCTTTTTAATTTTTATACCTCTGGGGTATTTGTCGACACAGAGGGTGAACATTGTCTCATCTGGGTGCTATTGGTTCCAAATGAACCTTTCTGCACTATTACACCAATTTTAATACAATTAGTTAAAAGTAGATTTAGCAAAGTTTGAAAAGATTTGTCTGCAGAGTTACAGCACTTTTTTTCACTCTGGCCATTTGTGACAGCTGATGGTCCTTCACCTCAGAAAAGGTGTTAAAAGACATAGACGTAGCAACCTGTTATATATAAAAAGAAATCAGTCCTTGCTTGTGTTCTTAATCTTTGCATCTTAATATGCTCTTCCCTCTAGTTCTCTGAGAGGTGTGAACAGCTTGCACGCTTTCTTCCCTTTTTGCGGATTAATTTCAGGGTGTTATTAAGACCCTCCTTTATGACGGTTGTGGTATGTCAACATCAAATATATCCAGTCTGGCACATACAATATAATATATCTTTTTTACCAGTTTCTAAGTAACAGAACTAATTTTTTACCTGTTTGAGCATTTTATTTTACTTGTTGGTAGTGCAGAGCTTTAGTCACACTAAGGAAAGTACCAGGAATTTGAGTTTATTTTTGAGTTTAAAAAACATAAACATTTTGATATTAACGCAGAGTCGAATAACAAACTTAATGTGTGAAGTGAAGTAGGCTGCTATAGTGCCAAAATCCTAGACTTCATACAACAGAAATTGCAGAAATTAATGTGTAAATTAATTAGTTAACTGATACAGATATTTTCATAAAATCAAAGCTTAACTGACACAACACTTAGTTACAGCCTCAGTCTAAATAGCTTCAACGTCTGCTAAACCTCTTGTGCACTAATTGTGCACCAAGTGAAAGCCAGTAAAGTTAACAAGCATTATGTGTTGAAAACTGGAAAGCACCTAGGTTTCTAAAGACACGGGTAGGTTGTGGAGACTAAACTAACGTGTTCTGTGAAGGCAGAACTTTTTCATAAACTCAACTGGAAAAGGAAACTCAAATTGCATGCTCATATTATTTAATTAGCAAATAACAACTAATACATAAGCTACATAGCCATGTAAGTAGAAGGTAGTGTAGTGCACATGTATATGTGTATATAGTTATGCTTTTAGCAATATCTGTCTTTCTGGAAGATTAGGATAATTCCTGGAAACATTGCCAGATCTCTGTGCCAACCAGAAGTATTTGTTTTGCTCACATTGACTGGAAACATGAATTTTATTCTGCAGTGTTGCTGCCCTATTTGTCTTACAGAAGCTTTGGACATGCCAGAGGAGTGTTTGAAAGTGTGAAACAAAGGCTCAGTGGTCACACACAGTCTCATTTTGATTTCTGGCTCAGGTCCTTTTTGTGCAGAGTTTGCTTGTTCTTCCTGTATGTGTCCATAACTGCAAATGTGTGTGAGTGAATGTCATTGGATGGTGTGCCTCTGATTTTTGCTGAAGGCATGCTTGGATACAGTCCTGCACCCTGTGACTGTGAGCAGAAGTGATGAGAGCAAATGAATTTGAAATATAAAGCTGGTGATATTCTTTGTTTGTTCTGGGGGAAAATCCCAAAAAACATTTTACATTTACATACATTTTAACTTCTAAACCTTATGACACTGAAAAGAATAATATGTGTCTCTGTGCTCACGTGTTGCTGTTAGTAAGTAGTTTCCATGCTTTAACAATAATAAACTAGTAATAGGAGGGATTGCACTGAAACATTTAGGTTTCATGATGAAATATGACATGTATTATAAAGGGATTATATTATGAGTAATATTATTACGTTTTTGACATTATTTCAGTTGGTATTAAGTGTAAATGCTGGTGCATGCACGGCATCTGACCATCTGATGCTATTACTCTCTATGTTTGCAGGCTGTGAGAGTGACTACTGGGGACCTCATTGCAGTAATCGGTGCCAGTGCCAAAATGGGGCTAAGTGTAACCCCATCACAGGGGCCTGTGTCTGCACTGATGGGTACCAGGGATGGCGTTGTGAGGAGCCCTGTGAACATGGTTACTATGGCAAAGCATGCCAACTAACCTGCCAGTGTCTCAATGGTGCCACCTGCAACCACGAAACAGGAGAGTGTATCTGTGCACCAGGGTACACAGGGGCTTTGTGAGTACCAGTAACACATTTACTCCTTTGACACTTTCTTTCTGGTGTGTATAAAAATGTTGATGTGCCATTTATTGTTTGTCTGAACAATTTTGTCTGACATTTGACTCCTGACTTGTATGGTGACAGCTGTGGAGAGCGCTGCCCCTCTGGTAGCCATGGACCTCAGTGTGAGCAGCGCTGCCCCTGTCAAAATGGAGGAACATGCCATCACATCACTGGGGACTGTTCTTGCCCTGCCGGCTGGACGGTAGGTCACACATACGAAGGTGGGAAGGCAATGAAGGAGAAAGGCCAGAGTAGAGCAAAAAACCTCAAAATTGCCCTCACTGATGTTCTGGAAAACTGTTTCGATCTTTACATCAGAGGCTGCAATTTTCAGAGCATGAATCTTATTGTGTACTCAATTATAAATGAGAACATGTGATTCTGATCGGGAGCATGAGCATGTGTTTACAAACTCCAGTTCACAAAGTAATGTCAAGTGTTCATTGCCGCCCAAAGTCAATACTAGTGTTTAAACTATTGTGTTTGACTAGTGGTTTAAAGCAGTGTGTCCAGATTTACTCCAGCCAGGGATACAGAATAAAGGTAAGTTCATTTCTGGACATGTTGTTGAGCTGCTTATGAAATAACCAAATGAGAATGTCTGGAAATCTAGCTGTCTGAAAACAATATGTGAAAATACTGTCAAACTGACTAGAATAAGTCCTTTCTTTTATGTTTTAATTTGGACAGTACTCCAAACAGTGATATTTGTCTTACCTGTTTTGGTCCCGGCAAAGTTTAATTGTGAGCTCTTTTTTTATGTTTTTCAGGGTTCAGTTTGTGCTCAGCCTTGCCCCCTCGGCAAGTACGGCATCAACTGCAGCAAGGACTGTTCCTGTCGTAATGGCGGACTGTGTGACCACATCACCGGGCAGTGCCAGTGCGCAGCTGGCTTCAGTGGACGCAGGTATGCACATGACACCCTTGGCAGACACACTGCACAATTATTAGGCACAAAAGTCTCTGTGCATACTTTGGTACTTCTTCTTTGAAAATAGGCCAGACAATGACATGATTTATTGATATTAGTATTTAATACAAAGGAATGGTTTCATGCCAACACAATAAACTGTTACTCATTGACCTATTCTCTTTGTTAACTTCCAAGTGAGGCACAAACCTGGCTGTTATTTTAAAAGAGAAAGGAAATGTTGAAATATTATCATGCTCAAAAGAAACAGGCATTTATAAATGCCCATTACTCCATCTGAAGGTGGATTGAAAGCTTTTAATAGGGGTGTTTATGTTTAATTAATCTCGTACTTCATACTGGCCAGCAAGGTTTCATGTCTTCAGCCTTCATCCTCTTCCACTCCCAGCCTGCCCATTGATCTCACCATGAGCCACATGCTATTGGGATTCTACTCATTAATTATAAGTAATGAGCTTATATTAAGGTCTTGTTGAAATCCACAGATCTTTTTAGTTCCCCATGCCTGCCAGAGCCGCCCAGAGCAGCCTGGGTTTATTAGTTCAGCTAAAGCAATTGTCTCGTGGATGGAAACACTTCCTCGACAAGACCCTCCCTTTACTTTATTATTTTGCAAAATTGCCCTCGTTCATTTTGTCAGTGGCAGGTGAATTAACCTGCCAGGAATAATCTGAGATTGTGTGAGCTGCCACACTTTCCTGTCTTGTATAATAATACTATTGTCCCCTGATAAAACTATAGCCGGGGTAATTTAAACATGAAACATAACTTAACCATTTTATAATGTAATTGAGCTATTTGTAATAGCTTTGTTAGACTCTTGAGATTGATATTCCACAAGGATTGTATAGTTAAGTCAGTATATTTAAATGATGAAAAAATCCATCCAATCCATTTTCTGATCTACTTCAGTGTTTCATGTGGAGAAACTCCTCAGCAATTCTAATTTCTGTGCCTTGTGGCAACTCTGCAGATAAACTGAAGTACAGACTGCAGATAACAGGGAGATACACTACCAGTCAAAAGTTTGGACACACATAGGCTTTACCATCTTTTCCATGAAAAGATGCATGTCTTCAGCTGTGTTATCATCATTGCAAAATGGTTTTATAGTGATCAGTTATTACCATTAGCAAACATAATGTACTATTGGAAGACAATACTAATGTTTGATGATTATAGTCCTCTGTATGTTTATATAAATATTCCTTTAAAAGAGAGTTTCTATCTTACATTAGTCATTTTTAATATTAACGATGTCTACACTGTATTTCAGATTAGAATTTGATGTTAAAAAATCTGCTTCTATTTCAAAAACGTAGTCGTTTCTGTATGTGTCCAAACTTTTGACTGGTAGTGTACATTCAGAGCTTATGTGTCAATGTACTAATCAAAACCTGACCTAGTCAGTCACTGATTTATTTAAATATTCATTATGTGAAACATGAAAATACTATTAATAATAAAAAAATACTGTATTGCAGTTGCAGCTCAAGAGTTTTAAATAGCCACTGTTTTAAAATAGTTACACAAACTTACAAAATCAGTGTTCACTACAATGAATATCACAGTTTCCAGAATTGCATTGTGATGTTTTTAAATTATTTAAATTACTTGTTAATTACCTTCCCAAACCCAAATGTATTTAATTTCTGATGATATTAAACAGAAATTAGCAAATGTTCACATTTGAGAAGCTGAACCCTGAGTTGTTACTTTGTTGATTCATTTTGTCAATTGTCTGATGAATGGAAAAATGTGTCATCACTGTACAGCGGTTTCACCCTTTTCAACAAACAGAACAAATTACAAGTTACCAGTTGTAACTCAGATTTGTTTTAATGTACCTGAATGTATATAATTCAGCACCAAATGTGCAATTACTCTGTAATTTTCTCCAGGTGTCAGGATGACTGTCCTGTGGGCACCTTTGGTCCACAGTGTAACCAGAGGTGTGAGTGTCAGAATGGGGCCAAGTGTCACCACATCAATGGAGCCTGTCTGTGTGAAACAGGGTTTAAGGGGCCTAATTGCCAAGAGAGATTCTGTCCCCCAGGTCTCTACGGCCTTATCTGTGACAAGTATTGCCCCTGTAATACCAGCAACACTGTGAGGTAAGCAACACATCAGCAAGGTCACATGCAGCTTCACCCTCACCAAGCACTGATGCAAACTCACCCATAATTCCAAATGAAAAAAGACTTCTCCAACTCAATTCTGCTTTATCTTAGCTGTAAGCCACTCTCATTCTGAAGTCTGGACACCTCTTTGCCATGTCATCAAGTTAGCTTTTAATCGTGACCTTTGCTTCATTCATAATTTCACAGGAGCATTCATAGTTAATGCAGTGCTAATGTTCTGATTCCGGTTGGATTTGGGCACCGACCATGGGAGTCATTACAGAACGAAGGAGAAAAGGGACACTTCATATATCTGAAACATGACTGTATGAATGAATTGCTGGTGCACAGACGTCATACTCTGATCTTGCACACAAGTGTTGAAACTTCGTCTCATTCTGTTTCTTATTGTTGTTGTCCGATCTTTCTTTCTCATTATGTTGTAGCTGCCACCCACTTTCTGGTGAATGCACCTGCTCTAAAGGATGGACAGGGCTTTACTGTAATGAGACCTGCCCACCTGGATACTATGGAGAGGAATGCATGCTGCCTTGTAGCTGCACCAACAGAGCTGACTGCCATCCTGTCACAGGGGCTTGTATATGTGCCCCTGGGTTCATGGTGAGTATGGTGTACCTTCACTACTATTTAATTGTACTTAGGGCAGTGGCTGCTATCATTAAAGTCATTTTAAATGTTAGGTCTTTTTATATCTAGTTGAATTTACATGTACTTAAGAAACCTGGTTACTGGAAATCTGCATATATATGCAGCATATTAATTAAAGAAATACACTGTGCAAAGTGACTTATTTAGATGTCTGGGGGGCACTTTGTGTTGATTTCAGTTTTAGACTTAATTTTGGTGGGACTGATTTAAAAATGAGGCAGTGTGTAATGATTTCCTCTTTCATCGAGCCACTTCTCTGCTCAAAGTCGTAGATCGGTGAGTGTCGGCAGCCTATGTTTTGCACATGCATTCTTGTAAATAGCCAATTGGAAACCCAGTTATGTGTGCATATACATGGCAGAGTAATCAAACTTCTCTAGGAGAAACCTACCTGGGGAAATCAGGTTTCGCTAATCCCCTACCCCGATTACGGTAACCAGGTTTCAATTTTATATGTCAGTCAAGAAATCAGCTTACTCAAGAAAGCTGATTGTAATCCGGCTACGTGAG
Organism: Ctenopoma kingsleyae; assembly: GCA_032353495.1. Taxonomy (NCBI): domain Eukaryota; kingdom Metazoa; phylum Chordata; class Actinopteri; order Anabantiformes; family Anabantidae; genus Ctenopoma; species Ctenopoma kingsleyae. Next base: position 14,595,511 of record JAUBNQ010000025.1, on the reverse strand, counting down.
TCCATGTAAACACATTTTGATTTGATTGTAATTAACTGCAATTCTTGTTATCACTCAGTTGAAAATCAGTAAATCAACTTAATAATAATGATACAAGGAGATTTTGGTAAATGAATATTATTCCACATGCTGTGACATACTTCATCCTTCTACTGTGTGAGCTCAACATGAAAACATTGTAGCTTTGATTTATATTTCATATTATTTGTGGTGGTAGTAAAATGTCTGTGTCACTGTGGTCATAATGTTCTGGAAGTGGTCCCAGTTTAACTTTAGAAGCTTTTTGTAACACAGGCAGGCAGAAGCAAGGTGACATATTTTATTATTGCTTTGTTATGGATGTGCCCTACTGCACCACTATTCAGTGCAAAATGATTCATTCTCTGTTACATCCCTGTGCAGAAATTAATAATCAGTCTAGTGAATAACCTGGAATCGTCAATCTTAAACCTATATATGTTTCCATTTTAGTCATTTTTGTGCAACCACATTGCGGCCTTTTACAACTGTCAAATTAGTTGGGTAACTTCAATCAGTTTTCCCATTGTATTTCTTGTCTTGCAATCTGAAGTTACAGAGCAACAGAGAGTGAGAGGGTACATTTCTGCCAACATTACATTTCAGTGGAAATTGCCTGTGTCTTACAGCGAGCCGCTGTGGTGAATTGAGCTACCGAGTGGGGCCGCAGACTGTGTCTTAATTTGCTCCACCTGTTCTCTTTGGCGGCTGCTGGGAAGGGCTGCCAGATCCATTAAACAGACCTAGAGGGCAGGAGCTGGATAGAAAAGGAGGCAGTCAGATGGGAACAGACACACCTCATATGGAGGATTGGTGTGTTTGTGTACGTGTGAAAGAGAGGAGGGGTGAGCACTCATGGTAGTTTTTTGATACTTTTAACAAAGCTGCTGCTGTAGAAAAAACACACAAGGTAAGGTAGAGCTGTGATTATAGCTCTTACCTGTTAAGTGTGACTTTTTGTCACATGCTTGGCACATGGTCATTATTATGCAGTGGGGCTTTTAAAATGTGGTTGATGACGATGGCATTGAGGCAGTGATTGCTAGTGAAGTCACTTTCCCAGGGGCCAGCTGATAGCACTAAGCCTCCCCTCTGCATCTTTGTTCTGGAGTTGCAGTGCAAACCTAGCAAAGTGTTGGACCAGACTGAGTTCCTGCACGCTTGATTTAGCTCTAGTAATTGGACATGCTTTTTTTTGCCTGGGACAAAGTGGTTACATGTTACCTACTCAGGCATTGTTCCTTGCAGTGTGTAGCATGTACTCAGAGTAACATTTGTTCCATATGTCAGTGGTTTCTACAGATTCTGCTGTCTGAAATATGAATGCAATGGAAATTGATTTGTTGGTGAAAACAAATCATTTTCATATTTCTCTGGAATTTATAGCTTCATCAAAAGGTTCAGAGGTTCATTTTCTGTCTTCCTGCATGCATTTTAAACTGCAGTCACTCTTCCAGCAGATGAACTGTTAAGGAGTGAGACCGATTGGTAATTAGTGGTGCCATTTGCATCTAGTCTCACTGGGTACTCTGATCAATGTTGTGTCAGTGAGGGACTTTCTGCTCTACAATTACATTCAAAAACTAATAAGTCTGATCTTAGTTTGTTGGCCAAGGACAATATGGCTGCTGCTCAGTGGCTCAGGTGTTGTTGCCTGCATTGGCTGTGTAGTTATGTAAGGTCTTGCTGCTCTGGTACAATGGACTGACAGCCTGTGTATTAGTAATGATTCTCCACACACAGACTTCTATCCTTCACAGCTCAGAAAGAATATGAATCAGTCGACTAATGAGAGATCTGCCTTTCCCCTCTTGAGAGCAGACCAACCACTGGTTTATGCGACATGAGGGGGAAACCAAGTAAAATGCGACGCAAGCATGGATGCAACAAAATCCATGTGGTCATTTTTGGCTGCATGACGTCTTATCCATGAGTCCAGTCACCAGTAAATTGCCTGAGCTCGGAAGACAGGCTGAACCCCCCACCAACTACCTCTTCAAACCCTCCAGCTGGTCAAACTTCTCTCCGCACTTAACGACTGTAACTGAACCGCTATTGTTAGCAGTCTTGAAGCTGTCATTTTCTGTAGAACAGAGGTTATTGCAACCGATTGATAAAAATTTCATTCACAGACAGACGCTTTTATGTGGTGTACAGGGAAGAGAGCTGTTTTAAGATGTGTGTTCTGCCCCTGGCGTCCACTGGCACGTCTCCTCCTGCCTTCTGTTTAAACTGAGTTCAAAATGATAATGAGAGCAGTGAGCAGCCAGCAGTCCCCCAGTGCTCTGGTGAATGAGGCAGAAGCCACTCAGGACTCCTCTGGGCCACTAATTGGAACTCTAAATCATTGTGTCACCTGTCAGTCAAGGTAGGGTTTGGGAGTGATTGTGGGAATCTATAGACTGGCTGTGATCTCCAACTTAGGGAGGATCAAGACTGGTGGAGGTAGACTTTGCTCGACCTTTAAAGGAGAGAAATTCTAATGACAGCAGGTTGCAGATGACAGGGAAGGACTACTACATGTCCTTTACCACATAGTTCACTATTGCAATGGTGAGGGACTTAAAAGCTGCGCCAGCATGGCTGCAAATCTCCCATGGGCGTGCTTTTTAGTAGTAGACTTAAGACTAGACAGAAGGCCAGATTTGATTGTAGCTATGGATAGATAGGGCAAGAGTTGGGATTCTCTGGCTTTGGAGTCCTGCCAGTTTCTACACTGATGAAACTGGAGACCTCACATGAGAGAAACCTGGAGGGAGTGAGAGAGAGCTAGAGAGAATGAAAGGAAACTATAAAAATGAGGTGAAGCAGGGTTTGCAAAAAGCGAACCGTGGCTGGTAGTAGGAGCAGTCAGAATATATTGTGTACATAATTGGGAGTTAGGAGGAGATAGATTGGGGTAATCACTTGTGGTCCTTCAGTTTAAACTTAAGTTACTATCATAAATCCACTCAGTTTAATAGTTGCTTTGTTCTGCATTCTGTATAGATGTGACTTGTCTAAAAATGCCCTATAGAGCAACATGTAGAGGTGATTAATGTAACTGAGAAAAATACAACACATGAAGTAGGTTACTTGATACAAGATGGCTATGTTTGATCTCTAATTCTAAAACAAATCTTGTTTATGTTCATATTAAAATAAAATACATGAAATGGATCAATAGATGATTGACAGATGATTGATTCATCACTAATTATAAGAAAATCACATTAGTTTTTCTTTATTTGTTGCCTACAATGTGAGATGAGTTCTCCTGCAAAAAGTTCCTGATAGAAAAGCAGAGATGGTAGAAGTACATAAACATAAAAGTTGGATGAACACACTTAAATTGTAGTTACTGCTCTTTGCTTTTCCAATACCCATAAACCCTTTTAAAGCCATCCAAGGACAGTGTAGTGTAGTATCTGCTTTTGTGGGGTCACAGGTCAGGTCAGTGGTCATGGTTCTTATGGGTGAAAATTTCTGCCAAAGAAGACATTACATTAATGCATTTCTACTATCCCAGCTAGAGCATATATGGTTGGACAGCCTAAAAACCTTAAGCGCATTTTTCTCATTTTCACTGGTTGTATGGTTACTACATTTGTTAGACTATGTTATTCGTATTTTAGGACTGTCAGTGTTAACATCTGTTTTCATTGTGATTCTTTGCTTCACGATTGTGCATTATTTCTACCACAGGGCGAGGACTGTGCTACAGCGTGTCCTCCTGGTCTATATGGACCAAGCTGCATGTCCACCTGCACTTGCCATAATCACGCTTCTTGCTCTCCCATCGATGGCTCCTGCATCTGCAGGGAAGGTACAGTAGTGAATTATTCAGTTTACATGCACTCAAATAACCGAGTTACAGTCAGCTTTCTCAAGTAAGCTGATTTCTTAACTGACATGTAAATGGGAAACCTGGTTACCGTAATCAGGTTAGGGGATTATCGATACCTGATTTTCCAAGTTAGATTTCACCCAGAGAACTCTGCCATGTGTGCATGTATGTGGGTTTCTACTCAGTTTTTTACAGAGCACATGAGAAGGACAAAGGCTGCCAACACTCAGCACTTTAGCAAACAGGAGTGGCTGGATGAAAAGGGAGATCATTACATGGAACAATGCTTATTTTTAAATATAATGTATTTCTTTTATTGAGACAGTTTACACTGTAAAAAGGAGAGCTGTGACTGTCTGTCTCTTTCACAGTGCTGTCAGTCAACTCCCCTGACACACGTATTATTAAAAAAAAAAAAAGTTAGCAAGCACTATTTTCTGTCTTTATACAGCTAAAATCTGTGAATCATGCTTCCAAAATAAGCCCAAGATAGAGCATAAATCTGATTACCCATCTGCTGCATATATACGCAGATTTCCAGTAGCCAGGTTTTTATTGTGCATGTAAATTTGCTCTCTGGTTACCGAGGAAACCTGGTTTCTCCGAATAACATGGTTACTTGAGTGCACGTAAATGCACTGATTGACACATGGTGGAGATTCAGAACTCAGGAACTTTGTAAGATACACTGAGTTTAGATTATCTGAAGAGACCCATAATACATTTGCACACCTACAGTACCACACAAGTTCTCAAGTCATAACCTCTTCTGCAAATGTAGCGCTGACTTTGTCCTCCCTTTAGTTATGCATGACTCCAAATAAACAGGATACTTGCAAACATACAGTATTTCATGTCTCTTGAACGATATTATTATGCTGTACTATTCCATTATTTAGGTTGTCAAGCTGTGTAAAATTATCACTTGTACTAAATATTACACAATATACACAAAACCTTGATTATATCTATGCTTACTGTGTCTATGCCTTCTCTTACCCCAGGCTGGCAAGGTGTGGACTGTTCCATCCTCTGTTCAAGTGGTACATGGGGCCTGGGCTGTAATCAAACATGCTTATGCACTAATGGCGCTGCATGTGACCCTGTAGATAGCACCTGCACATGTTCTCCAGGATGGAGGGGAGAGCACTGCGATGAGTCCTGCCCTGTGAGTGTGTCTTTTATCCTGAATTGTGCTCCAACAAATCCTGTGGGGCTGTAAGGCTGTCTCATGCACCTTGTAGCTCATAGGAACATTACTAAGATATTGCTCCCCCATAAGCTCGAGCATAGCCTCAGATCCTCAGATGTGACCCTTCTGGCTGGTCCTAAGACCTGGCTGAAAATAAACAGGCTTTTTCTGTTAGGACCTAGCAGCTTTGGAACTCCCCGCATAGCAATCTGAGACTTGCAGAATCAGTGATAAATTTTACATAAATCACTTTAAAATGGATCTTCCATTCAGGAGCACCATACAACCTTTTGTGTCTCATTGTTTTTATCAGGATGGCACCTATGGCTTGGAGTGTCGTGAGCGCTGTGACTGTAGCCATGCTGATGGCTGTGACCCAGTGAGTGGTTACTGCCGCTGCTACCCTGGCTGGACTGGTTAGTACTGCTTTTTCAAAAGAAGGATCAGACAAGGAGGAGTAGAAATAACCTCTGAGATCTACGTTGTGCTCATTTATCCTCATCATCTGAAAAATAATGATATCAGATACCAGACATACGTATTTACCAAAATAGAAATATATGGATGGGATTGATGGCCTGTTTTTTTACAGTATGTGTTCTGTGAATTAAATTGCCATTTGCCGCTGAGCCAGTGGGATATGTGCATGACAGATATTGAGAATTGAGCCCTTCAATAATTGTACTTGCTGACACACTAAATGCTAGTATGCAGTCATGCTTATATTGCATCCGTTATTGGTTCCACACAATGTCAAAGTGATTCACCAGATAAATATTTGCAGACTGAATCAAACCATTGTCCCAAAATGTTCACGAGTTTTAAACACAGGATGTGATCTTTTCATTTTTGTTGTCGTAATTATTTAATGTTCCAGGTTGTTAAAATTGGACTGAACCAAATCCCATATTTATTCATCAGAGGATTCACTCTTTCATTTGCCATACTGTAGGCTCTCTGTTTGACCCAAAAACATATTTTTACATGAATACAGTATGTTTGCTCTGTGTTTCCTGTCATTTGAAACATTTGCTTACAGGAAAAGAGCTAAAGGTTGTAAAGTGTGAATGTCACAGCAAGGGTGAGGATCATTATGCTCAAAAAGTGAAGCGTCGCATCTGAATGTCAAATGCAGGGGGCTAGCTGAGGACCTGGTCTCTGAGCCTGGGTGGAGAGGTGCAGTCAGGGAGGGAATAGATTCAGCAGGAAAGGTCAAGCCTGTGAGCTCTCAGCAGCCCACTCCATTCAGCCTCCTGAGCTTAGGGCATTTATTCTCGGAAACAATGTGGGTTTTATTATCTGCAAGAACGGAGCTGGCAAAATGGGCCTCTCATGCTCTGAATCCTGCACAGGTCGGGACCATCTGTCAGCCTTAATTGAGTCACCGAGGTGCAGGGCTGGGGGCTGGGGGCAGCGTGCGGCCCAGTGGGCTGAACAAACACACATACATACATACTTGAATCGTAGAGGCTTGACAATGGACCCTCAGAAGGAAGGAGCGCCTAGAGAGAGGACAATGTGGGATCTGTCACAGGACTAAGTCAGGAAGTAAAAATAGCTATTTACAGAAACACTAAACCTGTTTTTTTGCAATAAACACTGTCATATCACTGACCATGATAGCGCCAGAGTTAGTATGGTATCCTACTTCGCTGTCAACTTTGTGTTTGTTTATTGTGAGGTTTGCATAAAGTGTCAAGAAGCCTGACTCTTGGAGTGTGTGTCTAAGTAGCTAAGCTGTCTGTGACCCATTCAGTTGTTGCTGAACTGTCGTAAGCCTGACATCAGCCAACAAAAATTTGAAAGAGTGCTCTGTGACCAGACACTTGATGTAGGGGGTTCATGCTAGTCGAAAGTGTTAAAAGTCTTCACCTTTTATTTCTGAAGAGATTCTGGTCTATGTCATAGAGCAGGAAAAATGAGTGTGTGTTTACATGCACTGAGATGGACAGAGTTAAAGAGGGAGAGAGAGGTTTGCTTGCTCTGCTCCCTCTGTACAAATTGGATAGTAGGACCTCTGGCACTTCTCGACGAAAAGCCTCCTTTGAAGAGACTTCACTTTTGGCTTCTCTCATTCTTTCTTCTTCTCACTCACTAGGCATCCAAAGCCCCTCTGTTTGTCACCATTAGACTGAAAAGTGTGATGCTCTTGCTCATTCATTTTCTGACAGTAAAGGCAGTAACTGTTTTTTTTTTTTTCTGACTGGCCCAGCAGAACCTCAAACACACTTGCACAAGCCTTGCCTTCCTTTTGATGTCCATGGCTGCACTTCAGACTAAATCACTGTTACCATGCCCCTCCTCATCAGCACTAACATTTCCTCTCCTTTACTCCTCAATTGCAGCCCTAAGCCACCTTGGTTACTGTATAACCTTAGTCCCCAGAGTTTAGTCCAGGTTTAATTCAAAGGTACTGCGCTAATGCTGCTTTAATGACCACACCATTCTCAGATATTCTCATTCAAAGGAAATTTCAAATGAGGCTTCAAACTAAGGACTCATACTTGAAAGGCTGCAGGAGTTTAGTGTACATGTGACTGTGTGTGTGTGTGTGTGTGTGTGTGTGTGTGTGTTACCAGCGAGCTGGCCTTGATGATGGAGAATATGGAGCTGAG
>JAUBNQ010000025.1:14530102-14574848 GCA_032353495.1 Ctenopoma kingsleyae | reverse complement strand
CTGTAGGTTCAGTTTGTGACACTGTGCCATGTGCATGGTCTTGCATCACACACTGAGCAATTTAAAATCCATATCGTAGTATGTGACAGGGTAGGGGTTAGGTATAGGGTTGCAGTATATATCCAGGCACTAACTGAAGAACTGACTCAGGTCTAGTAACAAAGTGGAATTATTATTAATCAAACTGACTTTATTGAATTTAAGCAGAATATGTCATGGATTGCAGTGAAGTTGCAGTGAACCATCTCACTACAGTGTAAGAGTTCCGGTTGTTCCACAGCAGCAGGAAACAGGTTTCTCCACAGTTGATGGTCATTTTGCCCAGCTGGCAGCTCACAAGCCCCGAGTGATGCCCAACGGAAAGGAAATGCCCATAAGTCAAGAAGCTAATGGATTGAATACAAGCGAGTACTTCAGAAAGAACTTGAAAGACGAGGTGAGCACACAAGAGATTTCAGTTTTGTAGCCTGTTAAATATCCTGTCAACACAGAAAAAAATGTTGAATTGCATGATTTCCCACGACTCACAGAGGGCAGAGAGTTGAAGAAAAAGCTTGAAAGACAAGATCCTAAAGACAAGACAATTTACCTGTAACAAAGAAGAGAACATGCAGGAAAAACAAACAAGTACCCGGATACAGTGAATTCACCCACACTGACCACACAGCATGAAGTAGCTTTATCAAAAACAATACATGTTTATTTTCGGTTTTTTAAGCTTTTAATTTGCAAAAGAAGAACCAAACATAACTGGTTTAATCTAAAATATATCCCTCAGTGGGTTCATGTAACAGACAATATCTAAATTCAGTGTAGGACAGTGTCTAGGCTGATTATTAATATGTTGTTTAAATACTGCATAGGGTAAAAAGAACTATGGGGACTTTGAGTAATCCAGGCCTCAGGCATAATCTTCTCTGCTGCAGTCAGCCTGTCAACTAGATCTCTTCGTCAAAGCTGTTTTTCATAGAAGCAGCTGCTGGAAAGAGGCTATAAGTCTAAATTCTCTGACAGAGATGAACCTTTGGTTTACTCTAAAGAGGCTGCACCTGGCTGCTGACCGCACTGCTGCTGGATAAACTGTCACTTTCACTTCAGTCTGGCATCACCTGTTAAGGTAAGAAGAACTGAAGAAACATGAAAAATGTAAATATATACTGGTGCATAACTCTGTATGTTAAGGTAAGCTTTCAGAAGGTAATCAGTAATTGGGCTCCTATTTAAACATGTACCATTTGACTGGATTCTGCTGTGACTGAACTCCATAGCTGAGCTCAGCTGCAGATCTTCATTGTGGTCACGTCCTGCTACAGGAACTGTGAGGATCAATCAGATGAGAGCTGGATCTTCACTTAGCCATTCTTAATGCATAATCAGTATTCATCCCAGGCAGGCTGATCATTTTCACTTCTTCTGTGTCTATAGTGGCTCCCAAATTCAGATCAAAATGTACATAGACACACATAACTCCACACAATACCTAAATCAGCCATTTAACAAAGTAAGTCTAGAACAGTAATTACAAGCACAAAAGCTTTGTCTGAATCAGTCTAATTATAGAGGTCAGTACATAGAAGACAGGACATTCAATGAGGACAATCGCTTGACACTCATTTATCACATTAGTACAAAACTGATGTCTCCACAGGAATGTTTATTTGCTTCATAAAACACAAGAATATTTCTAACAATAATGCAACACTCTCAACAGCTGCTGACATAATGCAGAAATTTACCTGAAATGGCCTTTTCATTATTTCTTTGTGGTGTTTTGAATAAAAACATGACTGAGTCATACTTAGCATGACTTATATGGAGTAATTTATCATCATGTTGCTATGTATTTCTTTATATGCATAATAAGTAATATTTAATTAGACATTCCTATTTAATCCTTTATTAGACAGCTTATTTATCTTAGTATGCATTATTTTATGTTGAATTCACCCCCTTTGAATGCTAATGTTTATTCAAACCCAAGTCATATGATACAGGCTGTAGCCTTTTATTACAGACACAGATGCACAGGGTATCACAGTGTCCAAACTCATAATTATAATAATGTTCATTAATTCTTACTGCCTCTATGAGAGAATTCGTAAAAAAAAGTATTTTTTTCTAGCTCATTTAATTTACGTATTAACTTCTATCTTTGTTCATCCTAATTATATCAGTGGATGTAAGTAACACAAACGTCTCTGGATAATACAATACAATTAAACAGCACCAAAAACTATATTGTTTAAAACGATTAGAAAACGGAACAAACGTCTATATGAGCAGTTATTAAAAATGAACTTTCTAACCTTTATGAAAACAGGAATTATTACAGGACTGTGCACCTAAGTGAAGGCCTATCTTCAGGTTAACGCTGCCATTCCTCCTGTTCGCCACCAGAGGGCAGACAGGGCATTCGTGTGACGGTGGATGAAGAAATGAAATACGTGAGTGGATACGTTTTGTCATTTTATCGGTAATTTAGGGGGTTTATTGTTTACTGTGAAATAAATAAATACAATTTAGCAGTCGGCAACCCTTACGACTGCTGCATATAGGTTTGGATTTTTTATTTGTGAATCGTGTTACGTACGTGGTTCTATGGTGTAATGGTTAGCACTCTGGACTCTGAATCCAGCGATCCGAGTTCAAATCTCGGTAGGACCTGTGTTTTTCTAGTCGCTGGATGATATGGAGAACTCGACCTTCGTGATAACACATAAGTCATATCACACGTAGTTCGTGTATACGCGATGTGTTGGTTTGCTGCAGTACTGTGACTGCAAAGTAACCAGTAGTGCATGCCCTGTTGTTTCTCAATGGTAAATATGTTTTTAAAGTATGTTTTCTGGTGATTAAATCAGGTTGACAGATTTTTAAGCCGGTTCCACAACTTGAAACTTTTTTTTTCCAGCAGGGATATTGACTAAAACGTTGTTTATAATTAATAATGTACTTTAAAAACTAAGGAAAGGCTGACTCACAGCTGTGTTTGCATACAGTCACGTTTTTTATTAGCATCTTCAAAAGTGTGTCTTCTGAATGCCATTGTGTAGCTCTTACAAAGTGACTCATTGCTTCCTTGTTGTGTTTGCACAAATGACTGTTATATGTGCTGATGAAATGATCATCACCTAGACAGTTCAAATTGCCTTGTTTAACTTCACTTCCTTTTTTACAGGTGGTAGTCTAACTTTATAGACTGTTGCCATGGATTCTCTGTTTCCAGCTTTTGGCATCAGCAGTACTGTAATAATTGGCAGACCTTCATTACAGGCTTCATCTTTCTATCTCCCTTGTTGTGCGATGGAGTCTAAACACCTACAGAAGCTGTCTGTGTTGTGTTTGATCTGTATCTTCAGAGCTCATGCTGAATTAAAAAACCACTGGAATCAAAATATATCATATGAGTTACAGAGTCAGACTGGAATATCATAAATTATATCTTTTTTAAGCTTCTCTGTTTATTTTTTTATACAGCACTGTAGGAATCTACTGTTCATAAATTTGTAAATTTGATTGTATTCACCTGTTCTATAACATATCCTGACATTTTACAGTATAACACAAAACTGCAATGTAAATACAACATGGATATAGTTATTATAAACATATAATAAGATGACGCAGCAAAATGTCTGAAAATTGAACATCTAAGCTGTCTGCGAACTTCCGGTCTTCAAATATGGTCACTCAAGTTTCTGAAAAATGTGTATGTCTTGGTAATCGCCACACAAGGGCAGCAGAGGGCAAGACAATAGTGTCTGCAGCCTCAGGCACTGACTGAATTTTCTGCACCAATTGGCTCTTTACTACCATGAGGGGCTCACACAGTTTTTTGAATGTTGGATACAGTTTTAAAATTGTAGAAGTGTGAGTGCTATATAGCAGCTTACTGACATGATAGGATCACAAATGGTTAAAGAGCACATGGCCTTCATCTGAAAAAGTCACAAAATAACCACAAAAAATACAGAAAACTCAAGAGACTCAATCGCCATGAAGACACAGTACATCTACAAAGAATGAAAAAACAGAAACACACAAACAACATGTGCATTGTTTGTGGATGTTTTGTGTCTCTTTCGGTGTGTCTCTTTCAATGTAGGAGCAACCACTGAAGGGATGAAAACAATAATAACAACAACAACATATAGAAGACACATATATTTAAGACAGGCTGTGGGTGTAATGGATATATTCATTCTATGTGCACTGTGCGTTGCAGTATAAACTTGTAAATACAGGCAGATGTCTGTAAACACACAGACGTTGTTGTTCGGTCATCGACGGTGTCATCAGTGACGTCGGTGAGGTTTGTAATCAGTCACGTGAGCCGCGCAGGTCTGGATAAAGCGCTGCTCGGGACGCACGGTATGTTCGTGCGCGTCCATCCCACTGTGAATCCGTATTTTTATACTAACAAATTAAGAGACAAATAAAAAAAATCAGACGAACCAAGCACCGGGGAATAATATTTATTATCACCAGAAATCTTGGTTACAATTCGTCGTAGGTTCATTTTCGACACATCGCCTGTAAATCGTCGTGATTCTGAGATGTGAGTAGATTCTTCCTTTTATTAAGAGTAAAAGCAAATTACCTAATACAGTTTCTGTAATGAAGGTGTTTCTAGTATTACATTTTTTTTAAACGGTGATCTTATCTGTGTACAAATGAAATTAAATATTTTTCACCATTCATTTCAATCATTATTTTAATGATGAATGGTTGGTAAATACGTTATATTATTGTCGTGGAACTGGATGCATTGTAAGAATAATTTGATGCTTCAGTGAGCAGCGCAGCCTGTGTGTAATTCACTATATTTACAATCTGGCCATTGGTTACAGTGAAGTCATATGCATCTGCTGTACATGCTCCATAAGATGGCTTCTTCCGAAGTGGGCATTTGAGAAAACCCCTCTGTGCTATTTTAGTCGCTATGGTCAGTTGTGTTATTCAAATGATTATTTTCCAGCTTTGGGGGAATCAGATATTACCAATGCACGAAATGGAAGCGCATGCAAGGTTATCACGCAGGTGTCTTTCAGTATTTGTCTGTTTCCAGTACCACTTCAGAGCGTTTTGTCCTTCATCTTTCTGCTCTGTTTATCTTGGGCGTATATGGTTTCCTCGTCAAGCAGCTAGGGTCCCCTGTCAAATGTAAGGAATGCAAATGGCTAATGAGGGTAAGGGCTGTCTTCATGGTTAAGAGGGAACAGATGCTGAGTGAAATGTTGAGGTGGTTCCCTTCCCAGATCAAACTGCCCATCCTCCCTGCCCTCCTGCTGTTAACACAGCCCTCTAGTCCCTTCACAGCCAGGGTCTGACAGTCCAGAAGCCACTGTCTCTGCCTCTCAGTACAACAGAAATGTGATGCTCATAGCAAAAGTTCAGATGCCTTTATTTTACATCACCAAAACACATGTTGTATAGAGAGAGCGTCAATTATTTTTTTTAAGGCTTGTGCCAAAATTCTGCTGTTTTGCAGGACAATGTTCCTTGTATGAACTATCAAAATACATTGCAGATAATTGAGCTTAATTTTTATTTTCATTATTTGTAGTTTTGTCATAACTGAACCTATTTCACCTCACAAAACCATTGGCAGTGCCACCTTTAAAAAGTGGCTTTTTGTGGACATACACTGTTAGAATACAAAAAAGATTATTTTAAATCATAGTTAAGGTCAAATGTTGGATTGAACAATATTACAATGATTTATTTATTTTTAAGTAGAACGAGACCTCAAAATTCTTTTTCATTGAATGCGATAGTGAAAGCTAGAAAATTTAAATGAAGTGTAACATTAAGTGTTACATTAATATGTAAAGTCACGTTTTAAGGCAATGTGGGGAAATATTTATTGTTCCTTGTAACGGAAATTCAGCTAAACATTGCGGCACAAGTGGTTAACAAATGATTGCAAAGCTAAAAGTTGGAAGTGACACATACAAACAATAGTGGATGTGAACAGGGAAGTTGCCTTGTTAGTTGGCCAGAAGAGGAAATCCGCTGTGTCCTTATTTGTCTACTTTTATGAGGAAATCTGTGGTGAATGAAATGATTGCAGTTTCTGGGGAGACCATGAGTCACTCGCTTTCAGTATCGAGCCAAAGCAGGGTTTTGGCACAACACTGCAATAAGTGAGGTATTAGGAAGATGGCTGAAAATGATGTGGAAAATAAAATATCAAGTCTGGTTGAGTCAGGTTTATTTATAGGCTTTTTGTCACTAAGGCAGGTCTCAAAGGATTTTAAGTGTTTCTAGATTGATAGGCTGAACAAATCAGAGTGATGCAACATTGTGTAGAAACAAAACAAAGCACAAGGCACGTGACAGCAGGACACTAGTAGCCTCTCTAAACTAGTGCAGCCAGTGCTGACCTTAGCCACTAATGGAAAACTTGCAAAAACATTGTTAGGTAAAAAAGCGTGATAAGGAAAAAACATCAGCAATGTTCACTAAGAAGTGCGATGGTTGTGTTTTAGCATTTAGAACAATACAACAAGGCCCCAAAACATGTCAAAAGTATATCACGATAAACACAGAAACTAATGTAAAGAAATTATACATATTCATATCTGTTTATATTTCCATTGAAATGATATTATTCTCTAACTGTCTCAGAGACACAGATTTATCTGTGGCAGTGACACTGCCCATTAGTCAGCTTGTATTTAAAACGAACAATGTTCCCGACTTGTTCAGACATCAGAGTGAAAAATGCTCAGTCTTCAGTTCAATTTTCACTTTTAATGTTGTTGCTATGGTGAGGATTAGATATAATTTTAGGCCTGCGCTTCCTGTTGAGGGGGAGGAATAGACACAGTGGATGACATGATAGTTGGAACTGGAGATTACATCTATATTTAATCCTGAATCTTCCAAGTATTATATGACACATCTGCCACATTCATACAGTCCCTACAGAGAGCAGGTACTTTACACACTGGCATTAGTGCTTTACCATAATAAAGGAAATGTGAAACTACTGAACATAATAATTTAGGCCTTTAACTTTCTTTGGATGTTAGGTGACTGAAAAAAATGTAAATATACCTTTTTGCCTCTTTTCATTCTTCATGATAATCACTGTGGTTTGTAGAGGCTTCATTAGTCTGGTGGAGTCTTTTACAGTGACCATCAAATACAAGAAAAGGCCTTTGTGTATTATTTTAAAGATAAATCAATGTAGAAAAAGTTTTTTTCTATTAGGCTGCTGAATGGAAATACTCTGGTGCCACCTCCCAAGTGTGTTCTGGACTTTTTGGTTTTCAGAAATCAATTACACAACTCAGAACACTTTAAATCGTTTTTGAGAATCTGAGTGAGCACAAGAAAAACAAGTATTGTACTTTATGACCGTGGTACTGTGATGTATGTTTATACAAATTGCAAGTGGAGCATTGGATGAGACCAGTGAAAGAGAGAAAACTCTTTGGTGTTTGGCTTGCTGAGTCATCGGGCATACCCACAAGGCTTGATACTGTAGAGCAAAAATAACCTGCATCAAAACAGCCGTCCGCTAATCAGGGAACATTGGACATAAACACTCTGTAGGGTAAAACACTGCAATATCCATGAGCAATATGGTGATGATGAGTCATAATTTTAAAGGAACACTCTCAATGATAGACAGAGAGAGGTACGTGAAACAGGAAATATACAGTGGTAAATTTGTTTTGTTGTCTTATGGTTTCTACCCGGAGCATGTAATGAGCCAAATAGGTGCTGATACGTGTCTGATCAGTCACATATAATCAGCTAAGTCATTCTCAAATCTCAATATGGTAATGAAAATGCTGCAGCATGCTTATTACTATACATTATCTCATTTTTTGTGTTTTCCTGTGAGCGATAAGTTTCATGCCCTGAGCCTGTAAGCATGCTTACAGGCATCACATGGCCACAGTGGGGAACAACACACAGATCCATTAGCTTTAATGCCAAAGTCCTAAGTGGGTGAGATATGGTCACAGCTTCTTGTGCGCCATGGTTCTTAGCAATAACACATTCAGAACAGACAAAGGGGATAACTTATGCTAACTCCGCATATCCCAGTGGGGAAAATAATAGGCAGCTGTTTATCAGAAGTGCTGAGAGAGATAAAGCAGGCTCTTCAGTTGAAGCACAATAAGCTTGCCCAGCACTGAGAGGGCTTCCAGGGCTCCATGCTTCGTGATAAAGCTGTAACAAGCCGACGCAGAGGCGCTCCCTCTGTTCTTTTCTTTTTCCCAACGAGTACACGCTGTCTGAATTTTACTTTGCTGAAAGCTCCAAAAGTAGGCTTTTTTCTGCACTACAGTTCACCCTCTGTTCATTCCCCAGTGCTCAGTTATAGTTCTGTTACTTTAGGACTCCACACATGTTCTCTTTTTTCTACACACGCATGTGTTTTATTTTATATAATCGGTTATGGCATATAGTAAGGTCATTGGTCCTAAGTCCTCCCATATTTCATGGTGAAATAGGGTGTTTTTGCAGACAGGAATGCATGCTGAATGCTTCCAGATGCTCTCATTATATTTTGCTTTCTTCACCATAGAATGTATTTGTAATGTAGGTAATGTCTATATTGTACATGTACTGTGCTTCTATTTCCGTGTTTAATGCAACAATTGCAATAACGAGATAATTAATATTGTGCTCGAAGAGTGAACGTAAAGGTGATACTGTTTTATCTAACCTTGTCTGCTAAACCAAGTCATTTCCTAATGATCGAAGCCCCTTATCCTCTTGTTTTTAATGTAGGTTCTCTCTGTCTTGTTACTTTTCAGTCTTCAGTGTGGTAATGGGAAATGAATGATGGAGGATAAAGGGCCTCGTGTAGCCGACTATTTTGTGGTTGCCGGCCTCACAGACTTATCCAAGCCTCTGGAGGACGAGCTCCACTTTGATGATGCCGGTCCCAAGTCTGTGAAACCCAAAGCCCCCATCACCGATGTAGCTGTGGTGATCTGCTCACTGGGTGAAGAGGTACCCCCAGGTTTCACCTGTGTAGAAAGCACCCCCTCAGGTCTCTCTGCAGAGCTCAATGGAGCCAGCCTCAGGGGCCCGCAGATCTTCTTGTGCTTCAAGCGAGGCAGAGATAAGCCTCCACTGACAGATCTTGGGTAAGCAGTAATCCACAGTCACTGACCCTTTACTCACCCAGCACAACTAATCACTTCTTTGCCTTGGGTCACTCTAATCTGCTCTTAAAAACACATGTTCTAGTCTCATATGTCTTAAATGAATATAGTATCAAAGTGAAGTTAGGTGTTTTTTAAAGAATATTTAGTTTCAAAATGATCACTTCCTGTAAAACTATTTCCCCAAGGGCATCATTAAAGTATCATTTAAAATAAACACGGCTTTGTGTTTTAGAGTTTTGTATGAGTGGAAAGAGAAGCTGAAGCCTGGATGCCACATCGTCCAGACCACGCCCTCAGGTCGCCCTGCCAACATCAGCAGCTCGTCCTCCCAACGCATCTACATCACCTACCGCCGTGCCCCAAAGAGCCAGCCCCACACGTCATTGGCAGTCACTGATGTCTGCATCATCATCCCTGGGAAGGGGGAGACGCCCCCTCACACCTTCTGCAAGGTGGACAGGAACCTCAACAGCAGCATGGTGGGATAGAGCTCTGAGAACACAGTTATTTCCCAAACACGTGTACAAATAATTAATTTATCTGTGATTGTTTCTTCACATTCTAGTGGGGATCCTCTGTCTACCTTTGTTATAAGAAGTCACTTGCTAAAGCAAACACAATCGCCTACAAAGCAGGTAAAGTGCTGTGCAGAATTTGTATTATGTACCAAGATTTGTTGTGGATAAGTGTCAGCGTCACATTCTTTTGCCCCTTTATGAAAATGGAATGAAGACAGGGTTAGAAACATCAAACATATTGCTCGTAACATCCATCCTGTGTGTTTCCACCAGGTCTGCTGTGTAGGTACCCTGAAGAGGACTACGAGTCGTTCCCACTGCCTGAGTCAGTCCCCATGTTCTGCCTGCCCATGGGGGCTACAGTTGAGTGCTGGCCAGCACATACAAAACACTCGTTGCCTGTTTTTTCCACATTTGTGCTGACAGGGGCCTCTGGAGAAAAGGTAAAACCACCTACTTACATTAGTGCTTTCCTTAACCATGTTCCTTTCTCATAATCTTATCTTTATATTGCCCTTACTTGTGTTTCACTTGTCTTTTTGTGCTATGCAAAACTTACAGAAACTTACAACTGTGCATACCGATATTGCCAGGAAAACCACCACTCCCTTCAGTGTCCTACTAGGTTTCCTTTTCATCATTGTTAATTAAGCAGATTCCCCAGTTTTATCATCAGTGGTCTGCCCTTCAATACACAAAGTCTTCTAATGGCTTAATTTCATCCAGCCTCTCCATCTTGATTTCTGTCTCTGCCTTTCTCTATGCATTAGTATCCCTTATGGATTAGTTTTTTGATGGACTGCAGTATTATATCTAAGAATACCAGACAATCTTAATCAACTTCTAAACTCTGACTGGAATAAAATAAATGGTCTAAAGGCTCTGTTTGGAATACTGAAGGGCTAGCTTTTAAAAGAAGTGCAGCATAAAAGAGTTTTTGCAGCTCATCTTTTGAATAATGGATATCTCATGCACCACTTGGGCTGGTGGGCAATTTTTAAATGCAGAGTGCCTCAGTGCTCGCTCCTTCTCTGCAGCCTCTAGTCTGCAGGCTAGTCTCCTGGCACTTCTTGGCATGATTTGTTTATGTTTATGAGGAACAACTTCAAAGGACTGAATATAATTTAACTGATTTATTATGATAAAGATTCTCTAGTGGAGCTGCCACAACAGCTTACCTGAATAAGTTATTTCAAAGGACCTCTGATTGTGGTGTGTATCTTTGTAGAGTTTGCATCAGGATGCAAACTCTTTGTGTGTGGGTGCTTTGTACGTGTATAAGATATTCTTATGCTCATCATCACACTTATGTTGTGATCCCTTTGTGTGCAGGTGTACGGAGCAGCCATCCAGTTCTATGAGCCTCACTCGAAGGAGAACCTGTCGGAGCGTCAGCGCTCACAACTCGGGTTGCCAAGTTCTGATCTTGGATCTGATGGGGCCAGAAGTCTTTACAGCAACAAGAGCATCTGTCTGCTCTCACACTGGCCCTTCTTCCAGTCCTTCAGGAGCTTTCTCACTTTCCTCTACCGATACTCCATCTCTGGACCACATGCCCTACCTATTGAAAAGTCAGTACATTAAATAGATTTTGTCTTTTTGTTAAAGAAACTGGTTACCAGGATTGTGTGCATTTTGCTTCTTTATTTACATCTTTTTTTATTCACAGGCACATCTCTCACTTCATGCAACATGTGCCATTTCCCTCCAGTCAGAGACCAAGAATCCTTGTGCAGGTGAGCTGAAATGTGAAATTTGATGCCTGAAGTGATGAGTTAAATTCTGTATACTTGCTTTATTTGTTTAGAAATTAATGGTTTCATACACACAGTAGTCAGGAGCTAAATCCTTCATCCACTGATCCTTGTGTGTGTCTTCCACAGCTGTCTCCACATGACAGCCTCATACTGAGCCAGCCTGTCTCTTCTCCACTGCCTCTCAGGTAGGGAAACATCAGTAAAATATCATTTTAAAACATGAAGCAACTTTTATTTTTATTACTTTTATTTATATGTATCATAAGTTATATATATTATTATTTATATTTATATCTTTTTGTACTCTAGTGGTGGAAGCCTCTCCACATTATTATTGAATCTGGGACCGAAAAATGCAGCCACCCTGATGGTGTTGGCTGTCACAGAGCACAAGATCCTGGTTCATTCCCTGCGTCCAGCCGTACTTACCAGTGTTACAGAGGCCCTTGTGTCTGTACGTATATGTTCTTTTCTCTCCTTTGGACTAATAACTCTAAAGGAGGTGGTCTTTAATGTGATTATAGTCACAGTGATAAATGAGTTAAAAGGAGAAGCAGAGGTGTCAGTGAATAACCTATAATAACATCAAACAAGACCCTCTCTGGCATTAGGGATGTTCAACAGCTGTTACTTCTGAAAAATGTTCTCTAAAGAAACATGCAAATTAAATTTCCATAAAAAGACTAGGAAATAAATGTTGCTGGTTAACTCTCTGTTTAAATCTCTTTTATTATTCCTGCAGTGTGTGCATCAACCATATTGATGCTTTGTACTAATGGATGTGATAATAATGATGATCTTTCTTTTTCAGATGATTTTTCCTTTCCACTGGCCATGTCCTTACATCCCTCTCTGCCCACTAGCCCTGGCTGATGTGCTCAGTGCACCATGTCCTTTCATTGTGGGTGTAGACTCCAGATACTTTGACCTTTACGTGCCCCCGGCTGACATCAGTTGTGTTGATCTGGATACCAACACAATCTCCCAGTAAGTGACCTCAAACTGCAACCTTTTTTGATGGATGGCCATTTTCGACTTTAAGATGCTGAGCCAAAAATCACTTTCATCATCGGACCAATAAAAATGGGAAAGGTTTTACTGGCCTGCTGACAAAAGTTCTTCTCAGTGTTATTGTATCTGTCAGTGAGGTTCTCTCTTATGTTACGATAGGAGCTGGAATGTGAAATATCCATACTGTACGCAAAAGCACATTTGGGTACAGAGAGATTAAATTGTCAGTGCTGATGTCAGTGAATCTTTCTTCCTCCTTCTATCGTTTTACAATATGTCTTGACTGTCCTCCCATGTAATGAAAACCATATGGTGTGCTTTCAGAAAAGATGATAAGAAGGCTTTAACATGGAAAATCTTGCCCAGGAGAGCCTGCAAACATCTTCTGAATACCCTGAATAAGCTCCATCAGCAGCTCATTGAGGGTGAGTCCACTCTGATGCTGTGTCATATTATATGTGGGTTTATGAATAATTCAGAGTGGCTACTTAAGTCAGCTGAGTCAGCTTATACAGTTTTATAAAAACACTAACCGGAAAGTGTATAAATCCAACCTACTCTTCATCTGACTAATTATTCTAGAGTAAGTGTAATTTAGTTTTTATGGTATAGCTACACACGTCAGCCTGCATCATCTACTTATACTTTAATTACCCAACTACCATACTTCCCAGAATGGCTTTTACCTTTTTATTCAGATGTAATTTCATGTGGCTCAGTTGAACAGAAATCAGCCTCTTCTTTCATTGTCATGTTTAAACATCTATTCAAAATCTTTGAATGTGACAGATTAATAACCCATGATGTTTTGTTGTCGTCAAGGTCTGTTTTAGCTGCACTGGAATTATTTGTCAGTTGGTCTAAGTTTATAGTTACAGTTATACTAAAACACAAACAGTGGATTTCTGATCTAACAAAATGTACTAAAACCTAACCTTGTTTATTGTGTGGTTTTAATATTGTTATTGTTTTTAATTTTGTGTCATTTTGTTGTTCCTGTCATATACATTCAACATATCCTACTGTTGTGTGCTCTCAGGTGGTCAATTGACCCATGAGGATGCTCAGATGGAGCACACAGTAACTGACAGTGAGCTCAATGGGGGAAAAAGCCTCCACACTCTGGAGCTAGAGATCCAGGAGGCCTTCCTGCGCTTCATGGCAGCCATCCTACGAGGCTACCGCTCCTACCTGCTCCCCATCACCCAAGCCCCCTCTGAGAAGACCACCGATGCCAGCTCCCTCTTTGACATCCAAGGTACAGTTCAGTCTCATTGTTTAATATGTTGTACTGTAATCACAAAGCACACTGACAAGCTATTGTTGGCTTGTCTCCGTGTGATTCAGTGCTGCAGTAGGTTAGGGAGTAAGAAACATTTGACCTAAATCACTGCTATAATCACTGTAGTGATTTAGCTTAAGCCCCATTGGAAATTAGGCTTGGATGACAAATCGGGGCAACCGCTATGATTTATAGCACAGTGTCCCCACACATCTTTGTGTTTATTTCTCAAGCAAAACAGCAGAGAATAACTTGTTTTGTAGCGCAGTGTTAAGTTCCTCTAAATGCTGGTTAAGTCTCCTTCTTGACCCAATGAATGTTCTGCAACAGCTTGAGAAGTGCAAGTTTTATAATCATAACACAGATTTTAATGCCCACTTGCTATGTTTGTCATTACATAATGTGTGTGTTTGTTTTATAGGTTTCCTGAAAAGCAGAGACCGCTCCAATCAGAGGTTTTACTCCCTCATGACCAAGACTCAAATGTTCAGCCGTTTCATAGAGGAATGCTCCTTTGTCAGTGATAAAGATGCCAGCCTGGCTTTCTTTGATGACTGTGTTGATAAGGTGAGGCTTGCAGCTAATCTTTTATTATGAATTATGTCAGAGACAATTTATCAGAAGAGCATCATAGTCATCTGTGAGAACAAATGTTGCAATAACAATGTCTAGTCTGGCCTCCACCTGTTTGCAGCAGTTCTCGGCCCAGTCAATTAGAGCAAAGATTAATCGCATGCTGTCCTCTCAATTAGGATTTCTTATTGAGGCCTTTGTTTAATTTAAAGGAGTTAATAAGGAAATAATAGGAACTAATAGAAATAAACAAAGAGACTCCAACACTCCAACATCTCCCTTGAGGCTCTTATAAACATCAGCGATAAGCTTTTCTCATTTATATTTCCCCCTGTTGTTTTCAGCCCTTTAAAATTGTTTTTCCTTTTTTTGTGCCTTCTGTCTTCTCTCGCTGCTGCTTTGTTTGTCATCATGGCCTTTGCCTGCTAGCTATTCACCACTGGAGGCAAGGTAAGCTGTTAGAGCTTGTGTTGTAGTTTTCAACCTTTTGTGTCTTTTTTGTGTGACTATGTATACATATTAGTAACATTTAAAGATCCTAATCAACTTGTTTTCCATTGCTATTAGAGCATGACTCAGCTCAAAGTGAAGTGAATAAATCAAAGCGAGGTAAAGAAGGAGTGGAGCTGAAAGAGCAGGAGAGGTTTTGAATATGAGGTTGTGCATTAGCTGTCTGTGTCAGTAATCTGAATTATTCAATCAGGTGCAATTAGAATGAAGTGCTCAAAGAGGCTGTGCAGAACTGTTAGAGACTCTGAGGTGATGCTCAGACAGTAAGGTTAATTATTTGTGCTTTCCATTGTCTGAGATTGTTGCGCTGTTTCTCTAACCTCACTAACACATAGATCAGTGTCAAAGGAAGACAGAGGTGCTAATCCTTATTTGTGGAAATGTTGGATATCTTGTTGTTGAAGTCTTACAGGATGTGGACTATTCTTGGCTATTCTCAGATGGAGTTCTGATCATTTTGGGATGTGACAGCTTTATTAACGCACTCTGCCTACACATGTTTTGTAAAAAGAAGACAAAGCATCCCCCTCTTCTCCAAAGAAAACTCTCTGTACTTGAACACTTGTGCAATCAGGAAGTCACATTTACATCCTGCGTGTTCGGGCTCCTGTGTTAATGGACATTGCGGTTATTATGGAGAAGTGGAAGCATTGATTCATTCAGCGTCACTGCTGCTGAGGTTGACAACAAGTGCGTGATTGAGAAAGACCCCTTGGGTGTAACAGGAAGGTCAGCAAGTAGGGAAACACAGAATCGAAGTAGGGTCAGTGAGACTCAGTTGACTGAATCATTCACTCGACGGAGTGGAACAAACCCAGTAACTCAGTACCGCAGAGAAGCTACTCAGCCGCTGCCTTATTCTGACATTTTTTGTGAAGTTTGTGTCTGAGATAAGCTAATAATCGATTCAGATAACCAAGCTTTAACAGGCTTTAAACTGCTAACAGTTACTCAGTGGAAATTCTATCCTAAATAAGAGCATGTTGGTTGTTCAATAGGCAATAGGGCTTTGAATACCTCTGTCTATGCAGGAGATTCGTATTTCAGTTTTGAGCTAAAGGAAATGTGGCAGTTTAGTATCATGCATTGCTGCCAAAATGTTCTCATGATTTTATGTCCCTAGACTGACACAACATCAATTTTGTCCAGGTCACTGCAGCCTGGATTAATTTAGTCTTGTAGGATTCACAGGTTCAAACCCCTGCCTTGGCAGTGCCCCCTTAGATAAATGGAATGGGGACCATATTTCTGATCTGTTTGTCCTCACTTATCCTCATATTTGATCTGATCTGATCTGATCTGATCTGATCTCAGGAATCAAGCAGTGTCAGATACTCATGAGACTGTAGGCAGTATTAATGCCTATAGATTTATGTTTTTACCAAAAAAGATTAATTAATGTTTTTTTTTTTTCTCAAAAAACAGACAGTGGACAGCGAGCGGCCAGAGGACACCAGACTGATTGAACTGGATGAATCCTATCGCAGTGAGCACACAGTTTATATCAACCCTCCAGAACTACCTCCACTGCCACAGGGAGAGGAGCATCCTCTGTGCTACAGGTAAACACTGCAGATCAACCGTCTTACAGGACATACTTAAACAACATGTTTCACTGATGCTGCGTGCACACGTGCAGCTCGTTGTTAAAGAATTTGTCACTTCTGTAAGACTAAGATTATTTTAAGTGGGAACATGTCGCTTTTGGATTCTTGTGTCATGCTCAAGCTTCCAGGGTCTCAGAGCCAAATGAATCTGCTAGTTGCCTGGCTTGCCAGTGTTTATGTGGGATTAATGTTTTTGTTTATTTCATGGTATATAAGAATATATACAGTATATTTATATGTATCCCTCTATAGCTACTCTGCTTTCCCTGTGCTGAATGCTGAGCTTTTGGAGCCATTGGAGGGACAAAATCAGGCATCAGCAGGCATGACCTCACGTCACAGCAGCCCAGCAAGTCCCACAGCCATTTTTAGACGCTCTAAACAGGTCAGCTGCATGAGTAGTGAGATTTTCTTGAAAATAGACTAATAAATAGCAGTTCTTTTTACTCAGTCTTAGACGTGAATGATTTATTGTTATAGAAATATAAATAAATTAATTCAATCTTTGTTTTCCTATTTTTAATCTTCTGCCACCTTTCATATTGTGAAATTATGAATATTAATATACATTGGGAATTAGCCTTAATATGTATTGATTGTCAGATCTGAGCTTCTTTTTACTTCTTATGTTTGCAGTCTAATACAATAAGAAGAGTTGCTTTTACTGCTCTAATACACTAATTCTTCATAATAATGGATAGCAGAGTAAATGTGAATGTACAATGCAAATATGGCTTCTAAAAAAAAGATAAATCATCACTATATGTCTTTAATCTTAGGAGATCAAATCGGCTCAAAGGATGGCCAAAACCTATTCATCTATGCCTCAGATGTGGTCCAAGTGTCTGCTGCGCCATTGCTACGGCCTGTGGTTCATCTGCCTGCCAGGATATGTGGGAACTTGCCACTCTAAAGTGCGAGCTCTGCGTACAGCATATGATGTGCTGAGAAAGATGCAGGACAAAAAACTGCAGGCTCCAGATGAGGTAGGAAGAGGCTAAGTGTAAGACAACCTATGTGTATGCTGTACATATGTGTTAATATAGACTTTTTTTTAAATCAAGTTAATACTGACTATTCTTTGCATTAAAATTCTGGTGTTTTCTGTCCAAGGTGTGTTACCGTGTCTTGCTGCAGTTGTGTGGCCAGTACAGTCAGCCTGTCCTGGCTGTCAGAGTGCTGTTTGAGATGAAAAAAGCTGGGGTCCAACCCAATGCCATCACCTATGGTTACTACAACAAGGTTTGTGCTTTTGGTTTACATACAAACATTAAGCACTAAAAAGACTAATTTGACTTTAAATTGAACAGCATAGTTTAAATCTGAAAATATATGATCATGGTATTGCTTCAGGCCGTTTTGGAGAGCACCTGGCCTTCAACCACCAGAGGAGGCTACTTTCTGTGGGGAAAGCTGCGGAACGTGATCCTAGGTGTTCTCCAGTTCAAACAAGCAGGGAAAAAACAGCAGACTCCACACAAAGAGCCTCAGCTTTCCGGTAAGAATACTGGCTCAGGGAATTTTTTTATCGACATTTGATAACCCCTAATTTTTAAGGTAATTTAAGCTGTTGAACCTGATGATACTGTATTTTCCATTTTATTACTTGCACAAACATCTGGTTGTCTTTCTAGAAAATGCCGACTATTTAGCAAATGAATCAGGGGAAGTCCTGCACAGATGCAGACTGTCAAACCAAGTGAAAACAAGTGAAGAGAAAGTTAGATATGAACATCATTTATCATTTAACTGACCAATAATATATCACAAAGATTACAGCTACGAAGAATGAAAACAAACACTTGTTATTAACAAATTAATCATCCACGTATGAAATCGAAGTGATTTATCAACTACAACATATTTTTAATTATCTGTTGCCCAGTGTAAGCATGATAACCAGCACAGTGCATCATACACTCCTACACTGACTGCATACATATACTGACACAAACCCACTAGTCATTACTTTGTACTATATATCGTAACACTGTTCTGGTCTTTAATTGTTGGGTATTGCATTAAGTGCAGCGGTAACTACATTTGAGTTGAAGAGTAAGTGATAAAGATACTAGTACTGGATGATTTTTGCTCACTTCCTGTGGTTCTTATGTAAATTAGTGCGATCCTGTGGGAGCAGTTGTTTCTTCAAGACATCTTTCCTGGTCTCATAACAAGGTTTATCCCAACTCCATCGGCACATATTGTTCCCAACCCTCATTTCTTTAAAGACACTAATTAAACAGAGTGAAAAGGTTTTCCTCGCCAGCAGTCACAACACACTGGTTGCTCTTGATTTCAGTCCCTAATTCCCACAAGGTCCCAGTGAGGCTCTCATTGCCATTATAGTATATTGTGTGAGGGGTCTAATGGATCCCTCCAGGCTATATGTCGAGGTGTCCTTGGACAAGACACCAAAACCCCGTAGTAGTGCCAACATGTAGTGTCTTGCAGCTGTCAAACAACAATTTCCCCAAGGGGATCAATAAAAGTATGTCATTATTATTTACACCATATACTGTAAGGTTGTTGTTGATGTGTGTTTGTGTGACAGTTTTATTTCATTCAATTCACAAAGTGGATTTTGTTCAAAAAGTGATCATGTTAACTAGCACAAATATTTTAGTTATTTCAGTGAAGAGTAATTCTCCTGCAAATTTATAATTTGTGAAAGACAAATTAACAATTGAATTAAAAATTCAAAGCTCATTTTGCTCTTCTGAGTAAGAAAAGATTTACAGAAAAGTAAACCTTGATTGTTTTGGTGCTCTGGTATCTGGTTACATGATGACAGTTATGTGTATCGGGCACTGTGTGTGCATTAGGAGCATTCCTGCATGATAATGATTACAACACTTTTCCCTGAATGTTTGTACAGCAGTGTTATAGCAGCTGGGCTCTGGTTTTATTTTTCTGTTTTTACCTCATCCTCTTCATTATCTTTTCCATTATCTCTCAGATGGAAGTGATCTTGACACAGTCAGTCACGGCAGTTTGGACAGCGCTAATGATTCTGCAGAGCGCACCTCCATTGACACTGATTTCACTAAAATGGACTCCAGCGATGATGGATTTAGTACAGGTAGGATCTACTCCACTTTCATTCTTTAATCGTGTCATTGCTCCTCCCTGCATGTCAGATTCTCTTTGGATATATTGGTTAAAAAAAGGGCTGATTTGATTTGATTTGACCACCTTAAATGGACCAAAGCCTTATGATTCATAAACCTTAATTTTGTTTAAATCATTGTAGTCACATCACTGTGGTCTGCATATTTTGCAACACTATAAAGCTAATTACATACAATGGCATTTGAATGTAATTAGGTCAAATCTAAACTAGGCTGTCAGCAAGGATGCACGTGCAGATCCATAAAGTCTTTGCATCCCATCTTGTCTCTAATTTTGTTTCTTTGCCTTATAACAAATGAACTGAGAATATAGGACAATAGAGACAACAGGGATTATTATAATGGTCTATTAGCAGGCTAAAACTATACCAACACGAACATGAATTTGAATGTGATTACAACTTGTCTCATTTTTCTTATCCCTCAACACTGAACAACTGAATAAAGCAATCATTCAGTGAGAATAATATAAATCACAGTACAGCAAGTTTGTACCTTTTCCTGCAGTTTGACCTTGTGAATTTGAAGTGAAGTTTCCAAAGACTCGATTCCTCTCCTGCTCCTGCTTTTCTATTCTAGGAGTGTTGTGTGCTTTAGGGAACGTCACCATGCTCTGTTGAAGAAAAACTCTCATATCAGCTTTCTTATAAAGCATCCATGGAGACTAAATAGCTGCTTTTTGATTCACTCAGCTCTTTCAGAAAGAGGAAACAAAGAGGTAAAGAAAAATATGAAAAAAACAACTCAGAGGAATAAAGCTTCTTCTTGTTTTTCAGGTGGACAGTCAGACCAAGGCTACGATTCACTGTCCAAAGAGGAAGAGCGGATGTGCAGCACAGAGTGTGACAGCATGCCACTGATGGAAGACAAAGGACAGAGGCAGTCCAGTGAGTTATAGATTAGCTGTTATGTAGTGTTTGACTCTCAGTGACCATTTCTGCAGGAGTGGACTTTTAAAAGCTGCGGCATCACAGTGTGGGTGTAATACATTCTCTAGCAGTCCATGTGCCGCTATATTTAGGTGTTTCTGAGAAACAGATTCTGTTGATGGATGAATTTGTTATGTAAGCCAGTTATTGTGTGCATGACAGAATTTGTTTTGAATTTTGTTGAAAGCAAAAACATGCAATCTCTGTTCCAGCTTTAGTGATCAGTAATCCTCATTAGTTAGTGTGAGATGTTATCAGTCTACAATACAAGAGTGTTTTAAGATGTCCCTGCTGCCAGTTCTCCCCTTCTCCTCCCACTGCAATAGCTCTACGTATGTTGGCATAAATGGCAGCACTCTAGGAACCGTGATTCATTCATAAATGTAATCTAATTAGTCTTTTGCAAGTGATTTGAAATTAAAGGATGAATAATAAATAAATGAATAAATAAAGGGATTTTTATGAATGCTATATTGCAAGACTGGGTATATGTAAAAAAAAATATTATAAGTATTATACTGTATCTAACATTTTGATATACTTAAAATTTCCAGCACCTGATATTGAGGTTCCAGTCAGCAGCGTGTCTTCTTCTACTAGAGGCAAATCAACAGATGCCACTGCAGGTGAGTTTTATTCATAAAGAAAACAGTCATAAAGACATTATGACTGTGTAATACGGTGCCACCATTTTGCATTCTTAATGTATGGGAGCTGAATGTCACGTCACATACGTCTTTGTTGCAGGCAATGGCAGAAGTCCGGTTTCCCCTCCATCTACTGACACCATCCTGTGTGGAATTCTACCAAAAACAGAGAGGCCAAAATCTCTAGACTTGTCTGGTGAACCAGGATCTCTTAGGCTCACTGTGCCTCAGCTCAGCTCAACAAAGCAGCATCACCTAGCTGCTGACAGACTGTGTGGAGTAGAAGAAGAGGAGACAGAGATGGACAAACATAAACCTCTGGTGGAGCGGAGTGTGAGCTTCAGTGGTGCAGTGGAGAGACCAGGTGTCTCCATAGAGAGGAGTTTCAGCTGCAACACTGGGACAGTGAGGAGAACAGGTATAGAGATGGGGTTTGACCCCCTGTCGTTGATGGCGACAGAGATGGTACAAGAGTGTGGCCAAGACAATAGTGGCACACCCACTGCCTGCCGTAACCTCGCTGAAGAGATTGAGAAGTACATGAACAATGGCAACAGCCCTCTGAGCAACTGTACACCAAGTATGGACCTGCAGAACCCCTCAAGCCCCTTGTTTCGCCCTACCTCGTCACCTCACACGTCCCCCCGTCCCTCCACCCTGCTCCGCTCTAACACACAACTCCCACTGCCTGTCAAATGTAAGGAGAGGCTGAAGATGTCCCCGTCTCTACCTCTGGGTGCCTACAAAAAAGATAGGGAGAGGCCTTCCTCATTAGTGTCACCCTCATCACCTACGTCCTCCACCTCATCATTCTCAATGGACTCCCTCTTCACACCGACTCTGGACATCTTTAAGAGCAGTGTCATATCAGCAGGGAAGGGTGTGGCTGAAAAGGCCAGTCGGCTCTATTCCCGTCTGTCCTCCCAGACTTCTTTAACGCAGGTTGGTACTGCAACATTTTTTACAAACAAATATTTCCAACATAATATCAAGTTGCATCCACAATGGACTTTTGTAATGTCTGTTTTCTCTTCTGCAGGATGTAAACTGTGACAGGATTAGTGTATCGTCAATGACCTCAGGAGAGGTAGACTGCTCCTCACTGCTTGATAATGACTCCTGTCTGGACCCAGATGGCTTTACCTCACCGC
This sequence comes from Ctenopoma kingsleyae, assembly GCA_032353495.1. NCBI lineage: Eukaryota > Metazoa > Chordata > Actinopteri > Anabantiformes > Anabantidae > Ctenopoma > Ctenopoma kingsleyae. Next base: position 14,552,595 of record JAUBNQ010000025.1, on the reverse strand, counting down.
AGCATGGCAGCATGTCCCGACTCCGGAGGAGTCCAGTTGTGGGCAGTACCAACCTGGGCAGCCCCAGCACCCCTGACAGAGTTTTCAGACACAACTCATTCTCTGGTTTGTTTTACATTCTTTAATTTGCCTATATAAATGTCAATTCTATGTTGACATGTAGAACCTTGAACCTTAGTCTGCACTAGTTAACATCTCCTATGTAAATACATCTTACAGTCACGTTATAAAACCTCTGTGTAAGACATTATATTGGTTTCCAGCAAAACACCTCTTGACAATCTAAATTTAGAGTAAGAGAAGGGATCAGTAAATCAGAGAGTTAGGTGTTGTTCTTTGGGAAACTAGGGCAGCAGGCATGAGGGCTGATTCAGTGTGTAGGCTTTTCTGCACTCAGCCACAGGCCCTATGCTAAACATACACGTGAACATGCACACGTGCATGTACATTCACGTGCACACAGAGACACAGATGTGAGACACAGATTCACTAAACCTGAAATATCCACTGATTGCACACAATGAAAATGTGTTCTTCATTTAAGTTTTTCAGTATTTCAGTTTTTTTATTTAGATATGAATAGCATTGTGTAACTAAAAAAACTTGTTTTGATACTTTTATCTTGTGTGTCTAATTGTGTAATCCTCCATTATATCCAGGTGGTTTGGCACATCCCTCTAATACTCCTTATTCTCCTGATTCCTCCTCCGACACCAGCCGCTTTCAACCCATTGCCAGTTACACCATAGAGGTAAGTTATTTACATATGAAATCCGTGATCAGACACGCTGATCCTTAGTCTGACTCAGATTGACACGATTGAGTGTGGCACAGTGTCTGATTTCCTTCTGGCATGATGCTTTTTGTCACAGGTTCTGATGTCCAGTTGTTCACTTTGTAAGACATGTGACTGTCTGGTATATGACGAGGAGATCATGGCTGGCTGGACAGCGAATGACTCTAACCTCAATAGCACTTGTCCTTTCTGTGGTACAGCCTTCCTGCCTTTCCTCAATGTGGAAATCAAAGATCTGAGACCACAGAGCAGGTAAATCCTCCCTTTTAGTAATAGTATGAGGCTTAATGTGTCTCTTATGCTAGACTGGCTATTTTAACAGATCCACTCTGTGTCTCCCCTCAGGTCTTCTAAGAAAAGTAATCCTGTTACAGAGGAGGACACGTCTGCGTCACTCAATCCTAAGACCAAAATGTCTGTGGAAGACTGTGCAGCTCAGTCACCTGCAGCTGCCCCACAGAAGCAGGAGAACAGTGGGGGTGTTGAGCCAGCTGCCCCAGCCTCCACTTCTGCTCCACTGACAGTGCCCTATCTGAGCCCCTTGGTTCTGTGGAAGGAGCTAGAGAGCCTGCTGGTGAATGAGGGTGACCAGGCCCTCTCCTCTCCAAGTGTTGTCGACCAACATCCAATTGTCTTCTGGAACCTTGTGTGGTACTTCAGAAGGCTGGAGCTGCCAAGTAATTTGCCAGCTCTTATCCTGGCCTCCCAGCATTGTAACCATGGAGACCAGGTAAATACCTCAACGTCTGTCAAGCTCTCCTCATGTGGTTGTTTGAATTGGCCCATTTATCACAAACTCACCTTTCATTAAAGTTTATTTAAAGGTTCTATGTGTAAGATTTGAACATTTCTGACTTGTGGTAGCTTCAAAAAAGTAATTGCACAAAAGAAAACACAATAGTGCAGGAAAGCAAAAGCAAAAAATTTAAACATATGAAATAAATAATAACCAAATACTTTATATTGGAATTTATGACTGTACTGGGGCTGTATAAGATGCAGAATAAAGAATCATTGTCCCAAACATTTTTCCTCTTTTAGACACATCAGACCAGTTCATCTGAGGACAGTAAGCAGGTGCTTGTGAGGATTATGTGGGACAACCTGAAGCTTCACCAAGACAAAGTTCAACCCTGCTATGTCCTGTGGAACACACACTGTAAGTTTTTACAGAATATGTTTTACCAGACTGATGTTTATGACTTTCAAAAGGTCAAAGTACTTTAGGAAATTAATGGTAATATTGGGATCTTCTGTCAAGGTCAGATATTTACATACAAATTTAATAATGCATATGAACTAGAAAATCATACATAATTCAGTTCAGGACTTCTATTAGTCATGCTGCTTTTACCAGTGCTGCGCTTTCACAGTTGAATTTGATTTATGGAGATGAACAGCCCTTTGATGAGGGTGACTTTTGCCTCTCTTTCTCTGCAGGTGCTAACTCCCTGGTTCGCTCTGGGCTGTGTGAAGAAGGCCAGCTCTTCACTGTGGAGCTACTGCAGGGTTTTGTGAGGAGCATTAAGAAGAGTGATGTCTATCAGCCCATGACCCAGATCATCCAGTTGCTGGGGCCAGAGCTGGGTTTTAAGAGACAAAGGTAAGGAAATAAAGATGTTAGTGCAAAGTCAAGATGATGCTAATGGAAAGACTAATAGCTTCTCTCTTTTCCTCTCCACGAAAAGGAGCCTCTACAGAGATTTATTGTTCCTCGCTCTAGTTGCTTTGGGGAAGAACAACATTAATATCAGTAAGTTCAATAACTTGATATCCTGTTTTTAGCCAAGTTAGTAGTGCAGAATGGCAATGTCAGTCTGTTGACTTTGCCTTTAGCGCCACCAACAGGTCAAAGTTTTGACTTGACATGTGAAGTATCACAAGATTTGCTGGATTCGTAGAAAATTGAGTATATTTACAGTGTGTTTCTACTCAACATGATTATTGATGATTGATGATGATGTCATCATCAGGTCAAAATTTCAATTTGCTCAATATTTTGTTTTAGCACAAAATACTTTAAAAACAAATAACATTCCCATTAACTTCAACTGTACTGTTTTTTTTTTTTTTTGCTAATTAGCAAATGTTAGCAGGCTTGCACAGTAACCCAAAATAGTGAAATTGGTAAATATTACACCTGTTTAATATTAGTGTATTAGAAATGTCTTTGTGAGTAGTTTTTGTTTAAGTGCATCCTCACAGCTAGATTAGTCGTCTTAAAACTGATGCTAGAACTGATTTATTATACATGTCCACATTTTTAACTAACCATTATCTCATTGCAGATGTTTTTGACCGGGAGTACAAGTTGGCATATGATCGCCTCACCCCCAACCTGGTTAAACTGACACACAATTGTGATCGGCCCCCTGGACCAGGGGTCATGGAGTGCCGGAGGACTTTCGGAAAGCCCAGTCTGTAAACCACGTCTCTCCTTCTGTCCCATTATGTTTCTCCTTAAACCACAGTCACTGCTGCTGTTTTTTTTAACTGCTCTTCAGACTCAGGACCGGCTCACCTGAGTGAAGCACAGAGCTCTTTAAAGCACAATTTGGAAATGACACTTAATGTAAAGCAACTGCCATGAGTTTCTTGAATACTGTTAGAGCTGAGAGACACAGAGTGACAGGCCTTGCGTTTGTAAATATTGAGATAATCCACTGTATTTTCAGTATAACTATAGTAAAATGTTTGTACAGTTATTATGCAGTTTATTTTATGACTTTGTTTCCAAAGCTGTGAGAAAGTATAAATGTATGATCATGCTGTCTAAAATTGTCAGTGGTCCTGGTGACCTTGTTAAGACTGTTGTCAAGTGTTTGTATAATAGGTACTTGTTTTTAGACATTCATGTTTTTACAAAGCACTTTGACAAGATGAGCTCTTGCCATTCATTTTCATTTATGTAATGCAGCCTATGCTTAAGTGATTTTTTTATTTGGCAGCTGCAGGACATATTGTAATTGTAAGTAATTCCTCTTCATCTGTACCTTATACACCTGTCAGGGCCATGCTCATATGCCTGAATACACTAAACTAGGTGATACAAAAATTTTAAAACATAATATTATTTCAGAATCAAGGAGAGAGTACCTAATTAATGTAAATGCACGTTTATTAATGTATCCTTTTTGTACTATGTACCAAAAGAACCCAAGAGGGAATAATAATTATATGATTTCTTAACAGTTTTTAAGCAATACCTGTTACGTGTTATAAGGGACCACCAAGGATAGATTTCCTTGAAACAGTACAATCAAAGTAATAGACAAATAAAAACTGAAATGTTTTCTGTTGGTTTAAACAACACATTTTTGTTAAAGAAATTAGTTACTGACACAATAATGGGTCTCTATAATAATGGGAGTATTTGGTTTTAGTATTTTGTATATTTCCCTTATTGTCTTCACTGTATGGTGTAGGTGTCAGGTTTAGACATTTGGACAACCGTGCACTGATTCCAGGACATTTTAACAACAACAAATTTTTTCAAATTAAAAGATATATAGATATCAAGTCTGAACAACAGCTCTGACCTGCCCAACTACAAAATCACTACCAAAAACCAGTGTGATCACTGTGTTAATATTGTCTTTCACTATGAACTGACAAACACCTGCCTTTGTAGTGTGATGCAGTCGCACAGCTTATTATTGCACTTCACCACAATAACTTATGATGAAATTATGCTGGATTTCATAAGACACCAGTCTCACAGCTTGTAAATTTGCATTTTAACCACCTTGTAACTTGTAACCAGTGAGTTAAAAAAAAAAAAAAAACGCTGATGACCAAAACATCATTTGATGTCTACATGTTGTTTACACTATTTGACAATTTAAACAATGTTTATGGAATATTATTTATCATTTGTAACACAGATACTAATTTGTATGATTTTTACATAAAAAGAAATCAAATTTCTTCCCAGTTGAATCTATGGTTTGCTTTCATTTATGAATAAACATGTTGATTCTATTAATGTAGTTTTTTTTTCCCAAACTGATTTTTTTCTGTCTTTTATAAAATGATTGTGCATGAAAAAACATAAGTTTAAACAAGCCCAGGTTCTTTGTGATGAGTTTTATAAAACAGTTTTTGGTGCGAGTGTTTACTTAGATAGATGCTCTTTTACTGCTTTAACTGCAACCACTATATTCCACTATGTTAGACAGTAGTTCTGCACCTCCTGGTGTAATAAAAGAGTTAATGTAAAAGCTACTACCATTGCTAAAACTGAGTCTTTAACAAGTCTTTATTGAGTCCTAAAAAATGTTGTAGTATGTATATTTCTGCTGACAAGTGAGACACTGGCAGCAAGACAGAGCAACTACAATAGCTTTCTGCAGAGTTTCTACAAATATCCAGACCTACATGCACATGAGATCCATATGTGCATGGGTTTAACAGTTCTGCTTCAGGTCATGGTATGGTCAGGTCAGGTATGCTTCTGTTCACAGTCATATGGAAACAGGGCAGAGAATGATGCGATCCTCCAACATCACACTAAGCACCAGGAAGATAAAGTAGAGCAGGAACATGGTGAAACCCAGCATTTTATTCATCTTCCACTTACAGGATGCAATGGAGATGATAACAAAGAGGAGCATGAGGAACAGTAGCACAATGGCACAAAAGAGCCCATTGCTGCTGACAGCCACTGGAGCCAAACCATGGATAGATGAGTACAGGAGCCATGGGACTGGCAGGCTTTGAAAAACAGTGAAGAGTGAACACGCACAGAAAGAAAAGAAAAGGAGACAAAGAACTCCATTAAACAAAGAAATCAGCATTTCTGTTTTTGATAATGACACATAGAGCTATAGGGGCTCACCCTACAGTGATGTCAAAGATGTTACTGCCCACAGAACTGGACACAGCCATGTCTCCCAGGCCTTTACGTGCCACAATCACACTGGTAATGAGGTCAGGGATGGATGTCCCTGCAGCAAGAATTGTCAGGCCCATAATCTCCTCTGAGATGCCAATGGTCTCACCAACCTACAAAGGCAAATCATGTGCATGTTTTTTTCAGCAAAAATGATTCAGGACATAATCTCACTTTCATAACATATTCCCTGGCATTCCTTTTTCCCTTTATACCAGAATTTATTTGTTTCCAGTTTCCACCGTTTACTAAATCTGCATTTTGCCTGGATGCACAAGTGGGGAGCTAGACAAAGCATATCTCCTTCAAATCTCAAAATATTTACTACTGTCACTGACCTGATGGGCCCACCACACCATGAGGTAAGAGAAGACAGCAATCCACACAATAGAGCCCAGAAAGGTGACCACAAAGAATTTTCTGGATTTCTGTTGGATGAAGAAAGGGATGTGAAATCAAAACAATGTTCAGGCAATTTAGGTTTCATAACCACTCTCAAAGATGAATCTGGATCTTACCTGGTTGCGAACATCAGGGACTGTGAGCCACAGAGGGAAGACTATGGGCAGCAGGAAGAGGTAGGTGGCTTGTTTACGCCGTGTGTCAGGCCACTCTAAAGACAGAGGCTCATCTTCTTTCTCCTCTCCTTCTTCCTCCTCCTCTTCATCATCTTCATCTTCACTGGACTCACTGGTGTCCTCATCCCTGTCATCTTCATCGCTATCAGAGTCTCCTGAGCTTCCTGAGCCATCTTCTCCTCCAGGCACATCCTCCTGAATGTGTTGTGGACAGACATCATGGTGGACGTCAGTAGAGGCAGAAGAGGAATAAAACCAAAGACCTAAAGCGGCCAAATGCCTTTACATTGATTCTTACATAGACAGGTATCAAAGATTGACTTCTGGGCTTTTTGATAACCATGAGGACATGGTTGGAGAGTACCTTCTTGTCCTCCGGCTGTTCCTGATTCTCTGTTTCTGTGGCTGGGGCAGCCTCTGGCTCTTTGGTCTGCTCAGTATTTCTCCCACCGTCTGTAAAAGGAATCCCAGAAACTTTGTGCATTTCATTCATGTCCTTTACTCATTCAACTATCTACAAGAAGTCACATCATTTTATAAGACTTGGAGGTCTTACATGATATGTAAGGTCCTCCACATGGTGAATGGACTGAACAAACCCACCATCCTCACAGGGATATATTTGTATTTTATTACATTATTACACTTGATTTTATTACAGCATGTATTTCACACATGCTGTCTAGTCTTTAGTACCATTTGTAAGATTAGGTCATACAATACATTGTGAATATATAATTTTATTTCTTTAATGTGTTTTATTTAAATTGCAGTGTATAAACATTTTTATACTTTTTTTTCTACTTTTACTAGCGGTCATCCACATACAATATGCTGGCAATAAAATCGCACTGGGGGTAAAAACATTATTAAAATGGAGGTCATGTGTCATTGTAGCTTTCTGTTGTCACAGAACCTGTTACGCTCATTCAGTTCACATACTGACTTGAACAGCTTAATGAAAGGCACCTGAACAATCCAATCCTTCCATGTTACCTTCACTTCTGTCTTGAGTTTTGCTCTCTGCCTTCCGTCTAGCCACATTATTCAGAGTCTCAGCCTTATCCTTAAATTTCCCTACGGACAATCAAACAAGCAAAAACAAATTTAGACTGTTGTGAAGAATTGCTATATCGTGTGATAATAACTGGAATAATTCCTCAGTTATATATGGAGGACAAAGACTCAGCAATGAATCAGGCACAGAGCAAAATACAGGCAGTACAACATCAAAAACAAAGCCAGCAGCATAATCCTTTGTGCAGCACAGAGAAATGTCATGAAAGGAAAGGAAGAATGAACTTATCAAAGGAACTGCACAAGAAGCACTGCACAGAACAAGACAAGATAATACAGGATATTACTTCTGTAATGTAGATGATTCCACTTCGACTATTAGAAACAGCAGTCTTTTCCAACGGACAAATATTGTGCAAGAAAATGCATTTTTGTTTAATTTCATCTGGTGACTCACCTTAAACATTGCATTAACCTCAAGCAATCATATGTAATTTATAGCAGAGGTTGATAACCATGCAACACATGGTAAGTGAAACAGTCACTGCAAATATCTATTTAACTCATATTATCAAAATATCAATTATTTGATGAATAAAATCTGATTTATGTCCTATGTATGCCATTTGGCAGCACATTAAGTTTATCACAGATATCAGTCATGTTGATTTGATGCATCTGCTTGTCACTAGTGAACTCAAAGAACATAGGTAAAGGGAATGGGTTGCAATATGGACTGCTAGCTGTAATTCAGACTGCCTAAGCTAATTCAAAAACTAATCATTGTGCTTGAGTCATGGAGTGTTCGTTGTTCTGAGGCTGGGGAGACAAGCAAACCATGGGCCACAGCGATAGGCACACAAATCAGGAAAAAAAACTGTAACATGGCCAGAGAACAGGAAATGTTGTTCTGGTATAATCATCATAGCACAACACACTGTAATAACCTTACTATTCTTACTAAGAAGAAAATCTGTTGGACAAGAACTGAAAGTTCACAAATATCACTTACTTCTTTGTATTATTATTTAACTGAAAAATTCTAGAAATAATTGTTTAGAAATATTTTAAATTAAATATAACGTTTTTGTGTAGAACCATCTCTATAACATGGGTGTGTCAGAAGAAATAAATCAGTCCAACACTTTCTTGGTTTTAGTCATAACTCACTCACTATAGCTCATAGTGAAGTCCAAGTACAGATCAGTCATTCCATAATCTCTGCACACCTGCTCTTAAACAGGAATCTTCTTTTTCACTGTGGGACATGGCGCCCTCCATAGACTAAGACATGTATTTATCTGCTTTGTATTAAGCTGACTTACTGCTGTCTTTATTTGCCTTCTGCTTAGCTAATCCATTTTATATGAGAAGGATATATAGTCCTGATGCACAAGACCAGTTTTAAAGTCAGTGCTTATTATCAACTATCAGTCCTTTGGCTTTTCATCACGGTGATGCTGTACTTACCCTCTCCCAGAGGGTCTAATGTGTGGATCATGAGTTGGAAGATGGTGTTTCTCATTGTGCTGTTGTGTAAAGAAGCGGAACTTCCTCCTCGCTGAAGAGATGGCTTCAACTGGGGAAAGAGTAACAGTGACAGTTTGGAAGGGGAGGCTGTTGACATGTTATGATGAACGGGACTGTAGAAATGTAAATAAGATGTGAGATAAGATATAAATGTCATTCTTTTGTAGTTAATCCATTTTCTTTTTATTTCTTTTTTTTTTTCTCTTACCTTTAACCGATTCTTGTCCTCTGGAGCAGGAGAGGCATTATCTTCTCTGTCTCCATTTGTCTGCATGCAACAATAATATTTCAGTGATAAGATAGAACAAGGTTATTTCAGTTAGAGCTCTGACTACAAACTATACATTATAATCGCACAATGCACACTCTGGGAGTCCTGTTAGTGTTACATGTCAGTAAAATGTTGGCTCTGCATCCCATTCAAATCAAAGAAAGAATGTGATGTATGGTGTGAAACCACATTTTTAATAGATGAAGTAATTACATTTGCTCAATGGGAACATACCCAGAGTTTGAACAAATACTGTAGCTTTCCTTGGTGTTAAGCCTCAATCTCACACATAGACTTACAAGTGTTACAGGGTTAACAGTATATGTTGCCACAGTTTAGACAGAGCTATAGCTCCTCAAAGGATTAGTTTGCTGTGGCTGATCAGCTTTGGTTCATCTAGGTGTCTGCTAGTATCATTCCACTCCCTTTGTAGGATTTGCAGGCAACCCCACACGTGGGACTGCAGATACTATGATGAGTAATATGGATTTCTGGTTCATTAATAGTCAGACAGAACAGAATAAACAAAATTAAACATTATGCGACAGTTTCCTTTCATGTTATGATTAAACAGTATAGTGCCAGTAAATAATTTGTGAAATGTTACAAATACATGAATATAATTTAAGCAAACATTTATCTGAACTGTAGCTGTACATGTTGTTCTTGAAAGCAGTGTAGCTTTGTTCTGCAAAATGTTTTCTTCAGGTTTTCATCCACACTTGAGAACTCTTTATAAAACCATGTAAATACCTCATAAAATGTTCATTACTGTGTCAGTCAAAGACATGAAAAATCATTATTATTATTATAGACAAGCCGTGTCCTTTGTCAGAGAAGTGCTTACCTTTTCACATTCCTCCACAGCAATAACTCTGACAATGTTCTTGTGCTTGTGGAGTTGGGTCTTGAAGGCCCGCTCTATTTGCGCATTGAACTTCATGAAAATCACATAGAGAGTGTAACCAGCCACAAGCATCGTGCTCTCCCACCACATTATGACATTGTCCAAGAAGAAGATGATAAGTAAGATGAGGTCAACGATATAGAAGGATACATCTCTAAAAAGTGGCCACCAGGTTAGATTCAGTACCTCCCGAGAAAACAAAGCACACATTCCAATCACGAACAAAATGTTGAAAACTGCTGAACCAACTATTGTGCCAATGCCCACATTACTGTGGGCAATGAAGACCCCTATCAAGGAGGTAAAAAGCTCAGGAGCAGAACCTCCGGCAGCCATGAAGGTGGCTCCTGCCACATCGTCAGAGATGGCTAACTTATCTGTGATCACCCCAAGTGCAGGAACAAAGAACTCATCGCACACAATTGCAAGTGACACAAACATGTATATCATCCCAATAATGTGGAGGATCACCCAGCCTTGTCTGCGGTCTTCAATAGAAAATATATCTTCAGGGTATTCACCCTTAATATGTTGATCTTCAGGACCAGGAGACGCTGGGGTGATGGTAGTCACAAGAGGAGCTGGAGCTGGTGTGGGTGTCGTCTGTGGAGGATCAGGGGTAACATAGATGCAGTGCACAATAGTTCGGTTTGTGGTTGGCAATGGAGGGGATTCAGTGGGGGTGGATGCTTCAAATTTTGAAGTTGTTTGTGCATGATGTACCACATGCATCTCATGTGTTGTTTGATCTGTGGGCTCAAAATCATATGTTGAAGTGAGAAGTTCCTCCAGCCCTTTAGTCTCTACTATAGGATCCTCGCCCTCCTCGGTTGAACCCCCAAAATCCTCTCCAATCTGAGACATTGGCAAAGGCTCATGCAGTCTGGCACTGATGGTCAGCTGGTAGAGGGTACAGAGAAAAACCCCAGAGAGGAGGAAAAGGACTCTGCTCAGCTGCAGTCGCTTCCTTCTTGTACAATACATGTCCCCCAAAGTGTTATTACTGGCTATGTTGAATTAAGTTGCATAAAGGGGGTTTATGTCGAGTCCAGCTGTCTCCCCAGCAGACCATGGGGTGACTCAATCAAAAACATCAGCAGTGTGATTCATGTCATCATCCTTAACTTCTTAGTAACTCAACCTATTTTAAATGAAAGAAAGTATCAGAGATAAAATGACATAAACAACAGGTGGTACACCAGTAATGTACATTTGAAGATTTACACTGTTCATATCAGTGAATCTCATACATAACTGTGTGTCATGGCATTATTGATAAGCCCCTTTAGAAGCTGTTATGACTATTCTGTTTACACTTGGTGTTTTTTTTGTGAAACTGAATAAAATACTTGGCTGACAGACAAGATAAACAAAAACCCCAAGCAAAGACAAAAAAAACACAGACAAACAAAAATTGGATCATAACTTAAATACAGAGAAAGTGTGTTATGATAAGATTCTAGGCTAATTTCTTCATCCATTAAAAAGAAAACAAACAAAACAACGTGCTGTGATCGCAAACGCAGGCTTACCAGATAATGATGTCTGATGTCTTACAAAGTCAGGGGAATAATAATCTCCAGAAGCAGATTTCCACAACTGTATATTGTGGCACATAAGTCCAAACTGTTGCCAGTGGCCAAACAGTTATGTAGGACACAGGACAAGTCTTCACAATGGATCAGCATAATACCTAATACCTGAGGTCTTGTAAGAGGATTATATACACTGTATCACTCTCACTTTACCACGAGCCCACATAGTAATGTTTGATTTAGAGAAATATAAGTGATGTTAAAGTCTAATGCGACAATACTGCATAAATATCCTTTAACAATGACTGACAATTTAAAGTCTATATTGAAGAGGAAATGTTAGTTCTAAGGTGCACTGCTTTCACCTGAACTGAATAGTGGTGCACATTACACTACAGTGTGATGACATGAGCTACATTTAGGCCTGTTATTATATGATAATTATTGTGTTTTGTTGTCTGACGTCTGGAGAGTAGTCTTCAGGTTTTGGGGAAAAGGGTTGTGTTGGTTTGGAGCTTGCACAATACAATTTAACTGGTGTCTGTCTTTAAATATTTATTGTGCATTGGCCAGTAGTGTTATAGATGGGTTTTTTGTTTGTTTTGTTTTATTTTATTTTATTGTTCTTTTCTCTGTTGATTTGTTTTGTGCACATTTTCTTGTCCACTTTCTTAAGATCACACAGGAACTAGTTATTCAGTCGCATATTGTTGTCACCCGGACTGGAGTAGTGGTGCACATTACAACACAAACACTGGGGAATGAAAGCTTGAATGGCACGTATATATATTTATTTTAAGTTTTATTAAAAATTATTCACTTTATATTTTATCTGATGGACAATTGACTTCTGGCGTCCGTTTAATAGTAACTATAACGTTTCTTCCGTTTGGTCTTTTGGTGTTAACGTTGCAGAATGTTAGCTTAATTTAGCCGAACAGCTAAGTTAGCCAACATTAGCTAACAGTTTTCTACACTGACATCTACTATTATTTAGCTTTTAAATCGTTATTGGTTGATGTACATTAATCCTACTGTAACAACGACCCTAGTATAATACAGCTCCAATAGCTACTGTGTTTTTCTCACAAAATAATATTTTCTTTTCCTACAGTTGGAGTTGGATTGAAGGGTAGTTCAAGTCCATTCGAGTGTTGGGTATCTATAGAAACACTGAGCCATGCCTACGGTGGTGTTAATGGACGTGTCTTTGTCTATGACACGGCCAGTGTCCCTCGATGGCAGCGAAGAGTTTCAGAGGAAGAACCTGGCTGTACACGGACTAAACATGTTGTTTGAACACATGGCCTCAAACTACCGCTTGGAGTTTACAGCACTGATGGCCTTTTCTTCTCTCTGGGAGCTCCTGGTGCCTTTCACCAGAGATTACAATGCATTACAGGTAAAGTGGGATTCGTGAGAAGACTAAAAAGTCAAAACATGTTTTCCTTTCCTGAGTCTGAGTCTGAGTCTGACTTCAGAAATCTGATTTAGCAGAGGACATTGGATTATCTCATTAATGTATTTTTCTGTGCAGGAGGCTCTGAGCAACCTGGAAGACTATGACAAGACTTGTATCGAATCAGCTCTAAATGGAGTCAGTAACGTAGTGCAACAGGAGTGGGGCAGTGCCTGTCCCTGTCAGGTATTTTGACAACATCTGTACGCAATATATTTACACCTCTGAATTAATAATTGAAATAAAGCTTGTGTATGGTCAATTTTTTTATCATTGTCATTTCAACTGTCTGAGCGTATTTATTGATACATAGGATTATGTTTATGCCCATCCCTCTCATATCCTAAAGGTGATGCTGGTTACAGATGGTTCTCTTGGTATTGGGAAAGGGTCTCTTCGTCACTCCCTCCAAACACTGAAACAGCGAGGGGATGACAAGAAGTTCCCGCTTCCTTTCCCTTTTCCTACCAAACTGTTCATCATGTGTATAGCCAATGCAGAGGAGGTATTTTTTCATCTTTTTGCTGATTCAGCAATTAATTTCAATTTACTTGCATTATTTGATTGGATATCATGTAAACTGAAGCAATAGTCAGAAATTACATGATGGCATTTATTGGGCTTTTATATCTTAGACATTGAAGAAGTCCTGGTATGAGACAATGACACCTTGACAGTTGTTTCTACCTACAGACTCAAAATTTTGTTTTGAAGTCTATGTTCATTAAATGTTAATGAATGTGATATTACAGTGTCTAGGAGACCCTGTATTTGTGGACAGTTTAGCTGGCTTATTAAGACTATTTTATCCTTAACTAAATTTAAAAGCTAAAAAGTTGGATATAAATAAATTTGCTCCAGAAAGTATGTAGATCCTTCCACATGTTGTATATTTTATTGTGTTGTGGATTTTTAGCGTAGAATGGATAATTGCTTTCTCCCCTATTAATCTGCAGTCAGTAACCTAAAATTACAATGTTAAATTATTTTTTAATATTTATTCAGCTTTAATACGAGCTTCTCTTGCATTTATTAAAAATAAGAAAGTGCTGTGTACATGAAGGTCAGGTGCTGTTTGTTTTAGTCATCCTTTAGAAGTGTATGTCTTCACTCTAAAACCTGACTGGCATTTTGCTCATTTGTACTTGACTGTTAAGTACTCAACTCAATCATGGTTTATTGAAATTAAACATCATGAAATCACGTTTTATCAAATGTAGATTTTCTATAGTTTGTCTAGGAAGTTTAGACTACCTCAGAGTTAAAGCATCTGGCAACTTGCAGTAGGTTTGATAACTAATAAATACAACCCCCTGTCTTGTGCACTTGCAGTTACAGATGACTGATGCCATGGATAACTTGGAGGAGCTACTCCGTCTCAGTGGAGGGGATGGACAGATTTTCACTATGGAGGGACCATTGTGTATGAAGAGTGTGCAGTCCATGTTTGGGTATGACTGTAATTCTGAAAATAAACTGTACACTTCAATGTATTATATATTTACAAAGATACCTTTGTCATTGTACATCTTTATATTTCTACAGGAGGCTGATTGATCATGCATACTCTCCTTTCCATGCTGTCTTGCACTGCGGAAATCTGTCCTCGGACGTTCAGGTGTTCCCTCGACCTGAACCTATTGTAGTGGATGAAGAGGTGGAGCCTATGCCCAGAACAGTCAGCACAGGTAACCAACTGCCTCGGCTTCAAATTTCATAATTTAGAGTTTAATGAAAAGACTTTATTTGTTCAAGCAGATCTTCATTCTGTTATGTGTGTGTTTCAGATTTGGAAATTGTGGGTTTCATTGAAATCGCTGACATTTCCAGTCCTCCTGTGATATCCAGACACTTGGTACTGCCTATTGCTGTAAACAAAGGTTAGTGTTGCAGCTACAGATCTAGCAGATCATGTCTAGGGGCTCATTGCTTCTGGTTGATCTTCAGAAGAAATAGCAACATTTTCTTAAAGGGAGTAGATCCTTTTAACTTGATTGATTTGCATTGTGTTGCTGCTCTAAAGATAATGGTTGAGCTTTTTCTTAATCTATTTTATATGTACTTGATTTCAGAGGTTGATGAAGTTGGCACAGGAGCCACAGATGAGCTGGAGGAGGAACCTTCTGCCAGTCAAATGGCAGGCAAAAGTCCAAATTTTTGTGTTCTTTTACATGGCAGTCTGAAAGTTGAGGGCATGGTAGCACTGGTCCAGCTTGGGTGAGATTTAACAAAGCTGTTTATATTTAACATATTTAGGTTCTGTGTGTATTGAGAATTGAGTTTACTTCAACATCCAAACATCTGCATATTAAAATAAGTTTACACATTTTATAAACTTCTGGCCTAAATGTAGTTTGCTTGTTTCCTAGGCCAGAATGGTACGGCATGCTGTATTCCCAAGCAGACAGCAAGAAGAAATCAAACCTGATGATGTCTCTGTTTGAACCTGGTCCTGAGCCTCTGCCTTGGCTTGGGAAAGTCTCGCATTTGGGACCAATTTCAGGTGATTTGTCAAAGGCTTGTGTCTGACAAGCAAACAACAGACTTTCTGTTGCTGCATTCAGAGCAAATGTTTACTGGATCTATTTGGCATACTGTTTATAGCCTGGTCCTAATTCATGAAGGCATAATTTGCATAATTGTAAGAATATACGTTTTCTGAGATATTGTGAAACTGCATTTTAATGTAACTTAGGACATATTAACCCATACAGATAAAGGTGTGTTTATTCCTGAAGAAGAAAGGCCTCTCTGTAGGTGTACATAGTCAAGCAGTCAATAATTTACATACGTTTATTACAAAGTTCTGATGTTTTATTGTGATATATCTGGATTAGTGGATGTTTTGATATTCCATTACCTTTCTGATATTTCAGAAGCTGCTGAGAATCCCTATGGAGAGGATGACAGTAAAAGTCCCTTTCCCGTTCAGCCACCGGTTAAACGAAGCTATGCCCAGAATGTCACTGTTTGGATAAAGGCCAGTGGTCTACAGGTACAGTTCAATAAATTTGCCTCTCATTTAGTGATTCAGACATTGACTCACACACTGATGGTAGCCAGTGTGTGTGCTCATTTGTTTTTCAGAACCTCTACGTCCTGAGCCACAGCTGCATCTGTGTGTTTAGTTTGAAGAAATTCCTGAATAAATATTCTTCAGTTTAGTAAAATCACAATGTTGTGGATATTATTGCTCAGTAATTTGTTGTATTATTTTAGACTGATGTGCAGAAGATTCTGAGGAATGCAAGAAAATTACCAGATAAAACTCAGACATTTTATAAGGTAGGTTTTCAACTGCTCAAGCTTGAAAATACAGCTATGAATTTTTATTTATACATCTTTTATTAATTTGTCAGGAGTTGAACCGTCTGCGGAAAGCTGCATTGGCCTTTGGCTTCTGGGAGCTCCTGAAGGTAGTGGCTGATCTCCTGGAGAGAGAGTGCACTTTGTTGCCAGACTCTGCGCATCCAGACGCTGCTTTTCAGCTGTCTCACGCTGCACAGCAACTCAAACTTGCCAGCACTGGTGATTCCCAGTATGCTGCTTTTGACCACAACATTGTCCCCATGCACACAGACTTCTCAAGCTGAGCTGTGACTTAAATGAACTGAAATGAACTTAAACATAGCAGCCTCTTCATGTGTGGACCAATGCAGAGACAGCATGTGGTGAATGCTGAATGTAGTTTAAAGAACTTCTCAAAGTTGCCACTCTAAGAACCCCATGTGGAACTGTGTCAGATGACTACCACTCCTCAATGAAACTGCTTGAACATGGCAAAAGACACAAGGTGTTTGTGAAATGTTTGTGTACACATTTTTTTTTAACTTTGTAGGATCTTTTTTCACAAATTTCAATTCCATTTTTATTCCTTGTCACATTTACAGAAACAGTGTCAAAATAATAAAACAGCAGAGATGAATGAAAGAATGGACACAAAATGATCTGTGTATTATAGCTGTCTCCAGTATAATTTCCCTGAGGTCTGTGAGACAGTTAAAAACTTTGGAATGATAGCAAATACAGTATTTGTTGAGAAAGTTGCTGCTTTCTTCATTTATACACCACTTACTATATCAAATGACAAGTAGGGTGTCCTGGTCAGTGCTTGTTGCAGTGCATTCAACCAAAATACTACTGTCTTAAAAGAATAAATTGACTGAAATTAGAAGGAGAAAAATTAGAAGGAAAAAAAACACAATAGAATCATATCAAGGTCTGTGGCTTAATGCGGCTCCTCCCTAATCTACTAAATACAGGCTGACGTGGGAGAAATTAATCAGTGATACCATCAGTGCAGTCATGAAATACTGCATCTCTAGGATGTTCATGTTAACCACTAAAGGAAATCATTTTAGGGCAGGCAAACAGGCTGCGGAAAATAGCTTTCTCAAAACCGATTTGAAATTGTTTATGAGTATCATTTTAAAAATTATTTCTAGAAACAAGCAGGCAGCAAGGGTGTTTAAGGATTGCTGTTGAGATGCTGAATCTCAATTTGCTTTCCTCTTCTTGGTACGGAAACGCCTTTTCCTCTGCTTGTAAAGATGACGAAAGTTGATAAAAAGTCCTGAAAAGGGGGTGGGTCACAAGTACGTTATAGAACCAAAATGCTGATATTAGAACTGAATATTTGTAGAGAGATTTATATGATTAGTTTTTTTTTTTTTATCTGGACACTTACCCAGAAACATGAGAACAAGATAAATGTGCAGGATGTAAGAGAAGCTGATAGAGGAGCCGATGGCTTTTGGCAGAGGAATGCTGAAGAGTTTGGTCTCATCAAAGATGGGCATAGACTGTATCACAGCAACAGCTGCATGGGATTGGAAGATGAGGTCAGCATTCATGTGTAGAGAAATATAATGAATTCAGTGAGAAGCGAAGAAGCCTACCTTCAGCTAAAACACCTAACGGGTACAGTGGTATCCAGACTGTGTATCGCAGCCATGTGAGGGTTTTCCACTCTGTGTTGAAACAGCCCAGCATGTAAAAGGGATACCTGAATTTGAAGCATCATGTTAGTTTTAGGCAGGAAACAAATCATGTTGCTAATTCACACTAAACTGCATCCATAAGAGTCCATCCTCACAACCACATAGACTAAAGGACCTCCTTGGTTTACTGATTCTTAAGACAAACAACTGACATTTGGTAAATGTTAACCTCTAACTTTTGCCTGTAAAGTTGAATCTATAGCTACTGTGATGTGATGTTGGACTTTACATAGTGTCCTTTACTGAAACGGTGTTGCTTCAACAGTTAATGGTACTTAATAAAAGTAAGTGAGCAGAGATAAATAAACAGCACAATAAATTCACAATGATTTACAATCATAACATTTACATCTAAAACCTCTAAAAACATAATTGCAATGAAATGTAAATCCACAACTAAGCAGCAGAAGTGAATGTCCATTTAGAGACCCTCCGGTGTGTTAAAAGAATACTGATACAGTAAATGCATGTATATTTACAGAGTGTTTAAAGTGAACAATAACAACGCAGATGCATATTTTTACCTGAAAACCTCAATGGCACTCCACAGATAGAAAACAAAGAACACAACTGGTTGGTGGTGCATTTCCTCCAAGCTACCAAAAATTATAAAGAGGATAAAGTTCCTTCCAACCACCTAGTAAAAGAACAAAACACACAAATATTGTAATATTAATTACTAGTTACACATTTTAATTTATTAGCACTTCATCTGTGACCCCATAAAGCTGAAGCTCTGGTGAAGGAGACTCCCATACCTGTATAAGAGTTGGAGTAACACCTGTTCTGACTACACCAAAAGCAGCATTGAGGACCTCTACTGTTGCCAGGATCTGACAGAAGAACATCACATCTGATATAGTGTGAAATGTGTCGTACAGAGAGTCTGAAATAAAAGTGTTTTTTAAATTAATGATCAGTCTCACCACCTTTTTGTGCAGTAATTGATAAATGAAGGAAAACAACGAGAGAGCAACAGAATTGTTGAAATTTCTCACCTTGGCCAAAGATGAAGAGCCGCACAGTCATGTTGACAAAGATCCATGAAAAACCAAGAAACTGTACCAGGTTATAAACAAACAAAAAACCTGTTTTCAGGCTGACAAAACCTGTAATATTTAAAAGAAAAAATTTAATATTAGGCAGACACAACTTGAACAAATGGTGACAAAAGTATACTGTAAAAAAATAAAGAATCCTTTTCAAAAAAAATATGGGAGCAAAATTATCAGAGTTTGGAGAAACAGACATGCATTGTGAAATAACATTTCACAATTTGAACTGTCCAGTAATAATATTTTTAATTTGCAATACATTGTGAAACCACAAGCTAAAATAAACTTTTCTTGTTGTCAAGTTTTGTACTTACCTTCCTCTTTATGTCTTGAAGCCTTCAACCTGTTCCTTTTCTCTTCCTTTTCAAAGTTAAAAAGAAAAATTACATTTTTTATGTAATATTTTCATATTAATATTTGGTAATAGTACAATCTTAGATACTTTGATAACTGACATTTTACAATTTGTATTTTGATATTTAATTAGCATACTTAAGTTGTCAACATCACACTGAGTTAAAATATTGTAATCTCACCTTTTCCCGGATCTCCATCTCAGCATCTGACTCATCCAGCCATCGATCAAAGTCAGGTGCTAGGAAGACAGGTTTACGTTCCTGTACGATCAGCCTTTCCCACCAGCCATGCTGCTCTTTCCGCACAGTAATGTTCACCTGCCGCTGCGTTGACTTGTAGCTCACCTAGACACAAATGTTCATTCAAAGAGAACAATCAGCAAAACTAGAAGATATAAGTAAGAAAGAACATTATGTTTCAATGATTAACTTTAAGATGGATGCATACTTCTGACTTTACTGGTAAGAGGAACTCCAAACTGAACTCGTATTCATTTTGTCCTTTCGCACCATGGCCCTGGGCTGCACACAGTATGCATTGTTAAAAAAGAATTAACAATATCTCGAATTAAGAAAGTTTTAAAATATTCCCATAGTAAAATGGACATGAAATGTATGTCACCTCTAAACTGAAGGACATTTTCCTGTACATGGACGGCAATATTCTGCAAAAAGAAACACAGACAGATGATAAGTTTACTTCCTTGTACAGAGTGAGAATTCAAGCATCATATTACTTCCTGTAGACAATTTCTCTCAGTTAGTCCCTTCAGAAAGGTGCAACTTGCAATCGCAAGTTCAGTCAGTCAGCACAGTGAAGTTAATGATAATGAAAAAGATGCAACTGCCTAAAACATCAAACATGTACTGCAACTTCTGGAATACCTGCCCAAGTTCTGTCACTGGCTGAACTTGCATTTGAAACATTGCAACTTTCTATCACAACTGACATAAAAAAAAAAGGTTACAGTCTTATAAAAAATAGTCAGATTTAAGTTTCCACCCTAAATAAGCTCTTGTTCATGTCTCTGTGCGCTGAATAATAAATAGCACTAGTATATTGTATGGTGTTATAGAGTGATAGAGTTCTTCCTGACCAGGTAACTTCTTTAGGTTAAGCAACCCCTGTCTCTGACCCTAACCTTCCTTACCTGTACTTTGGGGTGAGGTAACAATGTTACTTCAGGTTGGGCCGACGGATATTTCTAACTCATGCATCGGACTGGTGAGATCAAAATTGACAGCACTTAGCAGAGGGCTTTGTAAAGGTCAACTATCACCTGGAGGGATCTCTCTATTTATTATCCAGTATACAAATTGTACAGCTAACACCGGTGTGCCATTTACAATAACCTCCAGCATGCATTTGCAGAATTAAATATTTACCTTTACGGACATAAACCAGAGCTGTCGTTAAACTTTAAGTACTATGCTAAATGAATTTACTGTTGAATGAATGAATGCTAAGCGGCTGCCTATAGTTTGCGTTAGCCCAAGAGGGCCCTGTCCTGTACACTTCGATTAACTCACCTGAGCGTCTGTTAACTCCACTCGCAGGTAAATTTCTTCATGGCGTTGAGCCCAGTAAACGAGGGGTGTGAGGGCCATTGTTGCGTCTTTCTAACTTTGTATTAAACAAACATGAGACTGGTAGTAAAATGAATGAAGCTTCACGTCCTCATGCTAGCTAACCGATCTGTAAGTCTTCAGCAGATACCCAGAATATTCTGCGGCGGCGCGCTCTCGCCATCTGTAAGCGTAGTGACGTGCTCGCGCAGGACAGGAGGGTCTTGGTTGCGCTCTCCTCTGATTGGTTTCTAGTGGATATTTACGGAAGTGGTGCTCGGTCACGGAAGCGCGGCACGGCGGCTTGTCGAACTGTTCGTGGGGATTTGTTAATATGCAGACAGAGGACCATGTTTCTTCTGTGAAAAATGATGAGCAGAAATCTTGCGGGGAAATTCGTGTTCTTGTTGGCGTAACGGGAAGCGTTGCTGCCTTGAAGCTTCCTCTTTTGGTCTCGCAGCTTCGTCTCCTCCCTGGGGTGAGCTGCTTTTTGTTTCTTTTTTTTATTCGGATCCTGCTTTAAATTGATGACAGTTTGTGTTTTTTGGCTCGTGTGCTTGCACAGGATTGTTTCTTTATTCGGGACTGTGTTAAGCTCACCTTAACCACAAGATGGAGTAGATGTTGTAGCTGTTGAGTAGACAAGAAACTAACCCGTCTGCAAATCCTGTAAATCTTAAAACACTGGATATCGGTTAACTCCAAAAGATCTGCTGAAAAGTCTTAAATGTCATTATCAACGGACTGAAATCTTTTTACTGACCGGTCATAGACAGCAGTGGTCGTTCTATAAATACTTATGAATGTGATTTCGGGATATTTGGCGTTGTTTGTACGTTTTTAAACTACAAGTGAGACTGTAGCAACTGTAGATTGTGCTGTAGGATATATTACAGTCCTTATTAGTGGTAATTGGGTTACCACCTGTAGCACTACTGCTAGCTACAGTAGATAGGAACCTCATTGTCTCATAAATGCAAACCTGAATAAACAAAATTGTTTTACTTGATACATTCAGTTATTAATCAGTTTGCATTCATTCAATTAAGTATATAATCAGGAAAGCACTGAGAAATTATACAATGACCCATCTACTGTTATAATCCTTACCATTTAATGATAAGGTTTAGATATTGTTATTATTACATCACTTCACTCAGTGAATTTGTTGGCCATATAAATAACAAATAATCAGAAAACAGTATAATCCTGTTATTACAGTTACTTTATTCAGCACTGTACTTTTGTTTTTACATTTAAATATAGTTGTTTTAATTGAAAGGTTCACCAAGTACAGCAGGATTAAAGTAACATAACAGTGGCTTCAGCCTATTAGGCAGACCAGAATTAACAAATGTTATATATAAATACATATTCTAGGAATGCAGTTAGTGTAAAACAAAAAAGTGAAGTGAAAATGTAAGTGACAGAGAAGGAGATATGATAGTGTCTGTTGAGTTGTGGCAAGTCTTTTCTGTCACATGAAAGAAAGGCAGGCAGAGTTATATATATATATATATATATTACTGCAG
>JAUBNQ010000025.1:14499684-14525910 GCA_032353495.1 Ctenopoma kingsleyae | reverse complement strand
TCAGCTAACTTTGCCATTGAATCCACTTTTTTTGTACAATGATGTATTAATCCCTAAAGTATACCGTGATATATGGTGATCACTATAGCTGAACAAACAATATATTTGTGTCAATATGGATAATAATATGTTTGATGTTGGCTTATTATTTTGTTTTTGTTTTTTTATACAAATAGCAATTTCTAATAGTTGAGAACAAAAGGTGTACATTGGAAAACATCTCATTGTGCAATAAAAATGCTTATCAAGTTATCAATTTTAGTATTAACAACATTCTTCTAATTTACGTCAGTAGACATTGTCACAGTACCTATGGGGTTAATTATGTGGTACAAAGCACTGGAAATTCTTTTCCCACATGGCACTTTAGCAAAGTAGCTTTACTGCAGCGGTATATAACAAAACTGTCAGATGGCATATGGATGCCTCAGAGGTATCAGTGCTCCTTTACCAAATAGTAGTCTTATTTCAGCACTCTTATTTTATTTGCGTAAACAAGATCATGCAATATTTTTGGAAAATATCTTCTTAAAATAGAGCAACAATATATGTGCTTTTCACTGTGCTTTTTTATTAGTCAAAGCACCAAAGGTCAAAAGTGATGAAACCCATGGTTTACATTAGTGTTAGGCATGTTTGTCTTTATGAAAACCCTCCATCTCCTAACAAAGTGAAAAGTAGTAGTCTGGACTGTGTTACGAGAGACAGACAAGAGAATGTCAAACTAAAGCAGACAATGGTTTGTTTATGTTGCAATAGTTTGAAGAAGTGAGAAGAAGCAGACTGCAACAACTGTCTGACTTATAAACTGAAGGGAACTGAACCTTGTAGGTGGTAATCTTGAACATACAATATGTCTCCTCTGCTGCTTTATTATGTTGGACAAGTAGTACAGAGCATTTTAGGCTACCCAAAAGCAGCAACAACTTGAGGTTCCAATTTGCAAAAACATCTAGAATCCAGATATACACTGCAATTCAAAAGTTTGGACACATACAGAAATGACTATGTTTTTTAAATAGAAGCAGATTTGTTAACATCAAATTCTAATCTGAAATACAGTGTAGACATTGTTAATATTAAAAATAACTGTTGTATATAGCAACTGTCTTTTAAAGGAATATTTACATAAACATACAGAGGCCTATAATCATCAAACATTAGTATTGTCTTCCAATAGTACGTTATGTTTGCTAATGGTAATAACTGATCATTATAAAACCATTTTGCAATGATGGTAACACAGCTGAAGACAGGCATCTTTTCATGGAAAAGATGGTAAAGCCTATGTGTGTCCAAACGTTTGACTGCTAGTGTATACAACTGATCATCGTCTTTCCTATAATCATGCAGTCATTAATTTTATTTTGTTGTCATAAACTGTTCCAAAGCATTTCTTTTCCGTGTTACAGGGAATCCTTTTATTACTTACACACCTACACATAGACATTTGTCCTTCTTTTGTTTTTCTTGGCTGTTGAGATATATTTTATATCTTGGTTTATCTCTGTTCTCACCTAATCCAAAGGGAGCGGGAGAAATTTGGTTTGCAAATAAGCGGGGGCATTGTTACTGTTGAGCTGTCGAGCTTGCAGCACATGGAGCCGTGTGAATGGCTCCCCAAATGAAAAGCATCCTTCCCTGAGCCATAACTTGTCCTGCTGCTATTGGCTACTGTGTGATTCTGTTAATGAGGCCAGAGACACATTACATAAGCCATACTGACGAGGGGAGTGTCATTGAGGCCTTGTTAGCACTGTGGGGGAGTGTGCAGCCTGCAGATGTGCCTACTGGGAATAAAAACCCTGTTCTCACAGCTAGACATATCACCAAAACTTTTGTTACAAAATCAACAAATTCTAATAAACGTACTGAATATTGTGAAGACTGTAACTGAACATAAATATGAGCACAAAGTCTACAGCTAACTGCTGCTAATCACTGAATTATTTACAAATGAATTACTTTAGCATAATTAGCTGAATTTCATTTTACTGATTAATATAATATAATATAATCTATAATCTCAACCTCATTTTAAATGTCTCATATTTTTTAAGAATCCAACTCTACACCTTCAGATAGAGGTAACTTAATTTTATCTCATAGTATTATTAAGATCAAGATCTGATAATCTAATAGACTTATTTAGCTGTATGCATTTTCCATAAAATAAAATTTATATTAATAAATCAAAAATAATATTGTACAGTGTTTCAAAGGGAATAAAATCTATCTTGAGGATAGTTTGCACAGCATTATACCTGAAACTGGTTCTGCAAAGGTTGTTCATCCAATATCAGACAATACAGCTTAGTAGGTATTGGATTGCTAACTGTAGTTAAAAGGTTTAATTGTGTGAAGAGAGTTAACAGTGCTAATAGGACTGAAACTGCGTAGCTGTACAGAAGCTCATTTTTTTCTTGAGGATTCATTGCATTTTTATTAGATTCAACCTAAAATTAATACAAACAAGAACTATGTTGTAGTCAATTTGAGAGTTTTTTTTTTACTACAAAGGATAATGCTTTCTCGAGTGCAATGACAGACCATAAATTAGTTTGCTAAAGAGATTAAATTAAATATTTGCTTAATTTGTACCATGACATTGGTAGAGTTGTTAATTGAATTGTCCTCCAGATGGAAATCCGTAGTGGACTGATTCCGAATATTATCTTCAGATTGTTACTCATAACACATAACACATTTCATAATGTGTATTATTTATTCCACATAAATACACAACACAGCTATATATAATATGTTCTCTATGTTAATATGTGTGCGTGTTCAGCTGCACATGCATCCTGTGTGTCTGATGCAACTCATACAGTCTCTAGACTCATGTAGTTTCTGGCCTCTGGGAACATTCAGCAGTGTTTCATCAGAAACTACATCCTGAGAGATCACCTGTGCTTCTCCCTGTGTCACCACAGCTCCCTTTATTGACGCTCACGTGTTTAAAAGTGGTAAACACCTTGTGGATTCACTCACATATTTTGCACTGAAGCAATTCTCTTGCACAAAGGGTCACATTTTGTTCTTTATACTGTTGTCTGTCTTGTATGTATGCGCATTGTACTGTATGTTATGCAAAAAAAAACAATTATACAATTGGGTCTCTGCTATTAGAAATATTATAAAATTATGAAATATAAGAGTACACTGGCTTCAACATGCCCCATAATATGTTTTACATAAATGATTTTGTACAAACCTTTGAATCAGATTGGTGTCCTTTCCTTATTCCTTTTTTATTGTATTTATTCAGGATATAACTCATGTCGACAGCCCCAGGGAAAAACTCTTCTCCAATGATTTATTTATTTTAAAAATGGTTATAATTATCTGCTAATTGTTAAAACATTTGTGTATGTATCTGAGATATTCAACAGAAGGAAGTTTCACTGGGGGAAATAACATTTTACAGTAATGACATCCGTAACAGTACATATTTGTAACAATATCAGGAAATAAGGGGTAGTAGATAACTTCAAATGTAAAAGATAATCAAATACTCATTTTCATTCGGTATAATCATTCACTGACTTGGCTACCAGCAACGGCTATCCTTTTACAGAAGTTATTTGCCCCTTGGCTACACTTTGCTCTCTTTGAAAGCTCTACTACACGTCTACACGTATGTTTATTTGCCTTTCCAGTTTCTAAACATGTTTCTAACAGCTGACTACAAGTAACTACTGTATATCTCTAATGCATCCTTTTACATTCTATGTTTGAACGTTTGTGTTTCTGTACCCATATGGCACATTGTTAGCCCCTTGATGCCTTGTGTTGGTTAACCTTAAGCTAAGATGCCATGGTAACTGGAAATAGAGGAGACGTGAGAGCATCTCCAGGGGACGACACACTGCCTCAGTCAAACCCCCTGACGAGCATCTCTTTACCTGTGAGGCCACAGGGACTGATGGAAGCTACTAACTTGTCTAGACTAAACTGTGGAAGCCCCACGGGGCCCACAAATTAGCCTCCAACTCACAGGTGGAGGACTGGTATGATGCAAGTACAACAAGAAATTAGCTGTGAGACATGATGAATGACAGGAGGTAAAATACATTCAGACTGAAGTAATGGGATTTTTTAAAAGTCAACTTTAAAGTATCACTCATCTTTGATTATTTTGGTTTGCGGTTTATCATCCTACAGCACTGTACCTAAGTACAACTTATCCTGTCTTATACAGACTAAACATGGTGTTTTTTAAGGGAAACATTTGATTATGCTGTCGCCAGAATAAAAGTAATTTGTGTTCTTGTTGCACATATATGGGGTCCAAATGCTTGATTTTCTTCTTCTTTCAAAGCAGAACCATGTATGAGTCTGTATTATATAATGTAAGTTTAATGGGAAAGTGGAGTGGGATAACTTCAATATAAGTCATTGTTCTTAAACTACTTATGAATATGTAAAACATTAACTTGATCAATGCAAAAGACTTTCTAAAACCTCACGTCTTGGGTTAACTTCAGTTGAGTGAAACATAGTGGTATCAGACTCTTATTTTTGACTAGTCCTGCAGGATGGGGTCCTTAAATTCGGGGAACAACAGAGAAATGCGTGAGGAGTGAATCACACTTTCGTTATCTGTCGAGGAATGAAAAAACAAAACAAAACATGGCTCTAAGTTCATTTAAGGTGGCATCACCAGCCAGCTGGCAGTCGGACATTAGGACACAGCCATTAAAAGTAAGACCAGCGGGAAAACATCACATGCAAAAAGAACAAGCCGTGGTTAGACATAGGGTGTGACTCCGCCTATTGATCAAAGACCATCCTCCTCCCTTTTGTCTTTTCTTCAGTTTGTTAACTTCTCTAAAAGCCGCGTGGACAGCGGGCGAGCAGCTCACAGCTTTTGGCAGGCCCTCTTTTCGCTTCGTGGGATTTTGGCGCATCTGGGCTGAGGAGCACAGAAGAGATCCCCCCCCACCTTACACCTCCTTACTCTGGAGTTATGTTTCATGGAGTCTTTGTGGAAATCATTTACTGTCATCACAGCAACGAGGTAAGACACGTATTTACTGTTAAGTCAACAAATGTCTAAATTGTCGACACAGATACAGCGGAAAAAGGAAGACGGGGAACAGCAAATCGTGGACAGCACACGACTGTATTCTCCAGGAAAGAATGTGAAACTATTTCATATTGGCTAACCAAAGCAGTGCGCCCATTGTAAGTATCTGAAACGGTGTTATTTTTACCCACAGTGTGGTTTCACCTTTACCGTGGTTTACGACGCTTTCGCAGCCTGTATGGAAATTGCTCGCTCCGTGTTTGGCAGTCGATCTTTTTACGCGTTTATTATTTTCATATTATTTGCGTCGGAGTGATTTAAACAGGCTTTTCGGGGAGACAGGACAACACGTTCGTGTGTTTTAATGTCACCCCACGGACTACAACTGTGCTGCCTGTCAAAAGAAACCGAGAAGGAGCCTTTTCGCAGAATGTTAAGTTCCGCTTTTACGCCAGGACGCGAGTCTTTTCTGTTGTTACTTTGAGACCAACTAGCGGAAACTGCTGTTATTTTTTCATGTCATGGGAACTTGCTGAGAACGTGCTGCTTTTCTTGGAACTGAAACTAGATTAGGAATTTCGGACTATTTGTGTTTATCAGTTTATTTATTATTATTTCATCTTCGTATGCTCACATCTAACTTTGACTTTGATTATTTTCTGGTTTTCATTCTTTCCTTTCTTTGTGAAGAGCAACTCTAACAAGGCAAATCAATTTCCCTTTGGGATCAAAAACGTTTTTTGACTATTCAAACTTTTTAATCTGACAAACTAACTAGTTATCAGATAAATGATTGATTACTTCACATGCTGAGGTTAAGTGATTTTTTTTTTCTTTTCCCACGTGGTTTGAGGATCAGCCTGTCAGTGTAGACTGTTTGCTTTCGGAAGTCGCACTCTCCATCACCCTTGCCCTACAGATCTGGTAGTGCGGACACACACACACGTTTCTCTCACTATACTTGCAAGGACACTCATTGATTAGCTCCTGACCCTTACCATCACAACTAAATACCTAATCCTAAACATTGTCCTGTCCTTAAACTAAACCTAATTCTAACCGTAACCATAAAACCTAGTCTTAACATTGAAAACGCTGTTTGAAGTTGTGAGGAGGGACTAAAATGTCCTCACAAGACCAAAATAGTCAAGAATAGTATTTGAGAAAAAGGAAATAAAGACATGCACACACATTTGTCTGTATCACTTTGTGGGGTGTTACATTGACTTGGTTTCATTTCCTGGAGACTTATCCTGGCCTCAACCATAACCACTATATTCATAACCCTAACAAGTACTCACTGTAAAATTCTGTGGTGCTGGTATCCACAAGGTGAGTGTGCAAAGAGGTTTTGGTCCCCACAATGTAAGTAATACATGGCACACGTGTTATTGTAGTTGTGAAAGCACTCATTGGCATAATGAGTTTTCAAACCCTTACCTTAACAATCACAACTAAAATGCTTACCCGCAACCATTAATCTACCCTAAACTTAATTTTAATCTACTTTATACTTTATTGATCCTTAGAATCTTTTAATCCTCAAACAAACCTTCAATGTGTGAGGACCTGTCACAGTGCCCTCACAATACCAAAATGTCTACACAGCCATGGTGTCCAGCAAAAAAATGTCCACACACTCATAGAAAGACATACACACAATAGAAATACACATTTCAGAATGTTCCTTTCAGTCCGTTGAAAACACCTCTGCACCATTTCCTCCATACACACAAACCCCTTTTCATCTTGCTGTATGCAGATAGGCCATCGCGCTGAAAGGTGTCAACAGGATGAACTGATAACATCTGTTAGCACTGTGGGGCTGTATGCTGCCATGAGCCTGGATTAGACCTTATTAATGAAACCTGGTGGTGTTGCAGTGAGAATGTGGTGTTTATTTCACAAAACCAGCTGTAGTCTGCAGATATGTCACAGATATTATTATAAGCATTTCATTTATATACGATTTGTTGAATGTATGTGTCCACTGAATCTGATACAGCTGCTTTAACACATAATGGCAGATGTTCTGCTTAAAATTTGGCTGCTTGTCAAGAAACATGCACTATGATCTGTTAGTTTTAGGGAGTGAAGTAGACAGGACTTTTCAACCAGTGGGAGAACATCAAGTTGATAATAAAAATATCCCACATGTTTTGGCCTTGTCAGTACATGCAGATGCTTGTATTGTTATGAATTTTTCATGTAATGAGGTAATCTTTTATTTTTCCTACAAGCTGATAGTGTCATACTATGTTGTGCACATATGCTGCCTCAGGTGATTGTTAGAAAAGCCACAATTAGTAGTTGCGTTGCAGAATTTATCACTCTGCAATGCTGCATGTTCACTGGTTCCAGCTTTTTAGTTGAGGATTTTTTTTCTTCACATTCCAGCACACTTTCAGGCACCTGTCACAAGCATTTTTCAAAATTATTTTTCAAGATATTAATAGATATATTAATTGATAATGACAATAAGTGTTAGTTGCAGCCCTATAAATATCCTATATTCATCATGCTTCTTTGATCTTAAAATTGACAAAATTTTCTTTGTAATGAAAATTTCAATAATGCAAGTTTTTACTTTTGACGTAAAATAAATGTCCATGTTTTGAAAAACAGAGCTTTTTGGATTGTTTGTGAACTAGATTGGCCAGCCTTTCACAAACATGTGCCTGGGTATAAATATTGGTGTCAATGTTTGACAGGTACTCTGTTTTATGTAGTGCTTTAGCAAAGTGCTTTAATAGACCATTTCATGGCCAGTAATCGCTGTGACAAATCTGCCTATTGATCACGAGTTCAGTGGCTTCACACATGCCGCATTATTTGACACATGACACCAGGGTCAGAACTTGAGAAGAAAGAGGAAGCAACAGATGGAATATTTTATTATTATTCTATACTACCATATATTAGCCCAACATGTTTTAAGGGAAAGGGAAAATAATAGTTGCACCTCTACACTGAGAAGTGTATAAAAAAGGAACTAGGGTATGACTAAGGGCTTATGGGATACAGTGCAGAATAGAAACCGTCCACTGCAGTGTTGGGTCTCAAGACATAAATATAGAAGAAGTGCCTGTGTGATCAGTTGATAAAATGTCTTAGATGTAACTCTGATGACACATTCTGGCATTTGAAATGAGCCAAAGTAAGACCGTAACACATCAAATATGACTTATATTGTAGTCTTTCAGCCAAATTGTAATTTTCATATTTGCAGGCATGACCTTGAAGACTTTTGTTGGCTTATGTCATATGGCTGGAATACTGCATACTGGAAGCTGATAGCTGGTGTGTTTATTGAAACACTATTACATTGGCTGTTTGTACGAAAATGTTTTCATTCCTAGCGTTTACTTATTCACTAAAACGCCTTTCATTAAGTTATGAATCCTCATGACAGATTCCTCAGATTGTTATTTCTTCTTTCTATGCCACTTGTTATATTTCACCAGTGTGCATTGGCTGATAAGGGTGTATGTGGTATACATGTGATAAACCACAAGATCCTAAGGTTGAGAAAATAGCTAAATAGTTCTTATCTAATAATGACTTCTTTTTCTGTGCAAGATTATTTTAATTATTCTTCTACCAGATATCTGGGTTGAGAGATTATTCATTCTAATTGAAATGGTTTAAAATTCAATGCAATATTTAACATTTGATAGACATTCAAATAGAATGCCAGTGTTTAATTGTTTATTTTATATTTTCAGATCTGAGGCCATATCTGTGCACCATCATAGCAAAGTTTCTAGATGATGAGCAGTCAGTCGATGCAGAACCTCACTGACCCAGTGTTTAGAAACAAGATGCCATTACTGGATGGAACCATAGCATCCACAGGACTGTCAAAGCCACAGAATATGTCTGGGTTATTGGGTAAGCAGACATTGCAGTACAGTGGGGCCTACTTTGCTTATGACCCTAGAGGAAAGGAAAGAGCTAGATTCACTCCTCCTTGGAGTAACTCAAAGACATCTCTGCTGGATGGCACAACTCCTGTGAGTCACCTCTCTGGCACGGAGGAACAAAACCACATCATTTACAGGCAAGACAGCAATTCTTCAGGGGAAGGCCAGCCTCATTCCTCTCTGTGTCGCACCCAAGTGAAACAGGGCTTTACATTATACACAAAAAGTCCTGGGGTAAGCAGTCCTACAGCTGCTACATCAGTGACGCTTCGAAAACAACAAACTGGAAGTGCAAATTCATCTCCTTCATCTGAAAACTCTGTTTACTTAGCGATTCCTAAGCCAGTTTATGGACATAACCCCTGCTGTAATGAACTTGGTTGTGTGATAGGACAACGATACACTATTGATCATAGCTCTCCAAGGATACCAAACACTGTTTATGAGCATGATTGGATGCAAACTGATCCTCACTATGCTGAAAGACTGCCAATTCAGAGGAAGGCACAAGACACTCTGCTGCAACAGAGAGGATTACAATTTGAGCACAGTGCAGAACCAATCAAGAGAATGACCATGGAGACATACAGCCCAAGTAAAGCAAGGACTTTTCCTGCTATGATTGACCCAAATTACAGCAGTTATCCCTGCACCCCAACTCAAAGACTTTATGGTTCTTTAAGTGAGCAAAGCCAATGTTTACAGACTCCTCCAAGAGGTTACCCTAATTTATTCCCCTCCCATGCTATATATGAGAATATGACCTCAGAGCTTTATCAGGAATGTTCTTCTGTGTCCAAATATGGGCAGCTAAGACAGCACCCAATGTTTTACTACCCCCAGGCAAGAATGGAGGTACAAAACAGGACACAGTGTAAAGATATTAGCAGTAAGCAGAGAGAAGATGTCCCTGTAATTCTTAAACACACAATCGCAAATCCCCAGGAGCATTTCATTGTGCCTCAGTCACTTCATGGTGAAATTCCTTTGCCTAGCAATGAAATGTTGCCAAATCATCCCTTAATGCGGGGTTTTGACTATCCATGTTATGCAGTCCCTAGATTCCATTTAAATGCAAGTCAAATCAGACACCCCCTAAAAACACAACATGCATCGCCAAGATTTCACTCTAACCGTGTAAATGCTTCCCCATCCAGCCAACATATGGATCACCCCTTTGTCTCTGTAGCCAATCTACATAAGGAGAAACCCAACACTGCCCTGCATGTCGACAAAGCACACACTTCCTTGCCATTCTTATGTGTGGACCAAACCAATCCTGCCAGACTGACTACAATCCAATCTGGCATTTCACCACCAAGCATACAAATGAACAGATTTTTTCCCCCGCTCAGCAGCCTACATGTAGACCGGCCCATCCATCCACCAGCTGGCTTGAACATGGACAGACTTAGAGATTATAATCACTGTGAAGCCCCGGTTACATGCACAAAACAGCCAAAAGGCCTTCCTGTTTCCCCAGCAGCATGGTGGCCCCGGTCACCCAGTCACTGTTCAGATACTGCTCTAACAGTTGTTCCTAATGGTGCAAATGGCAGAAAAATGATTTATTCCCCTGTGGTTTCAGAAGCAAATAAAAACAGTGACGCTGTGTCCAATTCAGGCACCACTGTTGTTAAAGGTTGCCTGAAGAGAAGTGTTTCTCACCTGTCTCCAACCATCCAAATAAAAGAAGAAGATGGAGATTTATGTGATGTGGAACTCATTAAGAAACGACAAAAAGTGGAAATGGAGAATGTCCAAGTAGAATCTAAAACTGACTCTCCTCCTATGCCAGTTATTGACAATGTCTTCAGTCTAGCACCTTACCAAGCATACCTGCAGGCCTCTGGAGTGTTATTTCCAGGCAGAGCACTTCAGAGAACAGTCCAATTATGTGAACACCATGAAATCAAAACCAAACCAGACATCAAAGAGAAAAGGTCACATCAAGATAAACAGCAGGCTGCTAACTCTCCAGTTCTCCAAAAAAACTGTCCAGACACCCCACCAGAGAAGACTGTTGTAGAAATCTTTGAACCCAAAACTGTTAAAGTGGAAAAAGTAGAGTCATCAGACACTGATGACTATGTAGAGACTCCTGTTAGTCAGAAGGACTGCAGCCAAATAAAAATCAAAAAAGAGCCTGAAGAAACTAGTACATCGGACAGTGAGCCTGTATTGGTGGTAAAGATGTGTGAACCTGACGAACTTGAAAGTACACCTTTATTAGTGGATGAGACTTCAGATGAGTCTAAACCTTCTGAGTTGACTGCAAAGATAAACCCATCTTCTCAGGGTGATACAAACATAATCCACAGTGAGCGAAGCCAACCCAAATCACTTACCCAATCTCAACCTCCTGAGTCCAAAGTAAATTTCAAAAACATTCCTCCTCAGTGTTTGAAACTTTCCACTTACAAAATCATCCTCCCTGATACAAAGAGTTCTAGCCCCATTCCACACCCAGAGAAACCATCTTTGCAGCAGATAACTGAATTCATGCCAAAGATAGAGCTCCAAATGCCAGTCCGCAAGCGCTTCCTAGAGCTGCACCATTCCTTCTGCAAGCTAGTATCCAAATCTGTGTCAAGGTCTTCAGAGCAGGAGCTCAGAACCTGGTTGTCTCAGCTGAAACTCACTGAACCTACATTTTCAGCAACCAAAGTCCAGAAAGTGTCCTGTTTGCTGGGGGTAAAAGCAAGAGAGATGTGGCTCAATGAGGAGATGAAGTCGGCACTTCATCAGGTCCTTGAGAGGCTGAAAGAGTACACCATCCAGGAACGTTGTCCTTTTCCACATGTCATGCGGACAGGGGCAGTGTTCCTTCCCATGCTGGTAGTGAAGGAGCTGCTGTTTCCGACGATCCAGGGCAGCTTCATCGACCAGGTCTTACAGGAGCACAAAGTAGAGCTGCGGCCTACAACACTTTCGGAAGAGAAGATCCTCATCCAGCTTCATAAACGAGCCTGCTCCTCCCGGCTTAGGAGACTGATGTCTCTCAAACACCTGCCTGACATCTATGCTGATGTGGTCAACCTTTTCTATTACGCTTGTGTCTGCAAACATCTGGGTGAGTGCATATTCTCATCAGAGTTACTGAGATAACATATTGAATATCTGTAGTACAGTGAATGGTTTTTCTAGTAAAGAAACAAAGGAAATGGATATTACACCGATGTAATGAAGGTTTCTGTTATCTTATGTTGCTCTTAAAAATATTTCAGTCTGTCTTCTGGGATGATTTCTTTTTACATTGCATCTTTGTTGGTACCGTCAAGCCAGATAAATCAAAAGTGTTACAATAAATATGATTTTGTTGAATAGTATCAGTGGTTATTAACAGTTTTGGTAATTAACAGTTCTATTAATTACCCTTGGACACAACTGCTTATTGTACCAACACTGAAGAAAGAAATGTTTATGAAGGAGACAGAAAATTAAGTGTTAATAGACATTGGTCACGCATATAAAAACTTTTTTTTTTAAAAAGACTGGACTACTGCAATTTTTCCAGTGGTAAAACTGCTTATCTGTAACGTACAGTTCATTGGTCAGTCGGGTATAAAAATATGTCATTTGTTGTTAGTGTGGTTTAGTTTTGGTTCTACGTACTGAAATCAGAGAGAAGAGATTTTTGGAAATCCCCTTTTGAGTAGATGGTGTTGTCTGTGAAGATTCTCAGTCATCCAGGTCATGGTTATCCCAAAAAAGGATATTCAAAGGTAACTGGACTTGTTTTAGTTCCTTGACGACATTCCGCCTTCCATTCCCGAGGGCTTTCTCAATTCTGACTGACTAGTAGGAGCAGCAGGTTTATAAACCCTGTGGAGTCCTCAAGTCTTAATACTTGATGGTCACCTGTGGGTTCCCGTGAGGTCGACTGATTCAAATGAGGTGTGAGAGAAGCAGTTTACTGCAAGATTGAACGACCCTCGCTAAACAGATGAGGTGGCCTTAGGCATCACCCACTTACAATGCAGTTCTTTCAGCTCTACCCAGGCAGGCAGGTTGTTCACACCCTGGCTCAGGTGGTCACAGCGACATACATGAAAGCCAGGGGGAACAACAACCCACAGGTGACCATCAAGTACTAACAACTTGAGGACTCCACAGGGTTTATAAACCTGCTGTTTCAACCAGTCAGTCAGATTTGAGAAAGCCCTCTGGAATGGAGAGCGAAACATATTCAAGGAACTAAAACAAGTCCAGTTGCCACTGAATAACCTTTTTTGGGAGTAGATGGTGTTATTTACTCATTCTGTCAGATTTTATAATAAAGCATCATATTTTAAATATAGTTTCCCCTCAAACAGTGTATTCATAGTCATA
This sequence comes from Ctenopoma kingsleyae, assembly GCA_032353495.1. Classification (NCBI taxonomy): domain Eukaryota; kingdom Metazoa; phylum Chordata; class Actinopteri; order Anabantiformes; family Anabantidae; genus Ctenopoma; species Ctenopoma kingsleyae. Next base: position 14,512,623 of record JAUBNQ010000025.1, on the reverse strand, counting down.
TTTTCTACATTATTGGCCCTTTTGTAAATGACCTCAATAAACAATAAATATTCAATTTAAATTTATTTTTTACAGAATCTACCTCACCTGATGTCCAAAAGAGAGTCCAGGTATATTTTTTGTGTCCCTCAATCTCACTATTCTTTGCTTTTTCTGATTAGAAAGCAGAAATCCTTTCACTAACTTTCAGTAACTAATTACAAGAAGTTGCATGATTACATTATATTGGTTATGGGTGGGTAGAAGGAAGAGTGCTGAGCTGGGCTTTTAGTAAGAAAGTGAAACTCTCCTTCGTGATTTAGTTGAATAGTATTAGTGGTCCTTACAGAATGTAAGGAGAGCTGATGTATCACATAACCAGAGGAAGGACTCCACAGCCTGTAGCACATGGTGCATTATTGTGCACCAGTACATTTTGGGCACTGAGTTGGAAAGAAGTTTGTTTTCAGTAGATGGTAGTTATTTTTCACCATCTTTGCTGCTCAGTCATAGAGTGAAGTGGGACCAAAAGACTGCTGACGTCTGCTGCTGAGGTTCTAAGTATTTTGTTACAGACAATAAATCCGTTGAAAAGACCAAAACCCACAGTGTTTTCATCTTTCTTTAATCTTTTCTAATGTATTGTTAGTTTTGGTCTTTTCATGGAATTTGTTGACAAGAAGAAAAAATACAATACTGCCAATTTCCTGTTTTACTTTGTGGCCTTGAACAGCTAATATTTTATTTGACATGTGCATTTACTAACTAATTTGGGCTTAATCGGATTTCTGTTCACTGCTGACATTAACAGTTCACATGATTTAGGAGCACTTGACTTTGATATCTGAACATTTCCCTTGTGCTATCCTTGCCTCAGTGCTGTTTTATCCTTGACTGATAGCATCCCTTATAGCAGCTGACTCTTTCCCAGACTTCATGTTTACTCCCACAGTCTTCTATTCTGTCTCTGCAGAAAGGGTGTTTCATGGTGGAGGATCATACTGTGCAATCACCACATCTGCTGATAGTAACAGAAAAGGTTCTCATTGTTTTTGTGTGCTGAATAAGCACTATGGGAGCATTGATTTGTCAACTTGTATGGAGGTTTTGGACTTTGCGGCTGCTAGCGTGCTCTTTAGGAGTCATTTGCTTGAAAAAAAAAAAAGTAATTAGTTTCCCATCAGAAATCCTGAACATCCTTTTCTGGCTTATTGTTCAGATGTTTTCCTTATCACTAAATAAATCCTATAAACTCTTTAACCTCTACCTTCCCATTTTGCCAGTGACCCAATTTTGTAATATTTATAGCAAATTTTTGTTTAGTATTTAGTTTGACTTCTCTTTGTTGTTGTGTTCCTTGTGTTGCAGGATTAGATATGGATGATCCTGCTAACAGAGAAAAGAGCAGTGAGGACATCATCTTCTGCAGGAGTCCTGCAGACATTACTGTCTCACCAGTGTTGCCAGAGTCAAATCCACAGAAACACCCAAAGGACCTGGAAACAACGAAATCACATTTGAACAGGAACAGAACAAAAAGCAGGGTAACGAGTAGCTCAAGGTACATGTTTCTTGACAACAGTTTGTCAGATGAGGAAGACACTTTAAGTGTAGGCGTGCTGAACACATTCAGGAAAAAAATCTGGAGTGACCATCAGTCTGAGGAGACTGAGAATAGAAGAAGTGGTCATATGGTTGCAGAGGAGGATTCTTCACTCATTCCACAAAGTTCAACTTCTGAGAATTCATGGACATGTCCTTTAACCATAGACGAATTTCCTCCAAGTGATACAGAAACTGAGGAATCCTCCAGTCTACAGCCAGTTAGTCAGTCCTCAGGACCAGCCAAATCTCCGGTTAAATCCAAGAATTGTTCAGGTGTAATTCTCAAACTAAGGAGGATGTTTAGTGAAGGTCTTAAAAGAAAAAAGGCTTGCTACCAAGCAGTGTCCAACACAGAGACATTTCCTGATGCTTCCCTTACACAGACTGATGGGGAGAGAGAGGTGACCAGTGAGAGGGAGCTTTGCCAGACAACACCAAAAGTAACCCACAGGTGGCAGAGGACAGGAGGCTTTTCTCACACCTTAAGACCCCTCAGCAGCTCCTCCAAAAGAAAACACAGATCACTCTTAAAAATCAAGTATTGTCCCTACTTATCTGCCTGCCACAGTGCTGAACACAGGAGGCGATGGGTCCTACGTTCAGCTGTTAAGAGGGCTCGGGGGGCCATGAGATTCTACTACCCAGACCTGGTGGGAAAGAAGATTTACCACCTGTATGAAGAAGATGACAAATCAGAAATGTGGTACAGGGGAGAGGTGCTGCGTATCCACGAGGCTCACAGCAACCCTCTAAAGACTATATTTGAGGTGAGGTATGACAGTGAGCCAGAGTGGAAGTACTATCTAGAGTTGTTGATGGATTACAAAAAAGGCTGGCTCAAAATCGAAGACTAGCCAGTTTTATTCAGGTCAGAATGAAGTGACTGCTATGAACTGGCTCCTCTACTGTTTTTTTTTTTTGCCAACAGTAGTTAGAAGTTACTTGCAAATACCAGATGAGCCCTGTGTATCTGTCTGGCCTCTTCAAGAATGAAATTGGACTGGTGTGAATTTTTTTTTTTTTTTTGTAATGAGTCAGGGTCAGCTAAACATTGTCATTAGACATTCAGAGGGTGCTGTCTTCTTTATGGATCTAGACAATGAGCAAGCATCCTTAAGCTGTTTAGCTTGTTTATGGTTTATTTCCACATTAGATTGTGGTTGTGACAAACACATAACACCTACATGCCTCTGTTTTTTTATTTTTTTAAATAACTTTAATTGTAATCAGATATAAAGTTATGTATTTAACATTTTTAAGTCACCATTTTCTTGTAAAAAAAATAATTCAGGGTGAAGTTAGCTTAAAAATGTTAGTAAGAGCTAAGAAATCTACAAATGTCATGAAGAGCATTTCAACACCAGCCATATATACTTATGTCTACAGAAATAGAGGGAGTACCGGTCTTGTATGTCTTTGTAGCAAAGACCTTTATTTACTTACTTTTTAATGATTGTGTTTGGTCTTATGTGTAACTGAAGATGGACAGGCATTAATAGTTCTGTACTAAGCTTCGCATGAGGGCTTTAATGACACAAACTGAGGTATCCCTATATCGTAGTATTTTTGATTACTGTAAACCATAAGACTTAACCAAAATCATATTTTTAGTTTGTATAATTTTCGTAAACTTCTGCAGACTGAATTCCTAAATAAACAAATGTGAGTAAAAGATTAAGTGTTCGGTTTATTTTGCCCCAGAATTAAAATATTTGACTTGAGACTATGCAATGTAGCTTTTTTTTTTTTTTCTTTAAAACATGCCTGAGTTTTACAGAATTTAGTATCAAAGATATCAACTTGGTTAACATATCAAATGTGATTGAGTCTACTAGTCAAAGCTATTCTCACCACCCCACAGCTCATGAAGGATTTTGACAAACCAAAATACTTTTTTTCTTTGCACCTAAAATATTACAATTCAGTTTAACATAGTCTTTGTCCCCATCCTGTGGCAGAATGTTTACTTAGAAATTTAAACTATCAAATGATGTTTTAGAAACATTGAGGTTTAGCTTATATAAGTCACAGTCCACAGTGGGATTCTTAAGGACACAGGTTTTAAAAACAGTCATAGCAGTACTAACTGTGGCAAAAGCTTTTTCTTAGTGAAAATATGCTGCCACAAACCCATTGTGTCCATTATCAAACAACCACCCATGCCAGAATGATGTTTGCAACATTTTGTACTTTAATATTTTCTCCAAAACAGACAACTAAATTTTCCCACATTTTTACACTAATAGGAAATAAAACACCTTTGATAGCATAAAGAAAAGATATGTAGAAAAGTATTAAAAGTTTTTGGATGTCTCGATTTAATGTAAGTAGCTGCTTTTGTTACTTCAAACGTTATGAAATGTTAATGAACTACTAGCAGACAATGAAAACAGAGTGAGCCCTGGAGAGCACATTAGCCTAATGTTCACAGCTATAGCTGGTGTGTACCTGCAAGACAGCTTTTGTGAAACTAGCCCATCTTTCATTATTATCCATTCAACTTGTATCATCATTGGTTTGTGACTTGAGACAAAATGAATTCAAAAGTGACATCATACAAACAACCACCTCATCTTTATCATACAATCTGCAACGTAGTGCAAAAAGCCTAACATGAAAATGATTCAATGAAAAGTTACTAAATTTATTCCACACCATTCTGGAAGACACAGCTCCGCCAAGGTCTGTAGTACAGGAAAATACACAGCGCAAAAATGCATCATTGATGTTTGGGTAATTAATATGATTGAGACCAAACCTACTCTAATGACTCACACAGTACTCCCAAAAATGAGATTTCTCATGACATTTATTCAAATAAACAATACAGTTTATAATTTGCTAGGATAAAATAATAAGTTTGAACACATAAGAAGCATTTGGGAGAGAATTCCCCAAAGATCTGAAACTGGGGCAAAGGATGTGTTTTAATAATGGCTGACACTTTGGTGTCATCATCTGACTTGCATCGGTGCCTGTATATTCATGTCCCCTCCAGTCAGTCTTGACTGCCATATTGCAGAGACATGAACCAGCATTTACAAGCAGAGTGCTTGACAACCAGAGCAACCACCACACAGAACAATGAAAAACCTGGAGGGGCACTGACATTTCAATGTCAAATCCTCAACCTCAACCCATGTGCGAAAAATAGTCTTTAATGCAAAAGCATACCAGCGTTATAAAACAGTCCTACAACCTTTAGAATTTTGCCTTATATTCCTCATCTGCCTAAGGATCACACACGCCCATCAATTTAGCTTGGTTTAAAGCAATGTTCAGTCTTACTGCAAGGCAAGACATCTCTTCAAAGGGGCGCTGCCACTATCGGCCCCATTCCATTCAAGTATTCCCTGCAAGAGTGATGCAAATGCCTGACCCTGCATGACAGTGATCCAGCCCAGTTTGCAGCACTACAAAGTTGTGCTGTCAGTACATTCTATTACCCTCATTCAATCCCCAAGGTGCAAGCTGAGCTTTAAGGGGCTACCTCAAGCCACATCAGAAGAAAGAGGAAAAAAAAGGAGTGAATGTCACTCAGTTTGGCTCTTGCAAATAATTAATCATGTTCTTATATGTTAAACACTGCTAAAAACAACTAGGAAGGTACAGCAAAAGGTTAGAATTAAGAGACACGGCGCCGGTGCATTCAACCTTACCTTTGAACTGTAAAACTTCTGCTCAGTTTTCTAGCTCGTGTGTGCACTTTCACTGAGGCCTTTATCTGATCACTTGGCAACTAGGAGAAATTCTGTCAGCCCGCACTTAGAATTACTGATATGGTGTAACTTGTGCACTGCTCAGAAAAGACTGAGGATGACAGGGCGAATGCCTTATTGCCAAAGACCTCCACACTCCCCCACACTGTGGAAGGAGTAAACGGACTCAACCTACATGGCAAAAGTACACCTTTCCCAATATTGGTAAAGAATAAATATTTCAAAATTATGCAAACACGTGCCACTCTTGCTCTTTAACTTCCATGCATATGGACTATTTACAAATTGAAAAATACAGACTTGCTATTTTGTTCTTTTGATGTTTTTTTTTTTCTTCTTTTCCCCCCCCTGAAATGTCTTTGCCCCTTTGCAATCAGCCTTTCAACATTCAGCCACCCAGACAAGGATCTCACCATATATTGCAGACATGGCCAGGACAATTAAAGCTGTGTTGAAAACATTTTCACACTAATGGGAAAACAAAAGTCAAAATCAAAAACAAACGATTCACAAGCAAAAAACAGAGGAAAATAAAATTCAGGGGAGATGTTACAATACAAGCCAAAAGGATGTATTTGTTTAAGATGGACTTTCTGCTTTCTCAAGACTCCACTCTGTTGCTAACAATACTGTAGTACACTTTCTTTTTATTACTCTACCTTTTATTTAAATATAATTTACTTTGAAGATTTTTGTTAAACAAATCCAGGAAAAATGATGCAAAAGTGGTTGGTTTGCCAAAGGAGATGCGGCAGAAGGCCCGTGCTGCCCTGTTAAATTGCATCAGCGCTCTAGTTTGTCAAGATACTCAAGAGTCCGTTGCATTGGGACGTGTCCTCAATCCTCAATGTACTCCCACAGGTCCTTCTCATAGCCTTCATGCACGTGCTGTAGCAGCACTCTTCGCCTGCTCTCACAATATCTATGGACACAGGACAAATGAGTGAGAGTCCAAGAACACAAATATAGCCATGGAAGACAGTGATAAGGATTTTTTCTGCCACTAACCTGTACTTATCTTGTACTTTCTGCTTGATATCCTGCAAGGAATCCTGGGAGATGTCCCTCTCTAGGTAGCCAGACAGAACCTCAGTGGCATTTTCCAGGTCTGCCTGGTTGTTCTGAATAACCAAAAACATCATTATTATTATTGTGATTAGCCTATACTACAGCATAGATTAAAAGACAACTGTTTTCCATCGTTATGTCCCTTATAATCTGTAGCATCCTGAATAAGGGTACTTCCCTGAAGTAGACAAAGACCAAGTCAGTCAAAAAAACAAACAAACTGAAACCTGTATAGGCAAAAACACTGGAACTCAGTCCAGATTGTGGGTGTGTGAGAGAATAAGTGAAGGAGATGAACATGTTTGTCAGAGACAGAAAACTAATGGTGCATAGCTACCTGTGACAAGATAATTTAATATGTACAAAGCTGTTTTCTATTTCTAGTCTTGTACCTTACCATATGTTTTTGTCTGATGGAATGTGTTTCAAAGTGGTGGAAATAATTTAATTCTGATGATTAATTCTTCATTTAACACTCAACAACACTGTTTTGCAAATGGTATTCATAACAATACTGGAAACGCAAAACCTACAAAGCCAAAGTGCAGTAACTGCAGAAACAGTAAAACTCCCAAAAACGCACTTCAAGTTTTTTGACTGGGCAGCCAAATATGTTGTAAGTTGATTTGTGGTAATGTATTCATATAATGTCTTCTTAGGTAGACATTTTCATGGATAAGAACCATGACCACTGATGCGACCTATGACCCAGAATGGATACTGCACTCTACCTTGGATTGACCTTAAATATGTATGGGTATTACAAAGGAGAAGTGTACAATCTACATTTAAATGTGTTCATCCCACTTTGTTGCTGTTTTTCTGTTAAAACAAAACAGAGCTTTTACCAAATTATGTTTGATTGTGTGGCTTTTAATTACTGATGTTTGCAAGTTTTTAATTTTGAAATTAGTCAATATTAAAGTGACCCCCCTTATCATAATGCCCCTTTCAACACTGAATTTTGGCTCATGGCTAAGAAACTGACTTTGAAGTCTGATGATGAGAACAGTGAAGAACTGGTAATGGTAGTAAAGAAGATCATCTGATCATTATTATCATTAAATAATTTACTTTACTACTCAATATATTAGGCAGCCCTAATTACTAGTTGCTGATGCAGATTTTTAATAAAAAAAATATCGACTAATAAATGCTGATGTATTATTTTGAAGGAGCTGGGGTAAAAAAGGGTTAAAATCAGCAAACCACTTTTACCAGCCATAGTCTCTATTTTGGAACAGATCTTGGTAGTTATTTTTGTTAACAAAAACAGTATAATATGCCTTATATTGCATCCTTGACATTTTTTAAACAGACAAAACTTGCATATCTATGATATGTGATAAGCATAAGTACTTGATTTGGATTTGAAGTGGTATTTGTACTAAAACTAGTAGTATATTTTTAGGCAAGTAGTTTTACTTAAGTATTGAGTTTATGTACTTCTTCCACCTCTGGCTGCTTTTCTATCAGGAACGTCTACAGGACTTTCTTCACATTGCAGTGTAACAAAAAGAGATATGAATATAATTTTCTTACAATTAGTGATCAGGTCATCCATCTTATGAAATCCTATTGAAATAGAAAACTATTTAGGTGAGATCTAGGTGTTAATCTGCATTCAGAAGTGCATCAGCAGGGGAGCTGGTGTAGGACAAAAATGATGCAACATGCTTCTCTTCAGCTTGCTAGCCGGTTTTACTTTTTTTGCTACAAATGTATTAGTTGCCTTATATGTGGACATGTCCTAGAAGAAGATAATATGAAACAGGTTTTCAGTTGGATTATCAAAAGATTTTTGTGGATACTGCATTCAAGGGAGCAGCCAGTCTGTGTGTATTTCTTAGTGCCTAGCAAGCCATTTGCTGGTTAACTAGTGATGACACTAGCCGTTTTTATTGTCTTCCTTTTGTGCATACTTGCATTTCAATGCAAGTTCAAATGTCATTTTACCATGTTTAGTGTTTCTGGTAACCAATTGGCTGTGTGAGGCAGTGTTGGCTTGCATTGATCTGGATAAGATTACCAAGGCAGCCTGCAGTATCTGCAGAGTCAAAGCCAGAAAAACAAAGAGTGCAGTAACTCCACTTACTGTGGTTTGCCTTGGTTTTCGCCTGGATTTTGTAGTTACTGCAAATTTGACACTCTGTTTTCTCTGAAATTCCAATTCAATTCAAGGTCTTAACTGAATTTTGACCAAATGTGTAGTTACTACACTTTGCCTTTGTAGGGCAGAATAGCTCTAGTTATTTATGTCATGTACCATCTGCTCATATTTATGTTATTTGATCCAGCTCCTTTTTATCATACCTCAAAAATAATGGACTGGTTGTTCTTCTTGAGGTAGAAGGCAAAGACGTAAGTGAACATGAGTGTGGAGCGGCACTGGCACAGCACATCCACCGCCTTCTTCAGAAACTGCACCTCAATCCAGGACATGTTGTGCTGCTGCATCTCCTCCATCTTCTGCTTGACCTGAGCATAGAGCTTGTGCTCAAAGCGCAGGCTCTGCATGTGGTTCATATAGCGGTTGCAGTAAAACAGGTACCTCTGCAAGGCTGCCCTGGAGCGCTGCACACATAACATGGAAAACATGGAACTGGCTTTAAATTGTATATCCAGACACCCAGTCATCCCACATTGTTCTGAGGTGTTACAGAATGATACCTGTTATGTTTTATAGACAATCTTTTTCATATACAGCTGTAGCATTGAGATACAGTCCTCTTGATTGTTGAGAGGTGTTAGAGTAATGCTTCTTACATGCAATAGACAATCTTTGGCTACATATAACGCTGTTGCTCCACCAACAATAGCACCTTTGTTCTGTCATCATGTTAGTGACAGTTAATCTCATCTTGCTATTTGACATTTTAGCTGCAAACAAATAACCTACATTCACAGCACAGTGCAGGAGAAAACGTCCCGTAGTTAACTAATCACGGATGGCGCAGTTCTCATGGACATAAAAAAAACTTGAGGAAAAATATAGTCTATGTGTGGGAAATACTGTGTTGTATGTAATTGCAACTTATGAAAATGTTTTAGAACGTATCAGTTTGAGTATCATTTATCACCTCTTGAGCATCTCTGGCTGCCTTGGCATCATCTTCATTGTAGCGATTGCAGTTATACCTGAAATATTACAACCAATAAATTAAAAGAAAGTATACTCTGACATGGCACAAGTCATTTTCTCTGTAAGACTTCCGTTCTTACCAGGCTGAGCCGTGGGGTTCCCATGGACCCAGGCAGACCCAGCAGAACTCAGCTTTGCAGTTCTGGTTCCGACAAACCATGTGATTGCAGCCACCATCTTTTTCAATGGTCACGTGGCATTTTGGACACTCCTGTCAGGAGAGGCGAAAGATTTAACAAATAACACCAGTAAAAAGTCACTATATGATCCGGCTTTTCATGCACTTCTAAAGCAGTAATGAAAGCCTGTTGACTTAGAACAGGAGTGTTAGACAAAACTGTTTTGAGTCAAATGATTATAATAATTACTGTAAAGTTATTATACATTTTTTTTATTTTCACATTAAAATCTTACTCTTCAGTATATTCAGCAATTGCATAACTGAAATTTCTCTGTTGCCATCGATTTAACATTATACCATCATAAACCAGGCAAATGAGCAAAATGCTGATTCAATACCTTTGTATTTGCTGCAATCCAATTTGATGTTTCACTGTCATCATCACATTTCTTAATCCATTTTCTCAGCCACTGAAAAAAACATTAAAATAAGAATAAGACATAATCATGTTTAGTATAGCTAAATACTTCTGTAAGGGGACAAAATATTTGCCACCAGCTTACCTTACACTTGACAGGATCATGCCAGTTCTCTCCACAGTTGAAGCTACAAAAACAGGCACAACATCTCAAATTCAAATGTCAAATAATATTGTTAAACATAAAGAGAAGATTCAAGTACTACTTCTACTATCGGTTCACAATAGTCGAATACACTGCTTTGTTAAGCAAGCATTCTTACCAGAACTGCCGGCCACACTTGCACCTCACTGGCTTGGCATCTGGGTACTGAACTTTGATAACATGATGGCAGTCTGGTGCAGGGCACCACTTTAACAGTCGATTGCACTAAAAAAAAAAAGTAATGATAAAAAATCAACTCAAAATTAAGGAGGTCCCTGCTTTTTCAAGTAGTCCACACAAGATAACCTAATAAGTCAACATTATAAATCATGCTTTATATTCAATTTCAATTTGCAATAAAGAAGAAAAAAAAAATTACCTTACCTCTACAAAACTATTTGTAATTAAATGCTGGTACTTCAACTTCACTTTTGAATCTGTTATGAGGCGCCTAAAAAGAAAAGTCAAACAATTTATTAACCTTCACTACATAAAATAGATGCCTTTGCACATTTCATAACTACAAAACTCAAAGAGACGGGGTGCAGGTTACTATCTTTGGCTCTACTCTTGAGAACACACTAATCCCTGTTCAGGTCGTTGAATGCACAATAGCTCAGCTGACGGCTGCAGGCCAGAACAAAGTTAGCTTGTGTGAATCTGTTTTTCATGGTAAGGTTCTGTGTCTGTATGTGTAATACTTTAATAATGGTAATAAACTTTACCTCCTCACTTCTCCTAATTTGAATAACCTAAATAAATCTTATGTAATTAGTTAACCATAAAGCTAGCCAATACCATAGTGTATCAATGTGTTTTCAGAATTAACATTAACTCCTCCTAGCTAGTCTGACCACGCATTTCATTAGAACTAGTAATATTACAGTGATTATTAGTAAACAAAACAAAAAAGTGGTGAATTATAAATAAACCTATTTGCACCTATTTCAGACATACAGTGCACTAATTAACTTATATTTGTCTGTATGTTTTTGATAATACAAGAATTTTATTTTGTCGTATTCAGTACCTGCTGTTAGACGAAATCTTCCAAAACTAAATGTAAGAGATCAATATAGAAAATCACAGTTTGTGCCAGCATGTTATTATAGACTTTATTTTAACTCTTAAATATTGAAAATAATCGTTCTTTATCAGCCAGGCTATACTAGAAATTAAATTAAATTAAATATATGTATGCATCTGTGTGTGGACCTAAACTCATCAGTAAAAACCATGCCTGCTAGCTGGTCAGAATGTAGGTTAAGACAATTAGTGTCAGCTCGTACAAGAGATTAGTGTCAATACTTTGAATATGAAGGAAGATGTTTTGCACTACAGGCTGAACATCAACATTATAAAGTAATATAATTGTGATCTAATGAGAGAGAAATGAAAAAATGAATCCAATTTACAGTTTCTATTTCTGTTAAACGGACTGAAACCATTATAAATAAAGCATGTGTATTCTACAGCAAGTATATTATATTATTTTGCATACTCTCTCTCTCATTTGCATTTGATGTTAGTGTTCTCTGGCACTTGACTGTGTTCACAGTTAAAACATATGACCAAACTGCTTAGTTTATGCAAAATTGTAATAATTTCTAAATAGTGTTAACAGTCTTCCACAAAAAATTATTTGTAAATGACATTCAATGTTCATTTTACAAAAAAGGAGGGAAAAATAGGTGATTCGTGTTGTTTCCACTACCAGAATGGGTCTGTCACATCTATTTATGCTGATTATTTCTGAGCAGTAAACAGTATACAAGACATAAACACAAATATAAGCCAAAGCAATACTCACATCACTGTGTTGTCATCAACCAAAATATCACAACTATGAGCAGGACATGAAATGGTCTGAGAAGACAACAGAGAAGATAAGTCATTAGTCCAGCAACTACTGAAAGACTAACACTGACCAGTGACTTCCTAAAAAACACTGTACCTGTCCCATTCCTTCTTCTATGATTTTAGTGGTCAGGTAATCTCCCCAGCACTGCATGCAGAACTTGTGTCCACACTCCAGGCCTGTAAAATACTATAAGACAAGTCATCACATGAGTATAAGCATTTAGACTTTTGCTGACGAGACTAGTCAGGGATGTCACAGTGAGGCCATCCAGATTTGACAAAACACTTTTGTTTTAACAAACAGCTTAAAATAACTTTGAATAATAAATAGTGCTATAAATCCCCAATCTACAAATATTAGTTTCAAATAGTCTGGATTATGCAGCTTTCTTTCTGACAACATCACAGTTGCAAAACTAGACCACCTCCTTCTCCTTATCCATTCATTTATGCTATTGAGACAATACACTACATTGCAGAAACTTTGCAGTATACCTTTCCATACATTTATAGAGCTGTGTATTCACCTAGTTTATTTTGTCAATAAAACTTTTTATACTGTTCTCAAGTTGTTGTTGCAATACAGGGAGCACCGCATTGTCTAACACATACTACCAGTCAAAGGTTTGGACACACATAGGCTTTATCATCTTTTCCATGAAAAGACGCATGTCTTCAGCTGTGTTACCATCATTGCCAAATGGTTTTATAATGATCAGTTATCCTCTTAATTTAATAAACTTCAACTAGCAAACATAATGTGCTATTGGAAGACAATACTAATGTTTGATGATTATAGGCCTCTGTATGTTTATGTAAATA
>JAUBNQ010000025.1:14466141-14484305 GCA_032353495.1 Ctenopoma kingsleyae | reverse complement strand
GTCCAAAAAGGTGACTTATTATCAGTTGAATAAATGGTTTAACATTAGTGAACAAGAACATATTCGTTCAATGAGGTGAAATTGGAGAAGTTCTTGTGAGGTTTTAATGAAGAGGGATCTTGTCCTAAGGCTTTCATGAAGTGATGATGTCTTGAACACAAACAACAGAGGCTCTTTCAGTGTAAAATTAAAATAAATATTAAAACTATGTTGACACCACCCTAAAATGAAGAAGATCAATCTCCCTTTTTCTAGGTAAGTAAAAATGGGATTTCTTTGTAAGTAGTCTCTCCATTGTCTTTTTTATCACTATTATATAATAGTACCAGCTACCTTTTTGTTTCTGAGGCATTACCCTACTTACCTTGCTATTACCTAGATATTGTCCTGCTGTTATTTTGATAATTCCAAAATATTACCCATGTTTCTGCCTGGTTTCAAACCAGGGGCCTTTTGCATGTGAGGCAAACGTGATAACCACTACACTACAGAAACCCCAAAATATTACCCCATGTCATCCCATTATTACAGAGCTGCTACTGAAATCCTTTGTTCAGTACAATAATCCTTACCTTTATGAAGTCATATTCAGGATTACAGTTTTCTGAATCCACTTAACATCTCAAATCCAGAAACATGAGACTGACTGTGTGTCTGCCTGGTGGTTTGTTCAGTATGTGAAGTGGCACATTCCGAAGTTCTTGGAATGGAATCTTCTTGGAATGACCTGTCATAATGAGATCAAATAATTCTGACATGTACACACACAACCAGGCTTATATTATTGTGACTGCCTTATAATTGGTAAGCCTATGAATGTTCCAGCTTCAAACAGAATCTCCTAGTTGTAAATTGTGGTTTTACTTAGGTTTGTCTCCTTCTAGAGATCAACAAGGGATTGATAACATTGACGAGGACCAGTACAACTTAAACCTGTTAATGGTTTCCACTGATAGCTACAGTGAATTAATGTTCTGATCTATTTTTGAGAGTAGACTCCTTAATATGATGCAGGACATTATCTCAAACTTACAATGTACAATGTCTGTACTGGACAGCATGTTGAGACTTCTACTTAATATATTCAGGACATCATGTGCCATAAACACATGGAGAACGGTCTGTTCTGAACGGATAATGGTGTGACAAAAGTTACTATTCAGCTGTAGGAAATCTAAACACTTAATCATGTTAGGTTTATGTCATTTATGCTAAAGAGGCTGAGCTGTATAGGAGATGTAACTGAATAAGCTTCTTGATTCCTTTGTCAGCAGTAACACAGGTTTTACAATAAGTCTCTTTGATGTTAATTTACTTGTTGAATCGAGCTGACTTGACTTTGATATTGACTGAGACAACCCATTTGTGGATTACAGTAATGGCAGCAGATGGCAAGGTGGGGCAATCCCTGGTAGCCATAGTGCTGACACGTCAATCCTTCTACTTCATCTGACTTGGTGGAGTGGGGGTGGTGAGGGGGACCACAGGGCAGCACTCAACTGAACCTAACAAAGCTAAACCACTGTCTGCAGCTACTTGGAATCAGATACACATGCTGAGTGTTGCATATAGAAGCTTATGCAACTGTAAGAAGACAGAAATAAGATTATCCTACTCCAACATTATATTGCCTTCAGCAGTTGATATCCATAACATTAAATTTTAGTTAGAGAACTTTGTCCAGTTTTGGTCACGTGTGTATTTTAAAAAACTAATATTATTATGAATTTAATAAAATGCATATCATCTGTTATAACACGTTATACATTTGAAGCTTCAGGCACCATGCTGTCTGTGGAGTAACAACTTTAAAAGTTAATCTCACTCTTTGACAATAGCTGACATTCAAAGAGATTATATCAAAAAGCTGCTTACACCGGTGTAAAGATTTGTATCAAGCATCCAAGGGCACTGTCTGAAGGACAGTACAATTATGTTGTATATACTATACATGTGCGCCTGCTGCAGTGCATATTCATGTTTAATGCACTGTAACTGACTACAGTGAGAAATATTTGATATATATACATATACAAAAATAGAAATGTAACAGTTCTTGTAAAATAACTTATGAACAGCTGATCTGTCTGATCTGCCAAGCAACGGAGCTGGGGTTTTACTAGTGACGTGCGTTCAATCATCTGCATGCCTCTGTCATCATAAATGTTTCTGCTAAATATATAATAATCCAGCTGGCTCATGGCAGCAAGCTGCTAAAGATGCACAACAATCACAAGGCTGAGGAGTGAAGAAACGTGACAGTTATCCTTTCCAGGCAGACCTTTAGAAGCACTTTGCTGATGGCAGCAGCCGGGAGCGTTACTAGCAATTGAAAAGATCAGGAGCTAAGTCAACATTACAACATGTTTAATAAATAGAACTAAAATTACTGCCTCACAGTTGCATGCCTCTGCCAAGCAGTCAAGTTCATTCTGGAGTCAAGAGGACATTTGTGTCAAATTTAGCAAAATTCCCTTCAGATGGCAGAGATTGGCATTGGTGGGACTGATGTTAGGTTGTTGTGACCTTGACCATTGACCACTGACCACCAGAATCTAATAATAAGTAAGTATACTTTGTAATTAAGTTATACTTCGTATAACTTAAGTTATACTTTGTAAATATATATATTCACAGGTGACACAGGCCTACATAACATCATGTATTTTCAGTAATCACAAAAAAACTTGTCATGTTGGGAATAGGTCTGAAAATTTTCAACTAATAATCTTACATGTACATTTCCTGTCTAGTGTGATAACCAGCACCCTCTGACATGTGAGTACACCTGTGTTATGAAATGTCATATGGGACAGATTATTCTCAATAATGCTTAGGTCAGTATAAATATGTATTTGTGAACTGGTATGTTAGGCTTAAACATATGGCTAAATAAAGTTTTAATGTGTTTTGACTGAACTGACTGTGACTAAGCTTATGACTGACTAAGCTTATATGTGCTGTTGTACCTGCAGTCAATCTTTCCACAGGTGATAGCATTATGTATTATTGAGGTGCACGTTACAAAGCCAGTTCATGACCTACAAATACTCAAACCACTAAGGTAGCTATGACTACACCACTGCAGTCTCAGCCATTGACAGCCTTAATCTATTTTCTTATAATACTGATTCAGACAAAGAGGATCTGAGTTTAAATGACTGCATGCATTTATAGACCTGTTTAGGCTAACAGAAAAAGCTATGTTTTCCATACTAAGCTGTCCTCCCAAAATCAAAAGTGAATTAATATAGGATTACACACATAATGGAATTAATCTGTGAACAGTCACTTCATCTCTAGTTTCTTTGGTACTTTTGATCTGATTAAAGGGTGGTATGTTATTATCTATAGACAATAATGACTTCAGCCATAATGGTAACTTGATACAACAGTGCAGAAAATAGTGAGCACTGAGGTTTCTGATATTTCGTAGTGGCCTGTGTAATACCTTAAGCTAAGAAAAGAGAGAAATCAGTGATCGAAAGCCTTATTAACAGTAAACTGCACTTGGATTATTTATTAGGCAGGTGGAGGCTTCAGAGAGCAGCCACCATATGGCAGAAGAATAGAATTAAGGGTCGACTCTTGCTCCTCTTTCAGTCTCTACACTAATTGTTTTTCTTCCCTTTGCCCCCCCATTCATGACCCCCCTCCAAGAAGGAGACCACATTTCATGGAAGGTTAAGCTACTTTGCTGATTTGGGGTGGCTATATTCTCCTGAGGCCAGGACAGGGCCAATATGGCACAGAAGGATGTCTTAACTAAACTGCAGTGGAAGAGTAAATCTGTTAATAGGAAGGTGAGGATTATAGTTACTCAGCCTTTTGCAATATATTAATGGGTAATACTACCTGAATTGTGAGTTTGTTTATTTCTAGTCAACATGTGGAATTTTTCATCCATCTAAGGTGAGACACATACATTGTGTAACTCTGCAAAATGCCACCTAAGCTATTGTAAACCTAAGAAAAATAACACAGAGAAATAATGATAAATGAAGATTTAACTATGAATAATTTAAACAACAATGTTGATTATATATACAACCAGGAGACAGGGACCTTTTTATGCAGGAGTCTTTTTCACTCATTTGTTGAGAGTTGTTGAAAGCAGTGCAGGTGGTTAGATAAAAGGGAGATATGATTTTCCTTTTGATTGGTTGTTTGTTTATTCATTTATTGAAGGCACGGTGCATATTAATTAGACTATTTTACTGAAAATATACAGCCAGAAGGCTCATTTTCAGCTATTGTCAATGAGCAAGTACAAAATTAGAATACTATCTCAATAGCAAAATAACAACACAATAAAACGACTATAAATAATACTTTATCCTAAAAAATCTCAGTAAACAAGGGAGAATAATTTTGTACAATTTAGTTAAACAGTGTAACACAATAATAATCTTTTCCAGTGTTCACATTTGATGAATATGGTTATGCCTGTAAGTGGTGTGACTGATTGACTTACCCTTATAGACAGTAAAGATTAGGAGGATGACAAATCAGCATTTGCTTACACAGCGTCTGTTAATCTTCTTCTCTTCCTCTAGAAAGCCCCAGACAACTCAGGCTCACACACTCATTCTGGCAGAAACAAGAAGACAAGGACATCAACATAGGATCAAGAGCATCAAGCATCTCTGGAGTTACTCTCTGATCATCTCTGAAGAAATTACACTTTAATTCAGTGTTTCGGTGGAAAGTGTTTTTTTGGGATTTGGGAACATACTGTGTGTCAAACTTCACATGGTATAATGCTCTGATCCAGCCGGAAACAACACAAAAAACACTTCACAAAGAAGAGAAATTACTTCTGCCTGAAATTTTGTTTTAATCTGAAAATTAATTAATTCAGTGAAGTTCAGACTTTAGAACAAATCGCAGAATGGAGGACCACGTGACCAAACTGAACATGTTTTCTTCTGATAACTCTAGTGACTTCACAGATGGAACTCAATCAGGTTTGCCATTAAATGTTGTAAAATGCAAATGTTGTAATACAAAAGATCTAAAAAGTGCTAAACAGTGACAACAAATAAATTAATTCAAAATAGTTTGCCGTACAGTAAATGATGTCATCAGAATATAAAGAAGTAAAGTACTAAAAGGGAAAAAAGGGTTGGAAAAAAGTTGCACACTGTAGGTTTAATTTGTGCAAAGATGTTGAGTATATTTTTTATATCTGTTCTCTACAGAAAAAAGTTCAACCTCAGGTAACGCTCTTGGCCAAGGCCTGCTTTGCAAAGTGTGCTCTGATTCAAGCAGTGGCAAACACTATGGGATTTATGCCTGTAATGGCTGCAGCGGTTTTTTTAAACGCAGCGTGAGACGAAGACTCATCTACAGGTAAGCAGTATGTAACAGTGTATGTAACATTTTTATCTTAGATCAACTGTAAATAATAGAGAAAAAAAGAGTTTTGTATGTATTTTCACATATTACATACATATTTTTTAAAAAGTTTTTGTTTTTTGTTAGTAGATGTCAGACTGGAACTGGCAGGTGCCCTGTTGACAAGGCTCATCGGAACCAGTGCCAAGCTTGTCGACTGAAGAAATGTCTCCAAGCTGGCATGAATAAAGATGGTGAGAAGTAACGGAATAAATTGACTGTGGATTGTCCATGCATATACTGTACCCTGTTACAGCACACATTCTGCAGTGCCTTGACTGTTCCTACATGTTATTTACCTGTCCCTCTGGCAGCTGTGCAGAATGAGCGACAACCCAGAAGCACAGCTCATGTCAGTCTGGACTCTATATGTATGGACACTAAAACGGAGCACCTGGCCACCACACAGGAGCTCACCTCCTCCGCTGCCTACTCATCAGTCATCTGCAGACCTCTGGTCACTTCATCTGTCAGCAGTTCTGCCACCATCCGACCCTGTAGCAACCCCAGTAACAACCACCGCTTTATGGTTAGCCTGCTGACTGCAGAGACCTGTGCAAAACTGGAACCTGAGGATGGTGAGTTATTTAAATGTTTAAAACACTTACTGGTTCATTTTTGCAAGTGAAAATAATCTTAATAGTCTGACAGTAAATTCAGTAAGTCTGAACTGAAATGCATTCACAGCAAATACTTCCTAGAAGCCTCAAACTTTGACTAACTCTCTTTCTCAGTGGAAGAGAATATTGATGTGACAACCAATGATTCAGCAAACGATCAGACTGACTGTCATATGTCACCATACACCTCCAGCTGTTCACAGAATATATATGAGACATCGGCACGACTCCTCTTCATCTCTGTCAAGTGGGCAAAAAATTTGCCTGTTTTTGCTCACTTGCCATTTCGAGACCAGGTGAGACTGACTGGCATTTGCTTCTGTACTGAAATGTGTTGTACATACATGAATCATGGTTAAGACTGATAACATGTATTTCTGTGGTGTCGTCAGGTGATTCTCCTCGAAGAAGCATGGAGTGAGATGTTCCTCCTGTGTGCCATCCAGTGGTCCCTGCCCATGGACACCTGTCCTCTTCTGTCTTTTCCAGATATTTCCCCCTCACATCAGTCCAAGATCAGCCTCCCCACAGCTGACCTGCGTATCCTGGAAGATGTTTTTCATCGCTTCAAGGTCCTGGCTGTTGACCCTACTGAGTTTGCCTGCCTGAAGGCCATTGTACTGTTCAAGCCAGGTAATGAGTTATTTATCCAGCAACAAGTGCTCATTGTTGAATTGACAATGTAACTAATACCTGCTTTTTGATCTCCTGGAGCAGAGACACGCAGCCTCAAAGACCCAGAGCAGGTCGAGAATCTACAGGATCAGTCGCAAGTGTTGTTGGGTCAGCACATCCATTCAGTATATCCCAACCAGACTTCCAGGTGATTCTGCTGTATCTTTATTCTCTGACAAGACAGAAGATTTTCAAACATAAGAACACTGGAGTATGTGAAGTTTGACATTTAAATGGCAGTATACGTATAAACATTAAGTTCATTTTGTTTTTGTCCATCAAGGTTTGGGAGACTCTTACTTCTGCTACCATACCTCCACTTTGTGAGTTCTGAGAAAATAGAGCATCTGTTCTTTCACAGGACCATTGGCAGCACACCCATGGAGAAACTGCTGTGTGACATGTACAAAAACTGAACAAGAGATGTGTCAGGAGAAGCTGAACTTGGAAAGCGCAATTAATTAAATTATTGTTTAAGTCATACTTCTTTAAAATTTAATATTGTTACATTTTGCCAGGTGCACAGGTGAAAATACTAATATTAATAGGTCTGAAGTTTAATAGTTGCTTTGTTCCTGCATGCTGGCTCACTTCCACGCTGGCTCACTTCCACGCTGTCACAGATTACAGGAACACGTGAATATAACTGAGCCATCATTAATGTTATTAGTGATTCTTGTACCATCAGAAGTCAAAGTGTGTGTTGTGAAAACACCTAGTAAAATGTATGGCATTCTAAATAATAAGAATAAATTTCATCAGTTAATATTACAAATGCGTATATTATAATGTTTTGTAAGCACTGAAAAGGAAACATTTTTGTTATTACAGTAAATGAGAGTGATGTCTTAGATTTTTTATTTTTATTTTTTTGGTCTTGAATAAATAAGAGGATTTTGTATTTCTTTGATTTGACAAATACCTGTAGTCATTTTTCGTTATTATCGTTATTGGGTCAACAAAATAAAAAATGTCTCACAAGATATATTACAAAATGATGCTACAAAGTCATACACTATACAAAACACACATCTGATTAATGACTGAAGAATACTATAACTGTCAATATATCTTATTAATAATAACTTATTATAGTCCATTTTAACTTATGGCAGATAAACTGAAACACTGTAGAAGCGCCGTACTGTCTGGCAGCTGTCCAACAACAATTTCCCCCAGACGATCAATAAAGTATGTAATTATCATAAATTATACTACAGTCACACGCGACACAAGAGTAGCTTACATTAACTTTTCATACTTTAAGTACAATGTACGAACATGTCCAACGGTGGCAGTAATGAGCACATTTCCTGATGAGAACCATCCGGAAGTAAACGAAAAGAAGAAGAAGAACGCAACAAAACACGGAAGAACTTTACTCAAGCTAACTTATTAGCATAACGAGCTAAAGCGTCCTGTGTTTTACTACTTTTCTTATTTTTTACCAGGCAGCTTTGTTTGACAACTGCAGAGGAGACTTATATATATGTATATATATATATTAAGTTGTTTTAAATAATAAAAGGTTACACAATAATGTTTAAACAGTCATATGAGCTGCTCCCTCAGAGAGAAACTAACACTTCGAGGACTCCTGGCTTGTTTGTGGACGCTGACAGCTTTACACAGCGCAGCTATCATAAAGGACTTTCATTTGACTACATCCCCAATGTTTCTGAAAACGTCTTCACTGGTAGGTAGTTAACCAGTTAATAGCAGTACATTGTTTTTGGAGTTTAGAGTGTTGTAATTTAATAAATGATTGTGTACTTCCAGTAAATTATATCAGCCATCTTCAAATAATCTAGTAGAACAACAGAAGCATTCCCTCCACTGTCAGCTTGGCTCACTTTTTATCAAATAAAAAGGGCATATGTCACAACACAGAGTTGTCAGCTCAGCATCACCTTCCTGTCTGACCATTTTCGTGCAGGCCTACAATCCCTCTTGCAAACAGCGCTCTGCCAATAAACAGCATTTCTACACCACACATTAAAACAAACACAAGCTCTTTTGCTCACAGTGGTGGAATGAGCTGTGTCTGCATGCTCAGCAGTCTCATTCATAATATTAAAAAGATGGAGACAATTATTTCGCAACATTATACACACTTAAAAAAAAAAAAATCTCTATTCTTCCCTATCTGGCACTCATATATCCCTTACAACCGAAGGAAGTACCTGACTGCTTGCCTTGTAAGTTATTTTAGATAAAAGTGTCTTCCAAAACACTAAATGTAAATAAAGATGATGAGCCAAGCACCATATACTATATATCCTATACTTCTAACGATTCATTTTAATTCATGAGACCCTCACTGCCTGTCAAACCACAGTTGTTAATGCAGACTTTGTTTAACATTTAGTTTCCAAGTTCAGGTTGAGAGGCTTTTTATTTATGACTTTTAGAGATCCTGTTAAAGTCACTGATGACATTGTATAGTTGTAGCTCTTCCTGTGACTGGTTTACTGATTTCTTTACAAATGAAGGTTCTTGTTGTCTATTTTTTAAAGATACTTCCCAAGGATGGCTGTCTTGGATCTGCAATCAGATTGTCATCTTCCTGGTCTACATCTGCACCTTTTTGTTCTTTCCTATAACAGGATGGTTTGCACTGAAAGTAAGTTTAAAATGTTTCTCATTAGTAATTCCTACAGTGTGTTGAGAGTATAAAGAATAAAATGTGACTGATTTTGTCTGCAGACAGTGCCTAACTACCAGAGGATTGTAGTGTTTCGTTTGGGTCGAGTTTGTCCTCCAAAGGGCCCCGGCATTGTCCTTGTGCTGCCGCTCATTGACCAGTGGCAGAGAGTAGACCTACGCACCCGTGCTTTCAACATCCCTCCTTGCCAGGTAAACCAAAACTTGTTAAAGTCATTGAATACTGATGTGCAGCTTAATGTGGATGTGTGCATTGTATAAATATGTTACACTGCAAAAGAAATGTAACACATTCATATAATGTAATTATTGAACAGACAACATACAGTAATAGTTTTTTCACAGTGTTCACCACAGGTACATAGATTCAAACACAGTGCCACCATCTAATATGCTAAATATTTGATTCTTACACTAAACAAATGAGCATAGCAGTTTTACAGTAGATGATCATCAGCTACACTGAACTAAATCATTACTCTTGGGTGTGTATGTTTCACTTTGTCCTACAGGTGGCAGTGTTGTACAGTGTTCAGTGTGAAACTGGAGAGTAGTGTGGCACTTAGGTGCTGTCTGACAGCACATCTATATTGATTCTTTAACTTCTAACCATATACTAATACTAATAATATCAGCAGCGAAATTTAGGCACATCAAACATTTTGTGTGCTAAATGTTTTGTTTTTAGTCTAATCACAGACAAACCCCATAATTAAATGCAAATACAATCTCCAGTTCCATCAATGAAATTCTTCACTGTATTTGAATAAAGCCAATGTGTCAGCCATGTGTTATTTCATTTTTTCTTACTGAGCTGTTAGCATTTCAGCTGTCTTACACAGTAAATATTGCTTAGCCTATAGCTTCTGTAAAAATGTAGAGAAAATGTTTCTATTTTCTTTTAATGTTCTTCTACTGCAGGTGAATACTCAAGATGGTGGTGTGTTGTCAGTGGGAGCAGACATCCAATTCAGGATCTGGAACCCTGTCTTGTCAGTAGTATCGGTCCAGGACTTAAACACCTCAACCCGGATGACAGCACAGAATGCTTTGACTCATAGCCTGTCCAAGAAGACTGTTAGAGAGATCCAAATTCAGAGAGTTAAACTAGGAGAATATCTTGGGGTGAGATTACACTTGAGGTACTCACTAGTGGCATTTCACTGCGTTGCATAAAACTCACTTCATTTCACACCCTCTACAGATGGACATAAATGAGATGACTCGGCCCTGGGGGTTGGAGGTGGACAGGGTTGAACTTACCTTAGGTTTGCTCCTAAAAGCGCCAGAAGAAGACCCCTCTGCACCCCTCATCATGCCTCCCTCTGTGCCTGGGCTGGAAGGCCTTACTGGCCCTATTCAGCAGTTGGCCATGCACTTTCTGAGCCACAGCAGTTTAAAATCTCAACAAGGTATTACTGCACACTGCACACTTTTGTACAACTCGAATCATTATGTCATATAATACACGTATGCCTCTTTCTTTTCAGAGGACAGCATCACTTTTACAGATGAGCTTAGCAGTGAACCTCAGGAGGTTGTGACCACACCAGGTTCTGTTGAAGAGCTTCTTGAAGGGGTCAAGCTTCTGCTTTCTGAAACTTTGGTTCGTCAAGTTGGGGCCTGTTTCCAGTTTGAAATTAGTTCTGGAGATGGACAACATCATAGTTACTATGTGGATTTAAGCCAAGGTGATAATCCACATTTTTCTGTAAATTATACAAATGTAAAGATATTTGTCATTAAGATAAATCCAGAAACAGATTTGACACATTTACACAGTGGACCAAGGCATCATGACCAGGCTGTGATATGTGACTGTAGATCAGGATGTAGAGCAGGTTGTCTACTAATTGCAGATCAGTAGGAACAGGATATAATAAAGTACATCTGTATTTTTCATAAGTGATAGAAAGAAAGAAAAGTACACTTTCAAAAATATATCTCTCTATTGCTCTGAATGTGTTCTGTAGGCAGCGGTTCAGCTGGAGCAGGGCCCTTGTACCGAGAGGCAGATGTGACACTGACTATGAGTGACAGCGACCTTCTGGCCATGTTCCAGGGTAGACTTCGACCATTTGCCGCTTATACCAGTGGCAGACTTAAAATCCAGGGAGATGTTAAGACTGCCATGAAACTAGAGGAGCTCATAAAGCTACTTAAGAAGTAGTTCATATTTAAATGTGTATAGGTATTAATTATTTACTTAATTTTAACTGTAAAATACACATTTTTCACGTATGCACTGATTACATTTAGTATAAACTTGTTATAAACTGTTTCTGTTACAACCCTGTCTTTATTTAAATTAAACATTTTTATTTATGATCATATTTATTTAACTTATCAGATTTTATTTAATTGAACTTTGACTTTATAGTTTCTGAGACACTTTTTACAGAAAGGTGATTGCAGGATGATGTGATAGAAAATAAGATCACAGACTCAGTAATGTAACTCTGCAGTGCTAAATACAGACATAATGTGGTGTGCTGTTTGAGGGACCATATCGGCTCAGCAAGAGGGGCTGACTTTTTAGACCAGCCTACTTTTTATGCATAAGATGTCCTTGGTAGAGTCAGAATAGCAGCTGAAGATAGAACAGAGGCAACATGTTTGTTGCTGGGATGGCCAGGTGGAGTGTGTGGCGCAGCCCTGTGGTGCTGCCCCTGTCCTGGACAGAAGAGCTGATAACATCAGGTGTTCGCTGCAGCAGTAGTATGCCTGTGGTCAGACAGGCGTACTCGGATAGCAGCAGCATTGTCAAGCCTTTTAGTGAGATTCCTGGGCTGTGGAAGAATGGGGTTGCCAACTTGTACAATTTCTGGAAACTTGATGGCTTCAGAAATCTTCACCGCATCATGTTGCAGAACTTTAACACGTTTGGACCCATTTACAGGTATGTAAGGCATGGTAGTTTGCATAAATCTCAAATGATAAAATCACAATAACTGTGTTTATTGTAAGTAACACAAACTAAATTACTGTTTTTATATATTCTGATCCAAATGAAATTTTTGTGCATCAGAATATACAACTGCCAATCCACAAGGTCATGTTTTGAAAATTAAGCAGCTAATATGACATTATCATTTTCTCATTGTGTATATCAGAGAGAAAATTGGTTATTATGAAAGTGTAAATATCATAAATCCTGAGGATGCTGCCATCCTGTTCAAAGCGGAAGGCCATTACCCTAAAAGGCTGAAAGTTGAAGCATGGACATCATACAGAGACTACAGGAATCGTAAATATGGAGTTTTATTAAAGTATGTTCTCTTCAAACTGTATAATGTCTGTTTTAACAGTATTTCTGATACTTTTTTGTAATGAAAGATTTAATTAATTGCTATTAAAGCGTGTCTAATGGTTAACATAAGATAAATTAACATCCAACCTTTCCACAGGAATGGAGAAGAATGGCGATCAAACCGGGTGATTCTCAACAAGGAGGTGATTTCTCCAAAGATGCTGGAAAACTTTGTGCCTTTGCTGGACGAAGTGGGCGAGGATTTCGTGGCCAGAGTCAACAAAAAGATAAAGCGAAGTAGTCAAAACAGATGGACCACTGACCTCTCTCAAGAACTCTTTAAATATGCACTAGAATGTAAGACTGGTTATTGTTTTTCATAATGTTGAACTATATTTTATTAAGTGCAGTCCCAGCATTTCCTCACACTCACCTTGGTCTGATCTTTCTCTGTCCTACACAGCAGTCAGCTCAGTGCTGTATGGGGAGCGTTTGGGTTTGATGCTGGACTACATTGACCCTGAAGCTCAACATTTCATTGACTGCATCACCCTCATGTTCAAGACTACCTCACCCATGCTGTACATACCTCCTCGTCTGCTGAAGCAGATTGGAGCGAAGGTGTGGCGTGACCATGTGGAGGCATGGGATGGGATATTTAACCAAGGTAGGACTGAGAACACAGCCAGAATGAAGACATTTCTTCAATAGTGCTGATGCCATATGTTTTCAAGATGAGTAAGAGATCTTCATTTTGTCAATTTGTAGTCTATGTGGTGCAGATTTCAGTTTTATCATTTTGTTGCATTAGCGGACCGCTGCATCCAGAACATCTACAGGCAGTTGCGTCAGGAGACTGGCACTCCAAAGAAATACCCAGGTGTCCTGGCTAGTCTGCTCATGCTGGACAAACTGTCCATTGAAGACATCAAGGCCAGCGTCACTGAGCTAATGGCTGGAGGAGTAGATACAGTAAGAAAGAAACCCAGAATCTGACTCCTTTTAAACGTTTTAATATTGTTAATTCAATTTGTGTGTTTCAGACCTCTTTAACACTGCTGTGGACGTTGTATGAACTAGCCAGGCATCCCAGCCTCCAGGAGGAGCTGAGAGCAGAGGTGGCTGCGGCTCGGGCTGCAAGCCAGGGAGACATGCTGGAGATGCTGAAGAGGATTCCCTTGGTTAAAGGAGCTCTGAAGGAAACGCTGAGGTGAACTAAGTGGTACAAGATTTGTATCGCTAGCAGTGATGTGCAGAAGTAGATTATGAGTCTGACTCAGTTCTCTGTGCTGAATTAGAACTAACTAAAATAACACCAACATCTGCCATTTTATAGCACTGCCACAGACAGTAATTATAGTCCTTCATTATTTTGACCACAGTGCTAATTTTATAATGACTTTAGAAACTGTTTCACCTTTTGCCTCTTTCATGTCTGTAATAATGCATTTTCCACTAACACATACAATACTGCAGTTTTTCTGATAATAGTGTTTTGAAATGCTCTAAATTCTGCTTTTTACTACCAGTCTCCTTTAAAATAGAATTTTCACTGCCATACCTCAGGTTACACCCCGTTGCTGTGAGCTTGCAAAGATACATAGCAGAAGATATCATTATTCAAAACTACCACATCCCAGCTGGGGTAAGACACAGTTAAAAATATTAATTGTCTAATCATGTTTTTGTATTTGAGGATATTACAGGAACCCTGAAAATGCTTCAATGCAATGCAAACTTCTTTTGTGTTTGAATTCAGACTTTGGTCCAGTTAGGACTGTATGCAATGGGAAGAGACCCCAAGGTGTTTTTTCGTCCCGAGCAGTATCAGCCCTCCCGCTGGCTGAAGACAGAGACACACTACTTCAGAAGCCTGGGCTTTGGCTTTGGCCCCCGTCAGTGTTTAGGCCGCAGAATAGCTGAGGCAGAGATGCAAATCTTCCTTATCCATGTGAGATATACAGAGAATAAAGAGCAGTTTCACCATGTTTTGTTGCATATTTACACATCATATTAACTGTGTTTTCTTTGGCTCTTACAGATGCTTGAGAATTTCAGAGTGGAGAAACAGCGGCATGTGGATGTGCAGAGTACCTTTGAGCTTATTCTCTTACCAGACAAGCCAATAATGTTGACTCTGAAACCTTTACATGCTAGTCGGTAACAACAAGGTTGAAAGAAAATAGAGGTGCAGAACAACTCAGGCTCATTTCCCTAGTTCTTTATCACAATTAACTGTAAAGGGCTTCACAAAGCACCACAGTATAAATGATAAATAAAAGCTTCCATTAAAACACAAGGAATGAAAAAGTGATAAACAAAATAATCCAACTGACACAAACTTTATTATACATTTTAATATTGTTATAAGACATATAATTGTTTAAAGCAACAGTCAATTTCAGGTAATTTTTCAGGTTTGTACTTCTTTTGTCTGTTTTCATTTTAGGGTACAAGGAATTTGATATAGCCAGCTGTAAGAAGTAGAAAACAATGGGAAAACTATTCCAAGTTAAATAACTTATTCATGAATGGTATGCAGTACATTATGTAAAATGAGGAAAAATAGCTGCAGTCAACTGACCAAAGAAACATTATGGAGGACTGTGGTGTGGAGAAAGCCATGCCTGTGCTCACTCAGTTTGGTCAACATTTCCTGCTTCTGTCTCCCCCATAGTTTAGAGTTCTCCTCCATCTGTAACAGTTGCAAATAAAACCACAGCATGTAATAAATCATGAATGCAAATGTGACTAGTGACTTTAATAAACCTATGAAACAAAAACGGTAAAAGATCTCATTTTTCACCTGAGCCTCCAATGTTTGGACTCTTGCTTCAGCTTTCTCCAGCTTATTTAGTAAACTCAGTCTCTCCTTCAGTTGCACTACCTCTTTTGTCTGAGCAAGAAATGACACATGATTTCAGTAACTGCAAGACAACACTCAAAATATGATACAGTTGGACAGTATAATTTATCAGACATCCTACATAAATACTGGCTTGGATGTATAGGAGCACCTGTGCTGACTGCTGTATAATGACAGTGGCAGGTTGCTGGCGAATCCTGTCCAGCTCTTCTCTGAGACGAGCATTTTCTGCTGCCAGGGCCGACTCTATCTCATCCTTTTTCCAGTCACTCTCACCTACAGTACACAGCACAGAGAGTTTTAGTGTCTTGGGCACAATGTGCTCATGTGTCTATTACTGAGTTCATACTGTATTGGGTGGTAGTACTGGAGTACATTATATTAAAAGATGGTTCTAATGTCTTGGCCACCCTATTTAAAATGAATGAGTGAGCCAAAACATTAGAACCATAATGAATTCCAGTACGATTCCACTACACACTAATCTAAATAATAAACAATTAGTAGAATTATCACTTTCCTGAAAGCCTCAGCTTACAATTGAGAAATTATAACCTTCTAAAAGTAGATTTCATAGCATAGCTGTTGTACAAGATTAGATTGTACAGGTGTACCTTATAAAGTGGCCAATGAGTGTGTATTGTCCTCCCGCCTCACTCAGTCCACTCACCTCTGTGCTTTTTCACCACCAGCCTTTTGTCACCACTTTGCCTATTCCTCTCTCTGAGTTTGCTATCTAATGCTTTTTCCATCTTCTCAATGACCTTCAAAATTAAGATATCAGAAGTATAAAGGATATTTTCCCAACATATTCAATATAAGCTGATATTTGCAGAAAAAGATAGTCTGCTGTGAAATCAGTGGTGTTGTGTTGACCTTTTCCTGCTGTTTCACCGTAGCCTCCAAAACAGCCATCTTAGCCAAGTGATTCTGATGTTGCTGTAGTTGCTCCTGTTGCTGGTGGACTCTCTGAAGTTTTAGCAGCTCCTTCTCACTGTCATTCTTCTGCACAACACACAGAAAGAAAGCAGGATAATAAACTATATATCAAATATGAATTGTTTAAATTTCATTTGTGAACTGTATGACTAGTGTTTTTTCTGACCTTGATCAACTCATTCTGGAGCTGCTGGATCCTGTCCCTTTGCAATGCAACCTTAGTGGTTTCGCTGGCCAACTTGAATTTCAGAGAGGCTTCAAAAGAACATCAGGAAAAATTATACATCAGCATAAATCTGTGTAAAGATACACAGATACACGGTTGTAAAGATTTATATAGCCACATTAGAGTAATGTGGTGTCTTTTTGCATATGAGCTAACCATATCTTAAAATGTGAGTTGGCAT
Source organism: Ctenopoma kingsleyae (assembly GCA_032353495.1). NCBI lineage: Eukaryota > Metazoa > Chordata > Actinopteri > Anabantiformes > Anabantidae > Ctenopoma > Ctenopoma kingsleyae. The sequence continues at coordinate 14,467,487 of JAUBNQ010000025.1, read as the reverse complement.
TTGATATGTAAAGTCTGAAACTTGACAAATTTAGAATGATTAAAATGTCAGTCCTGGGACTTTTGAACAATAATGATCAAAACATCACTCAATAAATCTTTAAAATCCAATGGATTTTCTGTTGGATGTGACTAAAATCTAATCCCTTTGCTTTGATGCCAGCAGTGAGACCTTCAGGAACATCCTTTAACTGAGGGTCACAAACCGCCCTTGCAGATAAAGGACATACTACCCAGTGAGCTTATCGGTGTTCGTGCCCTAAATGAGCTGCCTTATCACAAAGCAGCACAGTCTGCTTGGGAATAGACACTCACAAGGATTAACAAACACAAGTGAGCCACCTTCTGCACCACTTCTTTATCTGCCAATGAAATGGCCTTAACATGGAGTGTACTGCTGGCTGGGCAGTAAACTTTTTAAATTCTAAATTAATTTGGGTTTTGATGAGTGTTCAGTTATATATAGTGATCAGTTATAGCTTTTGCACTGTTGTGGTTCAGGCCAATTTTAAAACTAAAAATGAGTGATACTTTTTTTTTGACTTACTGATATGGTCAGACATCTCAGCCTTGGTCATGACGTCAATGTCTGTGTCACCCAGCAGATATCGGCCAAGGTCCTGATGCAGAGACAAATCACTGCGGAGCTGGCTGTTTTCTGCCTCCAAAGCCACTATCTGTGTCCTCAGCAGTATGATGTCTTCTGCCATCTTGCTCATGGCTGCACGATAGTTTTCCACCTCCTGATGAGGAGATGCTGCCTGTCAGTATCACAATAGGAGCTTGGGATGGGATATTTGTTATAGTTTTTTTTTTTTTATCTCAACTTCAGGCTAGTCTCCCGTATCACTCATAGTAAAGCTGTGAATATTTGTTTAGTACAGTACAAGCCGGTTGGAGTGCAAGATTAACTTACCCTGATGCAATACATCAAGGTCATAGACAAAAGTTTTACGTGTGTGTCTTTCTTTTCTGTTTTTCTAAATGAGATTTCCAAAATGGGGCTAATGTCACACAACCTTCAGTAATATTCCCAGTAGCCTGGTAAGCCAATTTGATGCCAGGTGGTTGTATATGATCACCACCACTAGATGTCTCTCTGACCCCACCTCTCAAGAGTCTTACAAAAGGTGGTCAACAGCAAGTAGATGTTACATGTTCGTCACAAGGTTCAGTGTCTCAGTGAATAATTGATTTCTGCTGGCTTCGAATATGCACATGAGAAGTGACTAATGGGACATAACTCAGCCAAAAAGGAAAATCATCCCAAAGTGTGATGTTCATGTAATCTGTTGTTTATGGTTTTGTTACACTGTATTCATGACTCCAGCTTCTTAAATCCAGTGC
>JAUBNQ010000025.1:14412893-14455540 GCA_032353495.1 Ctenopoma kingsleyae | reverse complement strand
TTCTAAACCTTGTGGACAGCCTTCCAAGAAGAGTTTAAGCAATTAGAGTTCATGTGTGTGTAAAGGCAAGCGTCCCAGTATTTATGGCAACATAGTGTAGTTCCAGAAATGACAGCGCTTTATTTTTCAATTCCAAGCAACATGGAAATGTTACATTGAAATGAGAGTACCAGACCAAAGTTTAAAAGTTCAAATGTTGTACAAGAGACATGTTTATGTAATTAAACTTATGACATTTATAGAACTGAGCTCAGCCAGCAGAATGAGGCTGCATGCATCTCGGAGACAGACTCTGGTCCAACTGTGCTCTGTATCTGGCGATTTCAATCCTGAATCCTTCATTACCCTGGCATCTGGAGGCCATCTAATAAGCAGACTTTTCCTTGAAGCACAACTTCATTTTGTTTCTCTGAAATGAGGGTGCTGAATTGTGAGTAGCACCAAGGCCATGTTGTCTTTGTTTGAGGAAAAAGACAAACAGTCACTGAGGAAATACAAGGCACTAAGCTATGCACAGTCACACTGCCCTGTCTTTGTCTTAATATTTGCTTGTTCTGCTTGCCTGAGCCACCTGCACACTGACATATGATTTATACTGCAGGGATGTTCTATCAAATACCGATTAAATGGACTATTGAACCTTTCGATCTTTCAGGTTGGCCCAGCTCCCTCTTTCCAAAGCTAGACTAGTAATTTATGGTGTTGTAGAAACTAACACATCAATCCTCTTCCACAGAGCAGAAATGATGACATCTGCAGAGGTAGCAACTGTCAGAATTCTGCAGTGATGATGTGCCTCTCCATCCAGCAGCAGGCAACTAGTTGCGATGAAACCCCCCTGGCGCTGTCCATGGTGCTGAGGAGAACAAAAGCATCAAAGCTGAAGCTCTCCTCCTCGCTCCTCTCATACAGGGAGGGAGAGTAGAGGGGGAGGCACCATGTGTACTTGATTCAATTATGCAGTCTGTGAGGCCTCCCCTGGGAGCAGGCTGCAAAGAAGGGGGCTGCAGGCCTGTCTAACAAAGACGTTCAACCCACCCCTTTGCCCCTACTCAATCCACCTCATTAGTCAGCCGAGTGAGTGTTGATCATCTCAAACAGCGTCTTCACCAAACAACTGTAAGAAGAGGAACATATCTTCTTCTGACTCTCTATCAGGCTGAAGTGAAGCAACAAGATAAATAAAAAAGTGAACCCTTTTTTGGATTTTTGGTGGTGCTGGTGAGTAGTTGCAATGCAGAGACCTATTAAGTGAAGAAATATATTTTGTGCATGTTGTATATACTACTATTTGTTTAGTGTATGTGCATACCACTTGTTATGTTGCTGATGACTGCAAGTTAAAATTTCATTTCTGTAAGTTAATATACTGTATGATACTGTTTATATCAGTCAATACTAGTTAAGTTTAATCCTGCAGCACAAACAGAAACTGACACATGAAGTCAGAATGAGAAAATAAACCAGTTGCAATATCTCTGTCAGTCCAAACTGTGTGAGAGCATCAATAAAAATCATATCTCTTGGAAAACATCTGCCATGTCTGCTATCTGACTCACACCACTGAAAGTCCGGCGTGTTTTAAAGTTTCCTCTGTATCACAGAGAATAAGCAGAGCATTTAGCCTTCTTGAATGTCAGACAGATAAATATTGTCCAGCCACATTAGTATTCATTCACTGTACTGCTGGTGCTTTGAAATACAACAGATGTCTGTGTTTCTGCATTTGTACGTTGTCAGAATTGCTTAGAAGTAATGGTAGCATTTCAAAGGATAAAAACATCTGCTTGGTTGACTTTAAGCAGTGTCGCGCAATATCTGTCAACACCAGTCTGTTGGTATAATGTTTTCAAGACCACTAAACAGAAAAGTGAAACATAGCAGCAAAGCTGAAAACATGTCAGTGCTTTCACTGATGTTATAGGAGTTGGTAACACAGATGTGAGGCAGAAAATGTTTGGATAGGACCAGCGTGATATATGGTGATTTATCCCTCAGCATACAATACTTTGGTTTCCTAATTACATCAACCACCACACAATAAATCAAACTCTTAATCCAGTAATAATTTAGATTTACACAAGTAACTGTCAGTTTGCCATTGTCATCACAGATGGACAAAAAGCAACCTCATGCACCAATCTGTTCTATCACAGTCACCCTACCTGCTCACGTGCACTCACATCTACTGACAGGCCCACCAACCTGCAGTCTGACAGACACACCTGCTGTGCTCTGGGACCACTTGGCTGTTTTAGCAATCATTGCCATCATAGGAACCAGAGATAATTACACAGTTTCCACCCACCAGGCTGGTCTGCTTTGCTAAAACCGTATTGCTCCAGTGCAGCAATAACACTTGTCTAAATGAATGCACAGCACTTTACTGCACAACTGACAGGGTCCATTTATTCTGCCGTCCAACTGGAAAGAAAAAACAAATTAATTTGGCACTTAAGGCCCCCACCCTTGTGAATAATGTATCACCATTCCCTGAAACCACAACCCCCACACCAAAATCACCACCATTATTTAGCCCTCTTCTTATGATTTCCACTTTTAGGTAACACAACTATTAGAGAGTCCTTAATCAAAGTCTTTATTCCTTTATACAGAAAGATGAATTATGAGTGTCTGATCTCAATCTGTTCTCATGAACAGTGCCATTTATCTTGTGATCTTACTACATTTGTCTAAAGCAAGCATTTGTTCACCATCTTCCATTAAATACAGTGGAAAAAATCCACCTGTCACTTTGTGCTCTGAACACAAACTAATAGATCTACACATTTTTCAAGATCTAGTTAAAAGCTTTATCTTTCAACTAAAAGCCAGGATTGTGTTCATGCTACACTTGTTGTTAGTTACTGCCTCTTTTATGGTCTGACTGTAAGAATAACAGCTCTCTAACAATTATCACTTGTGCACCCAGATTCTAGTAACACCTCTTCTCCTCCCTCTGGGGAGAACAGGCGTTGGGCTTTACACCCTCTTGTGTCCCATTATATTTATGCAAATTAGACTAAAATAAGGGGAAATCAGGGGCCATCATTTCCTGTTAGTGCTAATTAACAATAAATGCTATATTGTATACATAATGTATGAAGCCCTCCCTCTATGCAGATATACATCATGACCTTGAGCATAAGACCACGTTCAGATTTTTATACCAAGAACTCTCAATTTTCTTCAATCTGACTTCACACAAAGGATATTAGTCAAATAGTGACAACACACTGTTTGAAAATCATTGTCTGGGAAGATAATACTTTTGACTATTAATATCATAGGCTACATCTTGTCAATGAACCAAGCCTCTTATGGAGCCAAACAGAAGAAGAGAGGTAGAGCAGACACATACGTAGGTGATGAGACACAACACATTTGACACATTACATTTGCCACTCTGCTCCTGAGAGCTAGTAAATGGTATTTCTCCGTAAAGAGGGGCTGCATTCAGATAATAATGTTGAAAAGCAATTATTAAAGAGCAATAAAATATGTTTAGTACCTTCTCCAGGGAAGTGATGCATGTATTATTTTAGTAATTGAGTAGAGAAGTGAGCCCCATGGCTATTTGGGTGACACCTTGTACAAAAAAAACAAACAAACAAAAAAAAAAACAAAGTGAGAGAAGAGAAAATGTATGATATTCATTTTTGTTATACACACAGTTTGCAGTTTCTTAGGTACATCTAGATAAAACTAATGCAATTTACACAACAGTTCTGCAATAGATCTTCTGTTCACTAAGTTAATGGAGTTCAGTTACGTTTTTTAAGAGGTGTTCAAAAGTATGATCTGTAGTTTGTGCTGCTGTTGAAGTGTTCTGCCATAAATGAAAATGTGAAAGACTTATTAAAATGATCAAAAGTGCAAAATGAAGACAGTTACAGAAAGACAAGGAATGGCTGTTGTCATGGCAACACATTTAACATCACATTCTGTGCCACCTATAAATTAAAGCTATGCAATTAAGCGCCTCACTAACACTTAAGGGGAGATTGTCTAACTTCCTGCCCAACTTTCTGATATCAGTTTGTGAATATATCAGTAGCATACAGGCAACAGAATCCATAATGGTGCTGGAAATATTTTAGGAATATTCATAACTGTATAAACACTAAACAGTTTAATTTCACATTTTTAATCCCTGTATATGTTTGACTTTGGTCCCGACGTTACCTGTGGTTAAGAAACAGCATCTGGTTAGTAAACCTGTCTTGTTGCAGAAACTGAAAGCTGTGATTCCGCACAAGCTGTGTCTCAAGGGAAAAAACCTGGGAGACCTGCAGTAAACACAAGGGAGAACCACAGCAACACACAACAAAGACTCAATGTGGCTTCAGGAAATTATCTGCATTCATCAAAAATTAAAACATACTCTGAATCCATCTTTAGTCTACTGTGAATCTATATTAAGCACAGCATGTCCCTGGGATAATGAGAGAGTCTCTGGGCGGGAATGAGAGGACATGACGATCAACAGTTGGCACAGCGAGGCTGATCCCAGCAGGCAGTGCTGTTGTGGCATAGCTGGGGTGAGAGCGTGCCCAGCACCTGTCTGGTGCCCTGAGGGGAGCTGGCAGATGGTACTGAAGCTGGGGTGTGCATCCTCATATACTGAGCACAACTAAGCCGTACGCCCTGGGAGAAAATGCAAAGAAGGAGGGCGCCTGCAGGTGAGGAAAGGAGGCAGTGCTAAGCAGAGGGGACTTTAATGGACAGGGCTGGAGAGGGGCTAAAAGGGTCAGAACATGCCCCAGGCAGACAGATGTTTCGGCTCATTAGGGTGCATAAAGCTGGTCTGCATACATTACAGAACAACTGTATTATTTATGTCTGCGATATCTGCATATTTCTGTAACCTGTCTCTTGAAGTAATTTCTGACTCTATGCTGTTATGTATACCTGTAAGTGCAGTCTGCAGTTTACTTAATGTCAATGCTGAATATTCACTACAAACTGCTTCATTGCATCTATATGTTCTAGTAGGTTGAGCACTGTTTAAAAAGACACAGAGATCGCCAAGAGTGTCATTTACAAACCAACTGATGAGTGCTTATCCACAGAGACATTTCAGTAAAAAATTTCATTGGCTTGAGGCTCCTCAGAGCCCACACAAAGGTCACCGGTGACACTGGCTCCAGAGCTCCTTATTGATTCCCAATTTATCACCATTATGCCTGACAATTACAGACGGAACTAAAATTCTAATCATGGAAATACATTCAGTGTGAGGATGCATCTGGAATTGTATCGTGCCAATACATGTATAATTCAATCTAAGTTGAATATATTCCATCTGGTGCATCAACATGTGCTGTCACTGAATCGTAATTTTGCAACTTTTGGTGTTAATATCAAAACAGTTATTTCAAAATGATTTAAAATAAACTTGAAATATAAAAATGATATAAAAATGACAAAAGTTTACCTCACAAATAGAGATGTAATAGGCTGACAGATAACTGTCAGCATAACTCTGCTATTAGATAAAGGCAATCAAAATAATCCATATGCAGGTAAATTCTAATAATAGCCTACAGACCTTATGGTTTAATTATGATTTAATTTTTTATTGTTTGCGTATCCACTTGAATAAAAAGGATCGAATAGGGTCTCACAGGAAATAGAAGTTGAGCAAGTTTATGATGATGAACCAACAACATGAATTAGTATTATTTCAAACACTTTGATACTACAATGCAATTAAATTCATGTCAACCTAAATACTAAAATTATTTATTGTTTATTATTCTGTACGCCTAGATAAATAAGGAAACCTAGCAATTATAGAGACTGGCTGTCTAGAACCTACAGGCACATTCATTATTTAGAAGTGGAGACATTTTCATATTTTATACCAGCAAAAAATAAATAAAAAATAAAAACAGAGCTATGTGGCTGTATGGAGAGAGTGAGAGTGTATGAAGTCTGTTGCTTCCCTATGCACAGATGGTGGCAGAGCAGGATGTACCAACCTGTAATTTTGCCCACATGCACATGCACATGCACACACGTGTACACACATACATTCAGTATAATCACATATGCATGAATGCATATGTAAATATTGCCCTCATACACACCCACACATAGATGCTGATCAGCCAAGTCAAGAGATCATTCTATGGCACAGGAAGTACAGTCAGACTGGTCATTTAAAAAGTTGTCTGTAGTCCAAAAGTCCAGAAGACCAGAAGTCAAAACACAACATAATTAATTCTGTAATGAAAACATTTTTTTTACAGTAATATAAGCAATCCAGACATGTCGATCAAAGACTGACTGTGGTTCTCAGAGACATCCAAGGCCAAGCAGGATAATTAGTGCACTGGAACAATCAATATGCCTCATGTGGGGGTTGAATTCAATTGAAAAATGCAATCTAAGGGAGAGTCGTAAGTGAACTGCAAAGAAAAGCAAAACCCCCAAAACAGGCGGAATATATAACGATGTGAGAGATTTACATCAGTGGGAGGAATTCCAGTCACTGTGTGTAAGCAGTACATACCAGGTGCAGGCTGTCCAGCTTTTTAAAAACCACCAATATTCATTATTTATATCCTAAACAGACTGAGAAGTACACAAGACATTGATTACTAACAAAAGCTAATGAGATATCCTCAGTCAGCATACAGGGAAATTGTAAACACAAGAGACAAATGGCAAGACCTAAAGAGAAGAAGACAGATAGACAGGAAGATGAACGAAGGCGAGGGCTGAGCAAATCGATTGTCAGAGGAAGACTAGAGGTCCCACTGGGGGAGAGGGCCCTTTTAGCGCCGTATGAGGAGAGAAGGATGACATTTCCCCTTTGAGGTGTTGAGTGTGCAGTAGAGGATTGTGCCATGATGGCCAGAATGGAAAGATGCACGATAGGAGAGTGTGTGGCCACAGTACTCTGTGGCGTGACAGACGGTGATAGCAAGTGACAAACAGAGCTCTCTGACAGAGGAGAGGAAGACATGGCGGTTCTCCAGACTCCAGCTTCCCACTATGACTCTGGGACATCAGCCATGCCCTGCCCATGTCCTCCCATTTACAGTTACATCAAGAGAAACACAAAGCTTTCTCTTGATGCCTGGAGGCTTTTGGATACATAATCCCATCATTTTTCTGGAAGTACTTCAAGGGGAAACCCAATTAGAAAAGAGCCTGACAAGAGCACCTGAAATCAGCCCTGCAGAGTGAGGTGTGGAGGGTGGAAGCACGAGGGTGGAAAACATACTTTGGTCACTCTTGCTGGTAGTGGGGTGGAAAGAATCATGACATTGCAGAGCAAATGACACATAAAAAAACCATCTTAATTATATTATTATTCTAATTTTATTGTAAAAAAAATACAACAAATGTTCAGCTGTCACTGTCCTGAATATATCATTTACATTAAATTGAGTGATGGAAACATGGCTTCTGTGGAAACAGAAAACTGCTCCCAGATTTTCAGAATAATAAGAATTTGTAATGGCTATGCCCCCACCCACAAAATCCATAAATGGAAACATGATGTGGGTGTCGACTGCTGTCCCTTGTACAGATTAAGGTTCTGATGCTCGGATAGGAAATCCATTTGAGCGAACAAAATAAATAAAACATTGAGTTGCACAATTTGCACCTTGGCAACAGCTTTACTATTATTAGATGACCAGAAGGTGCAGGAGAAAAAAAGGTGGAAAAGCTCAAGCCAAGATCACAAATGACACGGTGACGACAGAGACCCTGTACTCGTGCTCACATTTCATCTACTATTATTATAATTTTTAAAGTGAAATAAAACAAAAAATAATAGTAACCATCCAGTAGGCTACAGAATATTTTAAAGGTAATCTAAAAAATTTTCTTTTGAAATGGCTCTTTGGGAAGGACAATAGGACTATTATAGAAATAATTTGGCATTTAAAGGAATATACTTATTTGGTTTTTGATAAGAGCAAGAAGATCAATAGCACTCTCACTGTATCTGTAGGAAGCTACATCTAGTAGCTTGTTAGCTTTGCATAAAGACTGAAAACATAGTACAGCTAGTCTGGATCTGACTGAAGGTAACAGGTACTCCCATTAGCACCACCCAAATTCACTTAAATGAACATGTTCCATTTACAAAATGTAAAATACAATGTAAAGAGTACATGTCAAATAAAACCAGTGGAGACTCCAGTAATATAAAAAAGTCCAGTTGCTTCATATTAAGTATAGAGATGTGACTATGTGATATCAGTTTTCTGATCTAACAGGAAACAAGAAAGAAGAAAAACACCCCCAAAATGTCAATCTGTTTCTTTAAAAATTACCCAATATACGGACACTGGTGATAAAGCATCACTTTAACAGAAGTCTAATAGATAATGGCGGCTCATTTCACCACATAAACACAAGCACATTTGTCTGTCAAATTCTAGCTGTAAGCAGTGTTTTTAGCCTGTAATGTACAGGGCAGCTGTCCATTGTCTCTCTTAATTGATGTCAAAGCCCTGAGGTGCATTAGTATGCTACAGGATGTGCCCATGCTGGTGTGCATTTGCCCTCCCTGTAAGAAAGACCCGGCCTCGCCCACCAGCTGCTAAATACAGCCAGAGCATATTGATCATGCCGTTCATGGAAGCAGAATAATAGGAGTGCCATATTTTTTCTGTCTGAGCTGTTTGAGTGCTAGTTAGAAACATTATGGGCCTCAGTGGGTAGAAGACCTACTGTAGAGGTTTCTTCTTTGAGTTTTTCCATAGCCTGCAGGACTGCCTAAAAGCTTGACTGATTTATGAGAGAGGAAAGACAGAGAAGGAGACAGAGAGCATGCACGCCACAAATCCCTCACCGTCTAATTTGCAAGCATCTCACATTGCACATCTTTACTGGTCAGTTCAAGATATGCAATATCACATACAGATATGTAAACCCATGCTATGTAATACCACCTGGTGGGTAGGTGATCAGCGGAAAAATTCAGTTAATATCAAATCTCACTTTGTTTGATTAAGTTAGAATCATTTCATCTCACTGGCGCAGCGCTTTGAAAAAAGAAAACTGAGATAGGGTATCTTATCAGATATTCAAAATCTAATTAAAGTAAAATGATTTGCTGCCATTATAACTGCTTGAATTCACAGCCTGTAAACCTCTCCTTGCATCTCACTGGATATTCATCACCACCAGAGGATTTAATCCATTTATCAACCAAATATTTGGAAATGTGGAGACGATAATAAATATGTTACCTTGCTTATGTTGGATTAGAGGAAAGGTGCTCACCTCAAACCCTGTGAAAGAGAGATGAGGCTGCTGAGGAAGGACGCAGACGTTCCTGAGCAGAGACCTCAACTGGAAAAGAGTGGTGAGAGAAACAAAACAGGCACAATGTGACATATGAGCATAATAATATCATTGCCACAGTGGGGCAGTAGTCCATTAAGCTATAATTCAGTACTAGGATGAAATATCCTCAGTATGAACATTCACTGCACAATTCACCTGGGTGAATTTAAGACTATATCACTGATCTTTGGAGAATAAAAAAAGAACCACAGGACTTCACAAACAGTGATTATGTGTCAGAGCTCTCAAGAGGGTCTTACATTAACAATGCTGCACAAATCAATGTTTATGACCATCATAAAAAAACTGCAAACCAGGATGCCCCCAAAGCCCGATTCGTCCATAAAAACATTCTATTCAACCAGCTTCAATCTGATTTAACCTGAAACCAGTCAGTTAGTGCTTCATCTCAGTTTAGCCCTAAGTGCAGATGAAGAACACTGGAGCACCAGTGCAGTATTATTCTTTACAGGCCTTCAGCTGATAATATATAATATTAATCATGAAGATATTCAAAATTACTGCTTGGGGCAGAATATAAAATAGGCCAAAAGTCACAGGATATTTTCTGTGTCCTGCCCACATGAAACAGTCAAAGATTATTCTGATGGACGTTCAACCCATAATACATAAGACTGAACTCCATACCCTGGGTGACTGTTCACTTTGACTTACTCTAGTTGCCTTGTAATAGTAGCTCAGTCATCATAATATTTATTACTTTTGGCATCCTACAGAAATGTATTTGTGTGAGTCAAGAATACACTTGATTGATGTGTAAAGTGGTTAGAAAAATGAGAGTGTTTAATCAATGTATTTTAGTCTCAGACTGGTGGTGATGTCTGTAGTTTTGGAACATATCATAAAGCAGATCTGAAAAATCTATTTTAACATTTTAACAGGTACTCATAATGAGATGTTAACTAGGCAATGTAGGCAACTTATCATCTTATTTTTTTATGCAATAAAATATATAAAATCTCCCAGCTATAATTTTAAAGATAAAATATGTTTAATACAAAGATATTTGAAGAAAAGGGAATGTAATGGGATACGCATATAGTTACACAGGAAAGGGTAAAGAAAGCATGGATTATTCATGTCTATTCCCACAGTGCAAACTGCTCCTTTTTGATGGATAGTGCCTGGGGCTCTTCACACTGCTCAATACCAACAGTCCCAGGCAGCCCAGGCTCACACTGCTCTACACAGCCAGGATGATGTGCTCCCCCAGAATCACAGACGGGGCCAGCGGCTCTCATCTCCCTCCACTATAGTCAGACATAATGATGGTGTGTGGTCTGAGGTGAACCTAAATTTAAACTAGAGCATTGAGAGGAGGGTAGTAGAGCAGAGAGGCAGCAGGAGACAAGTGCTGACAGTGTTTGACTGAGATTGTTTTAGTTTAACTGAAGGAGAGAATGTAACACAGATGGAGCACAAGGGTCTGTCACACCAGCGAGATGACATGAGGACGGTGCAGAGGGAAGGTGAAAGGTACGCAAAAGCACTGTCACCTTCAGCACAGAGCTGTAGCATTTACTGAACATACTTCTCTGTGCCAGTTTGTGATCCAGACTTAGAGTATGTCTTTGTGTGGATGGGTGAGATCACCTGGACTGGCTCCAAGTGGTTGTGATGCAAAAGCTGCAGGGGTGTTAAGGCAGGAAGATAGTGGATCTCTGAATGTCAGCCACATGGAGTACCATCACTACAGATACAAAGACATATTTTATTTATATATTTATATTTTATTTTATTTTAATTAAATTTTTATTTATGTGTTGTTAATCTTACTGTGGTTAATTATATTTGTGGCATATTTTGTGTTGTCAGTGAGATCAGTGTGTAACTCGTTATTGCTGGCTATTTTGGAACACTCTTGAAAAAGAAATTCATACACAGGCTTTCTAGTTACAGGTTAATTTGAATAAATTGGAAATAGAGAACATTAATACAACAAATGATAATGTATAGGACCTTAAATACAGTGCCATTTATATTCCGAAATACAGAAATTCAGAGGCTGAAACTACAGAAATAAAACAAATGCATGCAGAGAGATCTGGGTTTAAAAGAACTCCTGTCTTAAATGATGTGCTCAGTCTGCAGCACTGAAATAGCTTTCCCTCTACATGAGCTCTGAACTGAGGGTGAACCTGAGCTTTTTTTTCCACAACTCCATTTATAAAGAGGCCTCTAGACAGTGTCTGTAGAGTATTTGCCAAATTCTCCTTGGCAGAGAACTTAAAGATGTTCAATAAAAAAATACCAACATGATGTGGGTCAAATCTCAATAACAAATGTTGCCTGAAGCAATCGACACCCCAGACAGCAAGTAACAGTGTAGACTGTCTGGCCCACTTATGGGAAACTGAGTAATCTTGAGATTTCACACTTTCAACACATACCATACCATTTCTTACCACTCAGCTAAGGTGAAGATGGATAGCAAATGAACTCATGTAATGGTCAACTAAACATTCAAAACACCTTAGCAACAGTTAGAATCCTTCATGCTGAGAACCTCATTGTCAACCCGTGACTTTGCTGTCCTCCAATGAGCTTGTTTCGCTGCAAAGGGGAGGAGGCAGTCATAGACAAATAAAGCAGGGACTCAAACAAAGGGAGGAGGCTTCAGAAACATTGCATTACCACTATTGGACTATCAGTATTCCCTTCACATTCACAGCTATCACTCTCCACACTCACTGAGAGCGCCATTTAACACTGTCTGTGTAATCATTCAGTCACTTAACAGGCAGAAATCATTGCTCTGTGAATGAGCAGACCCATGTTCGACAGTTACAATCAGCACTGAAATCTTTTCCTGGTTTGGTGAGCAGATCAAGTCAAAGTCATTTCACACAGATATATATTGTGTTGCCAGTATTTCCTATAAAGGATATGTTGCATTAACTGTTTCTTAGAACCACATGCGGCAAAATTTACCCCTAAAATTAATGTTTTTCCTCAGTAGCAGAGAGACTTCAGAGACACATGCAGGTCAATACGTTTCTATTCTTGATGTTGCAGTTCAGTCACTACTTGAAATGTTAGCTATATCACCCAATGCAGGGATTGGAATTTATCAAGCATGCTTCATTTACCATTTATATTGTTATTAGTCTGATCACACATTCGCATCATTCAGCTTCGACATAACTACAGTATGTGTTTATGTGTAAGTTCTGACAAGAGGTTGTGCCATAACATTTCAAATGGCTCCAATCTTCCAATTGTGTGCCAGCTATGGTTTAAATTACATAGGCTATTATATTTCATATCAGTCACAGATTCAGTTAAAACTTCTCTATTCTTATGACAATGACAAACTGAGTTTTATCAGCTCATTTTGTTCCAGGCTGGTGAAATCTTTCAAACTAGATTTACTATAACAACAATGTTATAAGTACAATGCTGCACACCCGAGCTCTGCATTTAGAACATTTTTAAGCATAGAATGATGACAGATCATGCCTTCCTGTTTCTTCTGTACCACATTCAATTACAGAATTAAAAAATTTATTTATTCTACAGTGGCATATGCAGTGGGACTACTAGAGAATATTTAGAATGCCACCTTTAAATTCAATAAGGTATCTGTCAAAAATTATCCCATCATATTCCTAATTAAATGACCCATAGCAAACCGATGAAACTTGACCCTGAGAGGTAAATTTCTGTTATTCTTTGTGCTGTTCTCTTAGCTCTTTATAACGTACTGTAATCTAAAGCTCAGCCCACACATCATTACACAATAACTTTATCCTATTTGGTGGTGTTTTACTCTTTGGCTGCTCACCCTCCCTGTAGGCTTGTAGATCTTGTAGCGCAATGGAGAATCTATCCTCCTGGGAGAGGCTGTGTGTGGGCTGGTGGGTGCTACTGATCACCTCCTGACTCCTCCACCCACGGGACTCATCCACTCCACTCTGCCTGAAAATGCAGAGATGCAAACATCTACAATATGCTCAGGAGGAGATAACACACATTTTTGACGATCTAAGGTAGCCAGTTAGTTTTTCTAAGGAACACCAATTTGTAAACCACACAACTGATGTTCATGTTGTCACCTGGTTATATGAAATGTTGCATTTTGTCAAAAAAAGGGGAAAAAAATTTTTTATTTTTAAAACATTTTTATACTATGTGTTACTGTGTTTTATACAGTGTCTGACCAGTTTTTACATTCTACATGAGACAGACAAGTGGCGTCCTCATCAAGATGACACAGCTGTCATTTGCAAGATGTTAAAGAATACATTTCAGACATTAGGACTGCAGGTCAAAATGCCTGACCATCAAAACCTCTGAACAGGCTAATCAAATATACTCCCTCTCCCTTCAGAAGTCTAATCCGTCTTAGTGAGGAAGAAAGAAACGTGCCACCTGCTTCCAGTCATACAGCTCAAAGCGTGACTGCCCTTGTGACATCACACTGCCCTTAATCTCATGAACAAATGCATAGCTTCATCTAGATGCCACTGCTGGATCAGGACTTACTACTGCGACTACTTACTTTTTATGTTTTTCCATGTGATGGGATCACTTACCATTTGTATTTGTTTGCAGAGTGGGATGAGGTTTTTTTTTTTTAGTCCTTAGACTGTCAAAGACCTCACACCTTACTTGTATAATATTACTCTACCAATTCAACTATATCAAACATATTCAATATAATCGAATAAAGTCAAATTACACACACAAAACTATGTAGTGAGGGTGATAATTGACTTTCATAGTGAGATTGAGACCCTCTCCACATCTCATCTTTCTGATGTCCAGCAACTAGGGGAACAAATGGGACACCTTATAAATGTCTACGATTTACAGGTTGAAGATCCTGTGATTTCTACCAAGTTTGTGTCACTGTGCTCAGTTGAGAAGATGATTTTATCTATGCAAAATTTATGAAGATATATTTAGCATAAAACATCAAGCTGAGTGAATTTGACTTGTCAAAATCTCTGCAGTAAGTCCACCACCTCAACCTCCCAAAAAACACATTGTAGAAATAAATTATTTAAAACCAATCCAGTATTTTGTGTTAAAAACAGTGTTGTTACCTCACAACTGCGCACACGTTTTTAGGATCAGACCAGACCAGACTGGCATCTGAAGTGTACTGAAAAAGTAGAGCAGTAGTGTTCAGATGAATATTTGTATTAAAGTTAGCTTCAAGGTTCTGTTGCAGTAGCCCATTCAGTATAACATGGGTTATTTAAACAAGGATGGAGATGTCAAGCTGCATTAGCATCCAGGCAGACTCTGCACCCAGAGGATTCAGCATTGCCAGGAAGATCAGTCATTAAATTTGCAGCCGTTCTGCAGAGCTCCACTGTCTGCTTATGGGATCAGGAATAATGTTTTATGGCCAGGATGCTTTTACCACTGTGCAGGTTCATATTTCTGATCTACCTCACATTTAAAGAGATACCTGGAATATAAGACACAAAGGCCTAAGATATTTTTGTGTACTCTGGTTGTAGAAAGATAGATATTGTTTTTATTTCTTAATTGCAGAAGAGAAGATGTCCCATCTTTAAACAGCACTGAAAGTGCACATTAACATTTTATAGAATACTAATAAGACACCAGCTATCAAAAAGGACTATGTTAAAAATATAAGGCTGTGGATTATAGCCTTGCTCTTGTTTCTATATTTGTTTTATAACTGAAAACAAGGGTGTTTACATTCATTATAGGCTTGTGAATTTCAAAATAAAAGTTGAACGGTGTAGTGTTTGGCAAAATTATTCAATGAACTGATCTATGAACGTCTATATGAAGTCTGTTTATGAGAAAATAATATAATATAATTAATATGATTACTAAATGTCTTACAGAAAAGGACTATTTTCACTATAAAACAGAAAATGGACAACTAGAAAACTAACAGCAACTTGCAATTTCTGAATCAATTCAGTTTTTGTTGAGGCAGTCATTATTTCACAATGCCGTTGTCTACTGTTTTTTATTGCTGTCATAATCATTTGCCACTCCTGCTGGCAGATTTTCCTGGCTACAGCAGCAAAACATGACTTTGTTTACAGCGCTTTGTTCATTTATTGTAAACAAAGAATTTTTGTTGTTTCTCATTTTGAGTGCCCTTCCCCCGTCAACCTTTTGTCTCTGAAAGCCCTGGTTTGTTGTTAGAAGTCTTCAATTGGAGCCCGGCTGGCCTGCCTCCTCTCCTGCCTCAAAGCCAGTTGCAGATGAAAAATTTATGACTCTATGCCTTGAAAACCTCACATTCCATTTGAAGTGCTGCTGTTCCTCTGATGCTGCCCCCACTGATGGAGACTGCATCTGCCGTCTTCATTCGACCAGTGCTTTTCCTCACAGTGGGAGTGCAGGGAGAGAGGGGTGGGACAGTGTCCACAGCTATATACTCATTCATAGGTATTCACTCATCAAGGACTGATTGTTATTGCTTGTGTGCAATAATAAAACACTGATGCTTTTAAAAGCCACTGACTGTAAACCCACCCCCTCAAAGTTTCTATTGTTGATGTTTGTCTTATTTTTGGGTAATATCTTTGCAACTTACTGCTCAATGGGAGTACCAGCTTAATAAAAGCCCTCTCTGGTATACACAGTATTGGCATTTTACTTAAATTACATCTATTTCACAGTGTAAGACATTATTTCAAAGGCCAATGTTGGCAGCCATCTTACACTTATATAAATATATAAATTAATATATAAATTTCCCACATTGCCATGGCAGCCTGTCCATTAGCATTCACTTTTTTAATTAAACTTTATTTAACTTAGTTAAATTCTAGTTAAAGATTTATTTCTTCTCAAAAACAAGGAAAGAAAAGCGGTTTCTTTTCCAAAATAATGTTCCTGTAGTAAGAGTAGAATTTTCAAAGAACTGCAACACAACCATTGACGACTTTTTTTGGAAATAACTTTTACAGCTAGTCAGTGAAGATTCATCTGGATGAAGTTATCTGGAAGGTGAGTGTCATGGCGGCTGGACTTCTTTCTTGTTAGATCTAAACATAGTGAATTATGACACATGAATTATACACCTACCTTTGAAAAACTGCAGCACAAACACAATAGCATCATGGGACTTTTAACAGTTCCCGGATTTTGCATTTACTGTTCATGTTCATCTCCAAATGTGGATAATTTGTAACACTTCAGATGTGATATATACACTGTTTAAACACTGTTCAAATGTTACCTTAATTTAGCAGTGGACAATTTAATCACCATTCGTAATGACAATGACAACCTCTCTGTCAGGGCTGAACGTAGGCGTCTTCTCCCAACACCTTCACATCCCTGAGAACCGAGGTTTTTTCAGAGCCCCTTGAGATGCACGAATAGAAGAGTCAATCAAAAGAATATGCTAAGGAGTGAATGAGTAACACCATATATGCAGATTATGGCATTATCTTCACAACCATGTTCCTATCAGCAAAATGACTTACAGTGCACAGAACCAATTTCCAAATGGAAAGTCTTTTAAAAATAACGAAAATAAAGATGAGAACAGGATAAGATGCTCAGTTTGCTTCTAAATGTGAGACCATACATGCAGTAGAGAAAATACCAATAATTAAGATTTGACTTACAGCAACACATTGCAGAAGAATTCAAAGACCTTGGCAGAGTCTACTCTCATGCATCAAGTCACAATGGTTCCTAAGCAACAGGTAATTTCACAACACATAGGTGCAGCAGCTGCAGCAGCTTTTCATAGCAGGGTTTCAGGCCAATTTAAAGTCACATCAGATGGCAACCTTGAGCCACTCAATATTGTTCAAAGCGCTGTTCAAAGCTGGGGGGGGCGATGTCACACTTTTCACTGGAATAATTAGTTGAGGACAATGAAGCAGCATTCATCTTCAGCAGCAAGGTCTGCTCTAGTGCTACATGGATCAACATTCCCCTGCACAACCAGCAGTTTCCAGGCATAGACTTCTCAGGTTGCCGAGTTTAAACCAACTCATCACATGATGTTTTGCATGAAGGTCCCATCGGCTTGTAGAGTTATCAAACTGTTCAGGCAAATCTCAGGCTTGGACTTATATGACTATATGACTGCGTAAGACTGTGTTATAATATCATACTGTGAGAAGAGACTATTCAAAAAGTCGTGTGATAGACAGTGGTCAAAAAGAGCTGAAAAACAAACTCACTGTAAGAAAGCCTGTCAGTGTAATCAATATGTTTGAACACAGTCACATAGTATTAGGAAAATATGCATCAAATTCAGAATTATGTTAAAGTGGTCAAGTCTGGAGATATTCTGTATATTTCTTCCTTAACAAATCCTGTTAACTATGTAGCCAAAGTCTGATATAGCTCTTTCCGCTGTATCATAGACCTCCATTATTGCCAAAAACATGTACAAACAAAGCTGTCTCTTGCAGAAGATAAATGCTCAGTACCACATCAAATCTCTGAAAATGTAAAAGCTCTACTTCCACCTGTTTGAGTGAATGGATGAAGAATAAATGGGATTGAGGCACAGTGACACCGATAGTGGTGAAGTTAAATTTATCTTAGAGAGCTGTTAGAAGCTAATTGGTATTATTTTTTTCTTGGCACTTATTGACAATAAGAAAAATACAGAATAGCATGTGAGGGAAATGATCACCTCTAGTGTTTACCTTACAGAACACTGACATTGCACCACGTTATTTCTCAATATTACATCTGTCACAATTCACTGATAATCTTAAAAATGTATTTCCTGGAATATATTGACCTTGACAAAGTACAATTTTTAACACACAAACAAGGCAATTAATACTCAACGACCCAGACTCTTCATGTCAAACATTCTGATATCCTTAAGGAACACAAACAGCATTGACCACATTGTTTGAGATAAAGGTAATTTGTAAAAGTCACATTTAAAGCATTTAATGACATTTTATGGAAATAGTTATTTACATTAGTTTTTATTATATTATTTATATTATATTATTTAGAAGAAAACATTTATATATTTTTGTTATGTAGCACAGTGTTAAATCAGCAGCAGCAGTACCATTCACACACCATCTATTCATACTTATATCTGCATGTCAGTATATAGATACAGTATGTGGTATTATAGGAGTAGCAGTGAAATGTTATTCTCACTGTTCCCTCAGACTCTGCACATAAGCAAGCCTCAAATGTTATCATTTTGGTTTGGGGATTCAGCAAATAAAGCTTTGTGCTGCTGCTGATAGACAACAACACACTACTAGGTCATGTCTCACGGGACTCCAGAGTAGTCAATAATTCAGAGGGGAGCAAAAAAATTTATAAGGAGGCAGAAAGATAGTGGACAGCAAAGAAAAAATAAAATAAAATGAGATGGAGGGGAGTATAGAAGCTAACTCCTGTTTGCCTGCTCCTGACTCCTGACCCAGAGCAATAACATGTCAGCAGAGGCTTTTAGGGATTCTGCCCGTCAATCAACGAGGCACTTGGTAAAGGGGAACAGTCAATATGGAGTAAAGGAAAAGAAGTGTTTGTCTTTTATTTTCTGTGGTTCAAATTTTAATCACAGAAATATGTCTTATATGATACAATATCCCAAAGAATATGTTGCAGACACAGTGGACAACAGAGCAATGGAGCATGGTGTCTGCAGCGCAAATGCAAATCACTGCAGATAATATTTGCATGAGCTGCAGTTAGCAGGGTAATAACCGTATGAGTGATGATGTGAGATATTAAACTGGCCAGCAGCATGTTCACAACTGACAAACCAACCAGACAAATGATGACCAGCTACAAAAACAAATTCAACACAGGGTACAGAAAATTTTTTCTGTGCGTAACAGATTATTTGCCTTGTGAATAGAATGAAATACTTTCCAAGTACAAGGTAAACGCTTGTTCTGATGGGAAGAAATATACTGTATTTATTGTGATAAGTTCAGTATAACAAATAATATAATTATTACAGGCAGTCAAATAAGAGTTATTGAACATCTAAAAAGCCACATAAATAAATTACTTTTCCTGTCTTCCACAGAAATACAAAAAGAATGGTACACACATCTTTACTCAGTCTGATAACTTACAAAAATCTCAAGCTGATAACACCAAATAGATGAAATGGATGTAAGAACAAAGCATTCTCTCTATAGCAGACAAGATTTTTTTAAACTTTAAAGCAAACAGCCAGAGGCGTGTAATGTCTAAATGCTGCTGCCTGCTAAATGAAAGGAGGAGTGTTACAGCGCTGTGCAGCTCTGTTCTCCAGAGGCAGAAATTCCCAGCAGGTATGAGGCAGATCTTTTATCAGGCTCAGGACACACTTTGAAAAATGACACTCAATGGAGTTTCCTTATCTGCTATGCATATCAAATACCACCAAATGGCACAGTGACGTGACGAGGAACTATAATCTCTGAAATAACACAAATAAAGAAGTCATTCTGAAAAATTATATATTTTGGTAATATAAAGAATAAACTGAATAAATTCAAAACACAACTTTTTTGTGTGAAATTTCATTAAAACTATATATTTGTCCATAAGACTATAATTTAAATGCATGCACTTTTATAATTAGCTATAATAACAACATTTCTGAATTCCCAGTACTATACCTTTAGGGTCTGTTAAGCAAACTGGCCCTGAAGTGCCACTATCCTTCCCCATATGTACGCCACCTCCCATCTACTCACTGGGGCACGTACATGCAAATGACAATCTGTTGCCGTACTAATTAAGGTCTAGGTCACGGGAAAGAGAGCTGTGCGACTCCTTGAGCTCAAAATGGTGTTTTTATGATCCAATCACACAGTGAACAGCCTATTGAATTGAAGAGAACCACTGTGATGTTAAGTAGATCAGAAATCATCTTTGAAAAAGCATTTCAGAACCTCATACTAAAATAAATGTATTTGGCCGTGCCTACCAATGCCCACAGGGGTTTCCTTACTGGCTTATCATCAAACCTCTCCGGGAAATATGAGTCAGTTCTCCATCGCAGTCATCTGGGGAATCAATACCATGATCTCATTGTGACAGCAGGTGGATATCAAAACCAATACAGATAATACATCAGGGAAACCATAATTCCAAATGCAGTAACATAATATGGAACATATTTTTTATTCCAAAAAGTGCATGAAACTACTGTCGCCAAATGCTTACAGTGTTTCTTTCTTCTGTAGAGAAAGTTCAATCGTGCACTCAAGGCTGTGCTACAGAAATAATATAAGATATTGTCAACAGCCCCAAATTACAGAGCCGGTTTCCTTCAGCAGCACACATTACAAACGCAGTAGCAGGAGGTGACACAAATGTTGTTTTAACAACTCCCATCTTTAACAATCACTGCTCTGATCCTGACTCTAAAAACACATCAGTTCAGATTATCTGACTACCTGTTTTTTAAGTCTTACACTGAAATCAAGTTCTACATCAAATACACCAGTTGAAGAATCACACAATAATCTAACTTATAAATTGCATGATCTTTTTCTTGTGTCAGTCTGTGTTTACAAAAACTTTATTTATGTTTGCTAACATTTCTCCTTTAGTGTCAGAAGAACACATGCATCTTTGTTCAGGCAGCAGCATGTGGAGAGAAGCTTTTTACTAATGGAGTCCAGAACGAGTGATCTTTGCAGGGGGCCTACTCAGTGTGATGGAACTACAGTCTTACTGGTATTTACCGTCAGCTTCAGAGAACACACAGATTCCCCATCATCTGGCCATTTGTTCTGAACTGACTTTTACAAATCATCACGCTGGCCACTTCTCTGTCCTCAAGGATCAAACCACTGCAATCCCTTAATCCTGAGAGGGTTTAATGGATAGGTTTTAAAAATTCAAAATGAAACCCAACTCTAAAGTAGAAATCAGAGTATAATCTACACCGTTCTCTATTAAATAGTTATTTACTACTGATGGAAAAAGTATATAAACCGATTTTAGAAATATTATCAGTTTTACATCAAACTGTAATAAAGTCATTTACATCAAAGAGTATAACAGTCCCTTATCTTTTTTCTGTCATAATTTATCCAGCTTGTTCAGAAGTGACCTTATGTTTATCTCTGTCCTCAGACAACAGTTAAAATGTTTTATGATTCCAGGTCAAAATCCTTCTGCTGAATGGAGACCAAGTAGAAACCAGTATCTATGTTGATTAAAAAATTCTATGATTCAATAGCATTTGTTATAGAAGGATGTTTTACACTGCATGGAAGCAATTTGATCCTGAATATTGATCCAGTTCACTCTGAGACACCACAATAACTGTTATTAGAAAAAAATTAAGATTCACTTTGTTTCACACATAATATAAAAAAGACAGTGATATTCACCACCCAGATAAACCATGCATATACTCTTCTGTATATTGCAAAACTAGCTTATTTGGTTACATTATATTAAACATGGGTTTAATAGTATTAACAAGAAAAATGTAAAACAAGCAATCAGTTCCACCTGTGTGGCCACTAAGGTCAGTGTCCATACAGTCATCATTATAAAGCCTATGAAACCAACATGTGCCCTTAGAAATATCTAAACATTGCAGAAATGTTCTGTCTGTTGTGCATAGCAGGATATTCCCCACAGCTGTTGATAACCAAGACAAGCTCTTGATTCAGCCTCATTCCAGCAGAGATGTGTGAAAGTCAAGCATCTCTGAACACACAGTGAGACACGTCTACCGCTTCAGACTATGAATGCATTATTCATCAGAAAAATCTAACGCTTTGCAGACCAGGAGGCATCCTCTTATATGAAAACTGGCCAAACTCAGACCCCGTGGCACAAATGATGCTCTGCTAAAAGGCATACAAAAACAACTTGAAATAAGATTTTAAAAGCTTCTCTAAAGTTTTGAATAAAAAAATTACAACATTCAACACTTTGCATTTTTAAAAATCTAATATTACATATTACAATGTGTCAGCTTTTTAACACACTGAGCAACCAGAATGCTGAAATAATTCATCAATTCATTCTGCACACATAAACTCTGATACAAGAAGGTGGTCTATTTAGATGTTGAGAATAAAGAATAAAATTAGCAAAAAAACATATAGATTTCTAAATAGGAACACTGTGTATAAAAGGTGACACATTAAATACATAATCCTGTGTGTGCAGAGAATGAAGCCTAAAAAAAAAAAATCACTGTGTTTCTGCTCTCAATTACAGCTGCTCTTTTGGGACATTTTGATAGCAATTATGTTAGACATGCTAGGGTGAATTTCTCATTTCATAATTAAAAACTCTAAAACGTGAGAAATGCAAATCCCTCCAATCAGGCTGAGACAGGACATGTTGCTTTGATGGGGAAATACATATTCATAGTGCATTTTCTGGGATACAATTTTTGTGTATGGATCATTTCAATGCAAACTGATGACTGCTTTTTATTTTTCCTCTATGAGACATTTGTTGTGTTTTTGTGATTTAAAAGTCAGCTTTGAGTGCTAGGTGTAGTTAATAAGCAGTTTCCCCTAAACACCTAAGTAATAAAACACCTACACCTAAATTTCTATATAGCAAAATAGAAAATAAAAACAAAGCAAACCATACTTTGGAAAAGCTTATGAAAATACAGAAATTGAGTTTCTACCCTCCAGTTTTACAACTCAAAAGATGAGATTGTAACATTGGAAATTCGCCAGCATACCAATAATCCACCCCTTACATCAGCAAAACCTTTAAATGTATGCACACAGACCACCCCTGCATTGAACACAGAGAAGTGACAAAACAGAGGACATAGCAAGGACATCATCTATCACACTGACAACATCCCAACTAAAAACAACAGGAAAACTCTCCCAGAATCTAAAACAGCAATATCAGTAACCTACAAATTCATTATTCTGTTTGCTTTACAAACTCTGAGTTTCATCCTTTCATCTGATGGGGTCAGGGCCCTTCAATAAATAAAGTTGAATTGAATTCAACACAACATGCCATACAAAGATTCACTTAGCACTTTATCAGGTACATCTGTACAATCTAATTCAGTCCAGTGCAACAGCCCTGTAATAAATCCTACCTTTGTGATTACTATAATGTTCAGTTTTGGTGAGACTATAAGAGAAGTACTGTTTCACTGATTATTTACCTGCACTATATTATATGGAAAGGTGATATTTTGTCCACCCACATAAACACACATGAAGTAAACATTAGTTTGCATTTATGAACCTAATAATGTGGCAAACAGATCATGAAGATCAAATCAAATTCTTGAGTATGTTGTGTTTGCCAGTGTGTCTCCAAGCGGTTATATAAAGATGATTATTACACAGCAACTCAAACACGACCCTGTCTCCCTGCCATAAATTCAAGGAGCTTGTTAAGGATTCGAGGCAGGAACGTGTCAGACTGAGCATTGCACACCAGAGTGTCTGTGGCAAAGCGATCATGGCCTCTTTAATAACTATCAGGAAGATTTGTACTTGTCACACAATCCTTCACTATAACATCCAATTCGCAGTGCTCATAAACTGGGAAATAAATCTTTCACTCGTGGCCTACTGCAGAAACAAGGAAGTACCAATATCAGTATGTGACTGAAATTGATTTTTTTTTTTTTACTTAATGTTTAGTTTCACTCAATGTTTGATGTTAAGAAGAAATATGGAAGCTCATATACCACAAAATGAGATTATTAAAATACATGTATGTCCACAAAGTGACAATATTAAATCTTGCTAATAGGAACTATAACTATCATCAATAAAGCCCTGTTCACACTTTTGTACAGACCTACTATAAAGTCAAATCAACTACTGTGAATATTTATTTTCTTATATCCTTACTGCTCTACTACTGTCAGTATTTGAGAACTGTCAACATAACAGTGTGTTAGTTACTCTTTGTTTGATTCGAATTATAGGGTAGCGTGCAGAGTACAGATATTACAGGACTACTTATTACAGTGAATTTTGACCATCAGATTATTTTCCATCACCACAACTGAACTCTGTTGATGATAAAGAGAACATTAACTACAAATGATCAGTAATTCAGCCAATGTTGAGAAAAACATACAGAAAAATTACATCCACTGGGGATCAGTGCTAATGCTGACAAGCTAGGCTAACTAGCGCCCACTTTCCAAGATTAAGATACTTAGTGTTCGATAATTACTCTAAAGTTTTGGTACATATTTACAATATACAGAAATGATTTGTGTGTAATTTTACCGTAGCTGTGAAAAACAATCAAAGCTTTTGTTATGTTACTCATATTTATTTAGCTAGGGCTGTGCGCCAAAGTGTAATTCATTAACTAAACATTACAATGTAAATTCAAGCACTTTTTACTAATCCAAATAGCATCAGTGTAGACAGGCAGGATAACCCAATTCAGCTTCATTACGGCTGTCAACAGAGATAAGCGGCTCTTTCATGTCTGCTCATATGTACATGTTTTCCTACCTCGAACACACACAAATCCAATTATGTTCTAATTGAGTGTTACAAGGCTCATTGATTATGATAGAAGCAGTGCAGCAGACTGAGCGGGAAAAACTATCGCCAGTAATTAGACCCCTGCACCCATGAGGCCTTCTGGAGGAATGATTTAATACTGAGGTAATATTTCTCAGTATTACTCAATTTGAATCGACGTTGCCAACAATGAAATATTAATGTTTATGGAAGTCAAAATAAAGAATGAAAGAACACATTTCAAGACAGATACAATTTTATTTTGTTTTATTTATCTGAGACCTCTTACATTAATACTAGTCTGGCTTGGTAAAAACTGCAAAAATCTCCAAAATATTCTGTCATGAACTAAGCAACATCTATAAAAGCTATTAAAATTCAAATAATGTGTTAAGATCTAATTTATTGAAATGACAGGCTTGTGTTCTTCTCTCCGGAAGGCCAGCTTGTGAAAGCAGATTACTAACTTTCATGTTTTTCAGAGGAAAAACTGTAGTCAGCTAGTTAATAACTATGATGCATGATTATCCTCGTGCTATAATTACTTTGCTTCCTCAAGTTTTTTGAGTCAATGTTCACTTTGAACAACGTAGATTGAGTTACTGGCAAACAACTGTCAGAGGAGGATGTGCTCACTTGCTCTTACGGAACGGTCATAGAAAGGTCATCTTTGCCTGGTCTGGACTCTTTCAGACACATAAAGAGCTTCCATTCCCTCTTCAGTATCTGTGACAGACAGAGAATAACAAACACTTATTGGTCGTAAATTCAAACTAATGATTATAAAATCGCCAGCTGTGTGTGCCCTGAAGTGCTGAACCTCACCCTAAAATATACTTTATTTTATTCTTATGAACCATAAAGGTCAGAATGGAGTCTTGTGGCTAAAATGCATTTGTGACAGTACACACAGAGCACTCAATTACATAATAAAATGCTGCAGCAAAAGAAGCTACTTTTAGTATGAAAATTTCTGTTGTAACTTCTCCAGTTTATGGTAGGCTACATTTTAGAGAATGAGATTATATGCTTGTTGATTTGGGGAAAAGAGGAAGTGAAATATGCCTTTAGTACTGTCGTCTCCCTGGAGCTGGTGTAGGAGGGAGCCTGAAGAGCCACCATGTGTTCTACTTAAACAAAAGAGTTAATGAAGTTATTCACAATGGATCTGAGTTCATGGAGGGGGATAGTGTACACGACTGACCACAGTGCATCAATAGAAAGCTACTTCGAGGCCATATGTCTGTATTCATAGAAATAATCTCCATTATCAACAAAGAAAAATGGACATGCCAAAGAATCCCTCGCCAGCTCTGACATCAACCTCTTTATCTGAGCCTCTTTAAAGCAGAACTTCAGCTATCAGGTAACGCTCTGATTCTCATTCATACAGAAACATGAGAAACAGAATAAAACAAGTATTGTGCAAGGTTGGTCGCTTTAGTGATATCAATGCATCCAGAACTGGTGTGAATGTCCCAATCAATAGGTTGCACATATACCAACTACTAATGGCCTTGAACTTCACAGTTTCCTTCCCTACCAACTCGACGGGGTTCCCCTGCATTACGACAACACGTCAGGGAAATACAGTATGTGTCAGAACAGAAACACAACTGTTTGCTACATAGATGCAACTGTTGCAGAAGCTTTTTGACCCGAAATCCCAGCAGAGAAAAGAATCCAACAGGTTGTCACAAAGGTCTTTACATTAAAGACTTGCTAACACAAACTTGTACCTTGGGATAAAATAATGAAATATTAATTTAACGAGAAATTTCCTTGCATTGTTAGCATTGTCTTTTTGACATTTCATTAATGAATATATTGCAAAAGGTCATCTTTGTGCAGTCTTGACCTCATGTGTCACGTCTATATGTTTCACAACAACGTCTCCTGAGTTTGCATGCAGCAGCACTTTTATGATGTTCCCACCACAACGCAGGATCAAACGGTTCAAAGTCCCAACAAGGCACTATATGAGGAGTCCAGAAAAAAAAGAAAAGTTGCTCTTTAGATTGTTTGTGCAACCACTGAACTTCTCCAAGGCAGGTGTATCCTACAGTGTGGTGGATAATTGATAAAGTTATTTGAATTTCTCGAAACCAGGAGTGACAATCACAGGACTAATTTAAGGTAAGATCCTAATTCTAAATTGAATTTTGATTGATATTTATAGGCAGGTTTTGAATGTTGTTTTTTGAAAAATGTTATTGCCTAATATGGTCAGGTGATGCACACAGTTCAGCTTATATAAAGTGTATAGAAAGATTGGTGAGGCTTGACAACATTAGCTGTTGCTTGCATTGACTTAAGCGTCTACCTGGCGCAGCAACGCGCCTGCATGCGGTCTGTAAGTAGCCTAGCATCAAAGTTTACAAAGCTGATTAACCATTGCCCTTAGAAAATACAATCACAATAAAACGATCTTCTGTTGTAAAACCTACCAGTCACAATGGCAAGCTTTACTGCTTAATAAACGTCGCCATTGAGAGGCTCAGGTAGGTCCAAAAGTGTAAATAGTCTAAATACAAACGTGATTCCTCGTGGTCTAAGTGGTTGATAGTACAGTACAGGTGGAACAGAGACGCAGGTGATTACGTTACCTGTTGTGGCTCTCTCAGGCTGAAAGTGTCTTTGTTGTCAGAAGATCAAGCACAACTTCAAAGCCATGAAATTTGTCCATGACGTTTCTTCGTAACCGAATCCAACAGAAGGCTGCTGCAGCTGCACCTGAACGACACAAGCATGCGCAGCTGTGGGAAGCAGGGCAACAACATCCTCCTGCTCCACTGCTGTGTATCGTTTCAGACGGTGCGCAATGCAAATGAGGTGTCATTATCTACAGAAGAAATGCCTGACTTGACTGAAACACACACACGCACACAGTCACAGAGTGAAAAGAAAGTCAACATGAAATTGTTAAAAACATTGTAAAGGACAGTATTTTACACTTATATATGAGCCAAAATCAGGGTGAGCCTATTGCCAGCTTGTTTTTTTTGTCATGTGAAGGAATGTGCGTCTTTTTTAAGCACAATATTTGCTTGCAGATTCTCACTCACGTTTAATGACTTTGTGAATGCTTGGCTTGTCACTGTTGATGATGATGCTGTTTAGATTGTTAAAAATGGATTAGTAAATCAGTAATTCAATTATGTCTGTTTTTACAAGGTTCCTGCTTAATACATTTCCTACTAAAGGGTTTTCAAGTCAACTTCCTAAACCTGATGAAGTGAGCTGTCTGTCTCAATCAGACGGACTTTCTGTGATGTAATTAAAACTGTTCAAAGCATTCTTTGTTCACTGACCCTTTTATTTTCTGGGCTACTTTTTTCAGGAGCACTTTTGATTTGGTGGCTTACTGTGCTTGAGTAACCATGTTTTCAGGAGTGTTGGGAAGAAAGTGCTGTTGCTTTTTAAAGTTGTGTGACTGTAATCCTGGCATAATGAGTGTATGCAGACATGGAGGCAGTGTTGCAAAACTGACTTAGTCTCAACCAACTGCAGCTGAATGCAGGAATACAGTAGATCACTGCAGGCATGTTGCACAAGATCTATACAACCTTTTGTATATTCAACATGTTGCAGAGATAAAATAATAATCGAAAGTAAGTTGTTGCTGAGAGCTACGTCTGCCTTTGTTGCACTCACATGCTTGTGTGTTAGTTTAAAGGTTCTTTGTGATCAGGTCTTTATACCGTTGTTACTGTTACTGACTTGAATTCAGTAGGAACAATCTTCTAACTAAAACCTACCTACTGCAGCTCAGTTTGACTTTGTCACCCAGGAAATAAATTATATTCCTGTTTTGAGATATCCTATAAGTATTTTCACAAAGAATATGAAGCAAAAGTAGAGAAAAATCACTCAGGTAGTTAAAACTGTGATGTCTGGTGTGATGGACAGCTCAGAGGGTATTTAATATGTAACAGAGATTTACCATTACTGAGGGGTCACTATGAGGACTAGATCCAGTGCAGTCTGATGAGATGAGCCAGGCTGTACTGTCATGTGAAATATGAGACACACAAACAAACCCATATTGCAGTTATGTATTATGTAATTATTGTTAGCACATGAAAATCTGTAAATTGTGAAAATGCAAGTGCAAAAAAATGTGTTTATTGATCACCAATGCTATAATAATATAACTTTTAAAATGTGAAATTGTACCATGGTAAACTAAATGTACTCTCTAAGGCTAATTTTTGATATTCACCACTAAAAGTCCACAAAAATTGTTGAATAGTATGTGAATGTCTGATGGCTTGTGAACTATCAAAAGATACAATGAGTATGAAAAAAATAGACTTAGAACTTAGATTAAATTTCTTTCCTCTGGGCAGTGTCACTACCTATTGTTGAATCAGGTCCATTCTTAAATATGTACTGTGCTTTAAATATGTATACTCATCACATTGCTGATAAACCTTAAACCAAAAGACATTTTAAAAAACAACGTAGTTAAATAAGTTGATACCACCGCAGCAGACTAAAGATTCAGATATCAGCTTTAGAAAAACATTTTGTTGTGAATATGCCCTTGAAATCTTTATCTCATTTATCTGCTGAAGACAAAGTGCTAGGTTGAATGAACTCTACCTTGATCCTTATCAAGCTGAAGGTGCAGAATCATTGTATGAAGTAAGTTGAGGTGTTTCCTGTAGTGAAAGCCTCCATCCGGCTTTATTTGGTTCCATGTTGTACTGGTGATTTGCCTGGAATTATTTTTGGTAACCATTCATGAATGTGAGTGAACCATGAGAGAAGGAAACAATGTGGGAATTTACCTGTTATCAAAGTGGAACTCTACTCTCATAGGAAAGACTCATTGCTCCCAGCTACGCACACAGAGTGTGGGTAGATGAAGTTTTATAACTCTAAACCTTTTCAGCCACCAGCCACAGGTCCAATTCCACAACTCCAAAAGTAGATGTAATCCCAGTAAGCTGCAGGTGGCCTTCCAGATTGGCTGCCAGGATCTCCACATTTTTCTCTCCTTTCATGCACTGCCCCTCTCTCACTCTCTTCCCCAGGCTCCCAGAGTGGTGGTAACCCTCAGCTGAAATAGGGCCCTTGCAGGGTGGAGGCAGCAAGCTACAGCCAGGACTTGTCAAATTACTCTGCACTCCACAGTGGGACCAGGGCACCTGAATACAGGCTGTAAGGGAGTGTGAGTTAGAGTACACGAAACACAAGGAAAAAAGGACAATTCTGCAGCTGACCTGCGAGACACTTCTTCCTCTTGAGTTAAGGGGATTGCAGTTGTGTGTTGCTAGAGATTGTGGTTAAATACGTTGGATCTGTAAAAAAAGCACAATGGACAAGGATGCTTTCCAGGACTATGAGTACCCAGATCTGGATCCTGTGCCCTCCAAAATTGAACCAGAGTAAGTACAATATTATTGTCTATTCAAGGACTCAAGTTTATTTCACTTAGGCCTAAATGTCATTCACTTAGTTTAGTTTTTTATACTTGTATGTCTAAAGAGACATTACCATGAAGAAATTATAATAGGCCCATGGTTTTATGTATCCTACCAGCTTTTGTAAGTCTGAATAACTTGAGAGATACAGCTCTCATTGAGATATTGGGTGACACTTGGCATACTTCTCCAGCGCCAGTGTTAGTGTGTGGTCTTCTTTCTGTTTATATTATTTGTCATATTATAGTAGAGACTGTATCATTTTTCTGTTGTGAATATAGATTTACCCAAAGGACTCAGAAGAAAACAGTGTCAACAAAACACAAGTTCATTCAAATCAAAATTACTAAACATAAAAGGTTCAATTGTCTATTTTTCAGCGACAAAAATGAAGCTGTGCTGCAGTACTTGGTACTATACAAAGTTGTATGTAAGATCCAAAACATATACTCTAACTTACACGACACCATGAATCCTAGAATTCACAATGTTTCCATAGGTACATAGTGATTAAAAGAAAAAAAAATTGATGTTTAAGTGTGGCCACAGATGAACAATAACAGAGGAATACAATGGAACAAGCATGATTCATCACCAGCCCCAGTGTTTAGCTTATAAATCATATTGGCTGTAAATTAATAGACTGTGATGAGTTGTAGTCTGAGAAGCTTTTGTGTGGTCACTACTGTTACTGACTGTTAAGTGTAAATTTTCTGCTTTTGTAAACACTCTAATGTCAGGCCTGTCCCTGGAAATGTGAATTCTGACATTGCCTAAAATTTACAATTGGTCTGATCTGGTTTTAGTGTCTGTGTTCTAGGTGCCAAGTTACAAAGTTACACATTGTTTGAAAAAGTAAGAGACTGTTGTGAAAAATGTCAAAACATTCATACTACAAGCCGTCGTCTCTGTGCTCAAAGGCAGTGCATGCAGTATTTTTGAAGTTATATATATACATATATGTGGATTTCTCTGAATATCAGCGGTCTAAATACTACCCCATGATCAGGCATTCCTGCTCCTTTAATGAACGTGAACATAGGCCGTTTGTTGTTTTCCTGTGTCACGCTGATACCAATCCGTTCTAATGCAAAATCTCTGCTGCAGGATTTCAGTCTCAAAGTTTCCAGCCCCAAATGGCCCTGACAGTGATGTGTGAAAGGTTTAGTGGGGTATACTGTAGGTCAGATCAGTGACTTAAAGCCTTGAGTTTTAAGATTTAAACTGATTGTTTTACTCATGTGTGATTGTTTTGTTCTCTTTTTAGAATTATCCCTCCATGTGACCCGACTGCTGATGACAGGCTCTACCATATATGTATCACTGCAATATCTGTAAGGCCACTTAACATGCCTTTAAGGTTAAGCCATATTGTAATTCACTGACTTTCATTCATTGTGTCTGACTTTAAATCATGTTTAATGATGTGCTAAATTTAGATATAAGAGTTTTCTTTGCCTTTACGGGATTATGCAAAATCAGCGTCAGTGTCAGCCTTCACTAATTACCTTTACCAGGGAAGTTTTCAGTATCATTTATTAGTCCATTACTTTGTAGAATATTTGAAAAAATATATATATTTGGTGGAACACTGGGACATGGTCCAAATGGGTTTTTGACAGTGATCCAGGTTTAGATCTAGGGTCAATGAAGGCTTATAGGAGGGACTTACATCACAAAATACACATGCAGTAAAAACTTGAATATTAAAAAAAACAAACAGTTATTTATAGCCCATTGTCATCTACCATTATGTCTTTTTTCATGGAGACCCTGACTCAAAAACATGTCTTAGTATAACAAATTCAGACAATTCAGACAATGGTGCAACCTTGTCAGTTACTTCTCACACACAAGTAATAAAAATACTAAATGGATGCATAATTGAGCACAGAGGCTAAAATCTTGTCACTCAACCAGTATTATCATATAATATAAAAATTGTGTTTGGATGTCTCATGCCATGTTTACATAATGATGTTAGTTACTTAAAGAAGTTGGTCCAGTTTAGAGCAAGCCATTCTTCCCAGCCTTGTGTTTCCTAAATGTGTCAGAGGTTGTGACAGGTCATTGAACTCTCACTGGTCAGTGATCCTGACTGATGACAGTTCATGCAGTCCACCTCCATGGGGGAGCACTAATGAGCCACTGTGGGGTCTTTTGTGGCATCCCACTCCCCTCATTTTTAGAATCAGGGTGAAGTCTGAACCCCGGGGAGTCCACAGCTGCACAGGGATCGCTGTTCTGCAAATAAAATGGTAACTGAGGTTACCCTAACCCTAACCCTAACCCTTCTCTAGGTTGTTGTCATGCTGATCCTAGCAGTCCTAGCCAGGCGCACAAAGGTGGGTGAGAGGCAGAAAGGACTCCCAGGTTTACTGAGGTAAGGCTCAGTTTTATCTCATGAATTCTTGAATGTTAAAAATACCAAGGTAATATGTGAAATTATATAGCTGCCTGCTTCTATAGGACCATATTGGTACCTTTACCTTAAATGTGCATTGCTGCAGTATTGACCGTTTTCCAAAGATTAATAAACTGATTTCTACGAGGGAGTTATTGTTTGCATGTATGCCGGTATTGTTTGATGATTAACAGACAAAAATTTTGGTTAAGACAGGACAATCCTTCACATTTGAAATGACAGATGAGTATTGTAGGTTATAAGCTCAAATGAGGTCAAACTGATGTTGACAAGGTATGAATGTGGAACTTAAGGATGCAGCAGTTTCCCAATCACACTGAAATACACCAGTAAAACCAGGTTTTTAACTTTAACTAAGTTCAGCTTATGACTGGCTGTGTATTTCTGGAGCTGGGTGCCAATGAAGAAGCGTTTTCACGCTCAGTGAGTCTATCCTGGATTAATAGAGCAAGTCTCAAGCCTAAGAGTTTATTTTTTATACATTGAAATTAATGGTAGTAAGACATTGTTTCTTCTGTTTTAAGGCACTTTTGATTAGTTTGTGGGCAAAAACCTTAAAAATACTTATATGATCTTCTGAAGGTCTATCATTTCTGCTCAATAACCGTTTCATCTCAGTGTGAGGCTGATAACATGTGGGCTCTAAATACCTGTTGCTTGATTTCACAGTCCAGTCAACTTCCTCGACCATACACAACACAAGGGCCTGGCGGTGGCTGTGTTTGGAGTGCTCTTGTGCAAATTATGGGGCCTGGTCTTAATGCCAAACCCCCTCCCCTTCACAACAGACTCCCAGAACAAACGTGAGGTCATCTTAGTTCTTCCTGATCTAACATCAGTCTACAATATATATTCGCTTTTCGCAGAGCAGTTAAAACGTTTTAACATTTATGTTTTATGTAGTTTAGAGTTTTATTATGTAGAGTATTTTGACTTTTTTCTTACTTTTCTCTTTTGATGAACTGGGCAAAAGCTTCTGTTAGATTAGTCAGCATCCATTAACATTAACATTTTGTTACATTTCTGTTGTGTACTTGGATTATTTAGTTTCATGTGTCTATTTATGACTTAGAAATTAGATGATAAGCTTTACAAGGAGCTTTTTCTTCTGCAATGAAAATACCTGTACATAAGAATTGACTGGAGTCAGTCTCCTGACACTTTAACAAACCACATACAGTACAAAATTCAACAGGGAAGAAAATATATACAGCTCTTCAGTATAGTTTTTAAATCAGATAAATCTTTTTCTAAGAACACTGTGTGAAAGTTTTGGTGTAGTGGGTCTTCACTTGTTTCTTGTATTTGCAGAGAATTGGGTGATTCTGGGAGTCTTCTATTATCCCGCACTATACTACCCTCTCCTGGCATGTGGCACCTTACATAATAAAGTTGGCTATGTACTTGGTAGCCTTTTGTCATGGACACACTTTGGCGTTTTGGTCTGGCAGAAAATTGACTGTCCCAAAACACTTCTGGTAAGCGTAAATCACCTTTAAATTCAAATTCACGTATAAATAATAGATTTAGGGAGCAATAGATTTTTGAAGAACCCAATGTTAGCATTTTCTCTGATGTTTCTCATCTGTCTGAGTTTTAAGGATTATTTTACCAACTAAGCTGATTTGTTCTGGTCTGGAAACCCATTGATAACCAAACAAAGCTAGTCTGTAGTGTACTGCCTGTAAGTGATGTGATTGGAAAGATAAATATCAGGCGTTTCAGCTGAATCCGTGGACACATGGTTGGAACTTTGAACTCCACCCAATCCCAGATTTTGTGTCACCTCTGTGTTGTATGGGTTTTCTGTGAAATGAATAGCTGTGACTCAAAACAATTAGTTCCACTGTCTGTTGGTCTTAATCAAGAAGCTTGGTCACAGTTAATCAGTTTAGTGTGTATTTAGTTGTTTTTAAAAAAAAATAGTGACGATGACTCTCTATTTATCCAACCATGAGCAGGCACACATCAAATACTCTTGGGAGCATTTCAGCTAAACTGCAAGACTGAGCTTAGCTGTGTAATTTTAATATATATATTTTTTACTAAACATGGAAAACCACACTTTTAAATGCTAAAATGCTAAATTTGAATAATTTTGATAATTGAAATCTCTAATCTCTTTTTGTGTTGCTGTGGGACCCCCATTTGGCCAATATTCAGATTCCCGTTGGTACACACAAAACCTTTTTTTTTTTGCTTTTTGTCTCAATAGTGTGTCGTTTAATTATGTATTCTTAGTGAATCACTTCAGAACTCACAAACAAAATGCTACTGTAGGTGATATAAAGTCTTGTTTTATTCTTTTCCAGATACACAAACATTTCTCCCTTTTCTCCAGCCTGCCCCAGATAGCTTGCTTGGCATTTCTTAGTTTCCAGTACCCACTTCTTTTATTCAAAGGCCTGAAGGGCACTGAAAAGAACAATGCTACAGAGGTAAGTTTTGATGTGGGAACAGTTCCTGCATATCTTAGTAATTTTTTGGCCTAGTTACATAACAAACTGTATAAAAGCTTCTATGTTGATTAGTAGTCTGCGTTCTTGTAAGCTTGAACTATTAAAATAGAAAAATCTCACTAAGACTCACATTTCTTCTCACTCTGTTAACGCAAGGAGCCTTTATAAGCTGCATACTAATCAAGGAGCTTATTTGTGCTCATAGGCTGAGGGACAATGTGAAGTTCCATGCAGCATGCCAGTGGCCTAATAATTTTAAGTAGATTTGACATAATTGGTTTATGTTATGTTCTTGATCAGATTATGAAAAGGTTACCTTGTTTTTCACTGAGAGGACACAATGCTGGGTTTATTTTATACTAATCTCAGTGTGGTTATGACAAGGCTGGAGTGAGGCAATTGTCTAGAGCTTGACTGACAAGTTTAAATTTAAACAGGGCTTATTACCACATATATCTATTAATTATAATAAGTCCTGACTGAAGTATATGTAATTCATTCAGCACAAAAAATAGCCTATTTACTAGTCTATTCACTTGATAGTTTACATATTTACTATTGTTTTAGGATCTAAGCAGCAGCTACTACAAAGAATATGTAAAGAAAATACTCAAGAAGAAGAAGCCCAATAAAATCAGGTGAGAAATGTATCATGTTATTATAAAACTAATCGTTATAAAGCTGTGTTTGTATTTTGACATTTCTCCAGCTTTGATTTTCTTTGTTGCCAGTAACAAACCATTGTGCCTTGTTGATGGGGGTCTTTTTTGTCTAAAGTTTGATTTTATGTAAGCTGGTTTCATGGATATTTATTTTAAGGGCTCTTTAAGGACATTTTAAGATTTTATTATAGACAACAGATGACAAAAACTGTAATACGTAATGAGAAATACAACAAAGGTCCGGATTCACACTGCAGTTCACAGTCAGTGTCTTTAATACCATTACAAGAAAACCATCATTGAGCACTGATGAGTGAGGGTGAAACTGTCAAGAGGAAACATGTTAATGCTCCCGATGTCTTTAAGCAAACAATTCAGTTACGGTATGTCTGTTGGTAAAATATCTACAGATGTTACTATGGTAGATGAACACTAGTGCAGTACTGCATTCCCTTTTTCTCTTGTGTGCATGTTTGACATTACCTACATAAAAACATGTTTTTTTTCTTTGATGTTTTCAGTAGTGATGGTATAAATGGTTCGTGCACTCACAGTTGTCCTAATCTTGTGTTTAAATGTGTACCTCCATTTACTGTTCACCTCAGCACATCAAGCACAGAGACGCCAAGGCTCCATCAAAGAATAATTGATGCAGTAAAGCTATATATTTATACACCTGAGGATGGTAAATATCTGATATTCGCCTCCTATTATGTCTATGTATTATCTGCACTTAAAGTTTTATAACATCACTTTGTTTTTTTTTTCCAAACAGCTTTCCGTTTTCCACTGAAGTTGGCTATATCTGGTGTAGTGTCATTCATAACCATGTATCAGGTAACTATTAGATATTACAGTATGTAAACTATTGTATAACATAATACATACAATACAATCTAATAGTGACTACTGAATCTGAACCTTCAGATAAAACCTTCATACACGTAGTTCAGCATTGATACTCAAGCAACAATAAATAAACATGCTAAACTTTACTGAATAGCTTTAATTACAAGTTTTAATTAGCAGAAAAAACTATGTTGCTATGATATTAGGATGAGTTTTCTAGTAATGAATATGTATCTTGTCATTTTTTAGATGGGTCTTCTCCTGATCTTGACAGCGGTGCCAACTCTTCAAACTGCCCGTATGGGAGTCGATGAAGATGTTGCCAAAGTTTTAGCTGGCTTTAGGATAATTCTGTCTCCTGACAAACATGAAGTAGTCAGAATTGTGATTTATTACATCTGGTGTGTAGAAGGTGAGTGAAACCAGAGAATCATAAAGTGGCCATTTAGTGATATGAAAGATGCAGGATATACAGTACATGTATTTAATTTACTTAAATCACATTAGACTCTTATTGTAATATTAACATGACTTCCTCTTTCGCTTTTGCACACATTGCATTTTCATAAAACACCACATTTAAACTATAGTAGCTGTTCTTCAGATTGTTTTAAATCTGCAGAAAATTATATAACATGGAAACTGTCAAAGAATAAGAACAACCTGAAGCTTGTGTGCTGTTTTTTTTTATTTCAGTGTGCTACATCTCAGCGATGACCCTCTCAGGCTTGGTCAACCTGGCTATGCTCATGCGATCCATGGTTCTCCATCGGTAGATTTTTTATATTTTCTCTTAGATATATTTTATTCTCTTCCCAAAGTTACCAAGAATAGCGAATGTGCATTGCATTCTGGTTGCTTCGTTATATTGTAATCGTTCACATGGGAGTTATTATCACATAATGGAGTACTAATCATCCAGACAGACAGAACAGCATTCACTCTGTGTTAACTGCTGCTGCTAGAATTGAAAATGGCTATTAAGATAAGACATGAAATACTGTGCTATTACCATAAATTATATCGTATTCAAGAAAATGGGTTTCTAAGTTCAGTATTGAATTGCATTATAGTCCCATGCTAAATTACCTCTTCAATTTACTATATAAATTGAACATTCTGTGATAAATTGGTTTATGTATTGCACAGGCCAGTATTGTCTTGATTGTGTTTTTCCTTCTGTAGGTCAAACCTGAAGGGGCTGTACAGAGGAGATATCTATAATGTTTACAATTGCCAGAGAAGTATTAGGGCTTCTCGACCAGCTCTGGTCTGCTGGATGGGATACACCAGCTTCACAGCAGCTCACATCTGTATCGGTATAGTTACCGGATACTTGCGAAAAAATCTTTCTTTTTTCCATTTTTTCCTGCCATATTATTGGTGATAAATATATTTGCCATAAATGCATCTTCCTAGCAAGCAACTGACTCAGCTAGAGTTATGTTAGGATTTTTGATAGCTAAAAAAAAAGTATTGTTTATCTTTTTATCACTGTGATATGAAAGAAAATTTGATGTCTAGAGTTGTTGGATGCTGCACTGGGTGTAATCCTTGAAGCCCTGAAGCTCTGATCTGTCCCCTACAGGAATGATCATCCAGACCATAGTGTTCTTCCTCTGCCTTCTGATCGTTGTCTTCCTTGTTATCATACCTGTCCTGCATGGACAGAATCTGATTCTCTTTCAGGTTCTGTGGAGCATGTGGTGAGCACCATCACTTCTCTCGCTCATTAAATTTCTCAGTACGTGTGCTGCATGACCAGTGCAGAATCCCCAGCTGTAACACTTCAGATCCTCCTGTTTTAGTTGATGTTAATTCTTTGACATTGTAAATGCCTTAGAATTCATAATCAGTGAAGAATTAAGATTACTTTGTTAGTTTGTCTTTTGAGTTGAAAAGGTGAAAT
The DNA here is from genome assembly GCA_032353495.1 of Ctenopoma kingsleyae. NCBI lineage: Eukaryota > Metazoa > Chordata > Actinopteri > Anabantiformes > Anabantidae > Ctenopoma > Ctenopoma kingsleyae. The sequence continues at coordinate 14,417,079 of JAUBNQ010000025.1, read as the reverse complement.
TTGGAATTGTTTTCAATCGAGGGCTTTGTGTATGTTGTATAAAAAAGGCTTTGACTCAAATCATTTGCAGTGAATTACAAAGTGGTTTTTGTGCCTTCTGTCTGTTACTTGTATCACCACAGATGTTTGATTGTTGATTTTGTCCTTTCAGGCCCTTCTGGCTGATGATTCTCTTGGCTGTGTTGATTCAACAAATCACCGCCAGGTTTTGCTTCATCAAAAAAACAGCAGGCACACGGGATCTAGACAACAGGTGAGTCACTATCTTTGTTGCCATGTTTTGTCTGTATTGTGCACTAAGTGTTGTATAGCCAGATAATTGTCCTGTATGTTTGTTCTGTACTATCTAACAGGGGTAATCTCTTCCTGCTGACGTACTTGATGTTTCCAGTCAATGTTCTGATTGGGGTACTACTTGCATTCTGGCGCATGATCATCACAGCCCTGTTTAACATTGTTCACATGGGACGTATGGATATCAGTCTTCTTAACCGCAATGTCGAGGCATTTGATCCAGGTGAGCCAGATATTCTGTTTTCTGTATAGGTGGTGACAACAATATTGTCACTGTCTTTATATAATTGATAGCATCTGTGTTGGTGTGTCTTCTACAGAAATAGCTCTGGGTCCATTACATATGTGTTGAAATAAAAAAAAAAACAGAAGGCATTGCTAAATAGCTAATTATATTTTCCATTTCCTACAGTTTTTTTTTTTGTTTGTAGTCACATACAATGTTAACATATTCATTGGTATTAACATAGCGTTTTTGCTGTAGATGCCTCTGTGGGATTTTTTTTTTCACTCTCTCCGGATGCTTAAAAAGAAGCAATTTTCTATGAGCAAATGCACTTTTACTGATCCCACTTAAAGGCCAAAATTGCATATCCTGCCCACTTTACCCTGCTACCAGCTCACTGCAGCTCAAATGATATCTGTATTCTGTGTAGTGCAAAGGCCTCTAATTGCACACCAGTCTCAAAAACGGCTGCAGATTTAAGACATCTGTTGTCAGGAAAAGCAGGTGGTTTAAAAAGAGAAAGAAGTGTGATTGTACAGCCATTATGTGTGATTGCCTCAAAGCCAACATGGGGTGCAGTCCTATGTGTTTATTGGTTTTGCCCAGTCAGAGTGATCCCCCCTCCCTGTGTCTGTCTGCAGCCTACCGCTGCTATGCTCATTATCTGAAGATTGAGGTGAGCCAGTCTCACCCTGTTATGAAGGCCTTCTGTGGGATGCTGCTGCAGTCAGTGGGCCAGGAAAGCAATGCTGGACAGAAGTCACGGGATGCTGAAGAGGGTCTGTAGCGCAAAACTCACAAAAATTGACATCACAGACTACACATAAATTAATTTACCAACTCATATAAGTGCACAGTGACTTGATACTATGGATTTGTTATAGTGATAAAATTTTAAGTATAAGACTGGTGTTTTTCTGTGTTCTTCTTTTTGTCAAAAAATCCACTGGGGAGGATATGTGATCCATTCCCCTAGTACTTTACTTCCCTTACCTGTCTATGGCACTTAACCCCAAGTACTTTTAGTTCAACTAATGTAAAGTGTTGACCATATGCCTCTAGTTTCTTTTCAGCAAACATTACTTCAAAAAAGTAAGCAGGACATTTGCAAGGAATCTAATTATTTTCAATCACCGATTAATTTAAATATTACCCAGAGCTCAATATGGCCGACTGACACGCTTTTACTGGTTTCTGGATAGCAGTGGAGGTTTACGGCACAGATGAATGAGCTACATCAGGCTTTGTCTACTTAGGCAGTCGTTTCATGACAGTAAGAAAAATACAGAATATTACCAGCCTTGTCCTTTAAAGGTAAACAATAGACACATATCTACACTAAAGACGGTATGGCATCTTTAATTTCTCCAGAGAGATTTAGAATTCAGTGGCAGGTCACTGTAGCACATAATCACATCATGAGACTGTCTTGCATGCACAGAAAAAAAGCAAATAGATTAGCAGATTTAATATGTCAAGAACAAATTTAATCTCACTGTGGAATAATTTACAGTCCTGCTGTTGGTCTTAATCAAATCTGTCATAAACCAGTTACCTGTCCTTATGGCATGCTCACACTCGCCTGAGCCGCGGGTCTCAGTGTGGTCACACAGGTTGCCAGAAGAAATATAAATGAAACCAGTGTGTAATTTATCCAAAATATGAACAGTGGCTTTAGAGCTGGTTGCTTATCTACAGTGATGATACTGACTTAAGTGTGAGATGAGTTATAGCCACCTACACATGTGGTGACAACTGGACATTATAGACATGATAGGGATAAATTAGCAGAAAAATTGGTTGTTGTGGAATCACGCTCTGTCTGGTATCTAGTCACAGCTGAGTCCAGTTACAAATGTGCAGTGGAGATGTTGCTTGTTTGCATCTAGAGAACAATGCCTTATCAGTAATATTCTATTGTATTACAAAGATTAGTTTTAAGAAGCTGATTACACAGATGAGCTACACTAATTGCCTGTTTTATATTCATGTAGCCCAAGGGGTTTAAGCGTTCAGTGTGTTAATGGCAAGCCCAATATGCTCCCACCATGCTTAGAGGATTAGAATATGATTGCTTTCTATTAATACTCTTTCTGTAGTATCCAGTTGGTCCTGGGTGGCCTTGGGAAGAATCTTTTCCCATTTCAGCTAGGATTAAAAAAAAGCACTACTCTTTGGACGATATAGGACTTATGTATAAATGACATACCTTCAGTGCTATCATGATGTCTAAATGTCCTCAGGGATCCAGCTGGTCCAGCAGGAGAAAAAACAGCATAAAGTGTCCAGTGCCAAGAGAGCCTATGGGCACTGGCAGCTCCTCTACACCCTGGTCAACAACCCCTCCCTTGTCGGCACCAGGAAGCACTTCCAGTGTCAGACTGCCGAGAGCTTTGTGAATGGAAGCCTCAACCGCAGCGCCAAGCAGGGGAGCAAAAAGGACGCAGCAACCAAGGAGGCAGAGGCTGCTGCCAGCAACTGAATATGAATGTGACCCTGATTAAGCGTAGACTGCAAAGTCTCTCCTGGTCTTGGGCAAATTTTAAACTCATATTATTTGTCCACACCTACTGTAGTACTGTGTGCCTGCACTTGGTGAAATAAGTTCACTCATAGGTCCGTGCCTCATGTAGAGATATTCACCAGTTCTTTTCTTTTCTTTGTGTTCCCCTGTTTTTATACATATAAGAGCTACAGTCTCGTTTGTTGAGAACGCTTGCGTGGCACTGATCTCCCATCTAAACATTTATGTGCTTATTTTGGGATAACACCTGTTTGCATTATGATTCAAGCTGTAGGTTAATCACATATGTTTTTATTAGATAGTGCAGATAATGCAAAGTTTGAGCCCAAACAAAACACATGGTTGTGAAATTCACTGAAGCATCCTTTTAACAAGGGTATTTATATTTAGAGCTTTTCAGTATTTATGAATTGACAAAATGAACTGTTTTTCATAGACTGGGTAAAAACCTGTTCTTTCTCAGTGGCACAAATGTAATTACCAATAGCCTGTAGAATAGGAACTAACAAACAAATGATATGATATTGTATGTTTTTTCTAGACTCCAAAACCACTTGCTGCTACAAGCGTCTTCTTGTGAATGTCTAAAACCTTCTGTGCTTCCTAATATTCGCCAACATTTGTTTCTGCATTGTCATATAAAATACCAAATTTTAAGTGAAAATACACACATCATAATTTAACTTCCCATTACTGTGAAAATAAAACTGAAACAAACATGTTCTCATTTTTAAAATGATTTACATTATTTTATTTTGTACTAGGTCTATTTCATTTTACAGTTGCCTAATTTAGGATCCAAATATGCGATGTTGTCCTGTTGTTTTGAGAAAAATGAACTAAAGCGGACCGAAAAGGCGAGAAGCACGTTTACTTTCTGCTCAAACACACTGTAGCCCTAAAGATCATATTCTCTCTTTTACTGTTTCGTATATGTCAGATATTGAACTTGAACTCTCACAATAAATACGCATCAAAGAAGACAAAAGAAGCGCATAAGCAATGCAGTAACGGGGTATTTGTGAGTTCAATCTGAATCGATTAAAACTTCGCTGGTATTGAAAATTTCAAAATGTATTAACCTGTTTGCATGTTTTCTTGATTTCTATTTATTATTTGAGATTAATTTTTAAAATGTAGCT
>JAUBNQ010000025.1:14329687-14348295 GCA_032353495.1 Ctenopoma kingsleyae | reverse complement strand
AAACCCATTTTATTTTTAAATTTACATTTTGTACCTGTTAGCAGATTTGATGTTTTTAAATTACTAAAGAAATATAGATTTTAAATTAATTATTAAGAGTATTGTGCAGGTTTTTGTTGCTGTACCAACTGTAGTGCATTTAAAATTTATGACTGGGATCACTCTGTGGCACCTGCATTAGTGGCAGATCTCCAGTCAGCCACATAGGAGTTTTGGTGCAGGATGGTAACAGCTGATGTAGCCTAATGTTCATAGAGCATCTGTTCAGTGTTCAGGAAAGCAGCAGGGTTGTATTTATTGTTAATTGCATTTGTAAATGCATGAAATGTAACGCACTAAGATCATTCTGTGTCAAAGGTCAACTAAGAATTCATCTAGGTACCTCTAGGGGGTGCTGTTTTACAGCAGTTCAATTGTCCAACAACCCTGACAGTGGGTACAAAGGGAAAACTGGAATTTCCCATCAAATCATTCTTTTAAGTTGTTATTTTTGAGTTAATGTGGTTGGTGGGGGTGTAACTGAGAGTCATGAGGAAAATCTCAACTTGCTCCTTTATGTTTGCAGCCAGAGAATTCCTTACCAGGAAGTAGCCAGTATGACCTTGTAGCTGTAGTAGTACATCATGGATCTGGGTAAGTAGATGTTTAGCATCTTTATATCCTGGTTGTATTACTTTTATATTAAATTATTCAAATGTAGGATGGCAAGAAAATGCCATTGTTTTGAGGCAATAGTTAGATAATAGGTTTTGTTTCCTTCCAGCTGCTTGTTTTGATAATCCCGGGTACTTTTGTCACCATAGTAGCAAAATTAATTGCTGCACCCATATATAATTTTTGTGAAATGTACACTTAGTCATAAATCTATACGTTATTATGTGCCAACTAGCCCTCCTGACAGTATTGACTGCGAGTCACTGTAAAAACAAATCGGATCCAATTTGCTGAAAAGCTTTGTGGACAGCTGCAGTTTAAAAATTCATGTAGCCACTAAATGCTGAAAGGCTTTAGGCTGAGAGTCCTTGAAAATGCATTTAGATATGTTAAGAGGAACTGTTTATCAGTGTGCTGCTGTTCCACCTTTGCCCTCTAAGTGGCAATGTTGAACTGCTGCTGTGTTGTGAGCTAAACATGCCCCTTTCACTTCAGCAGAAGAAAATGAAGTCCTGTAATAAGCCAAGCAGCAGAATGTGATATATGTGTCTGTCTTCACAGGGTTGGATCAGGGCATTATACAGCATATGGCAGTCATGACAGCCGCTGGTACCACTTCAACGACAGCACAGTGACTCTGACCAATGAGGACACAGTAAAGAAGGCCAAGGCCTACATCCTCTTCTATGTGGAGAGCACTGGCCAGGTTGCTGCAGACAAGACTGCCACAAACAGCACATCCACAAACAAACCTGCTGTGGACTCGGCAGCCATGGATGGTGTTTCATCAGAAGTAGTTGCTCAGGACAAGGTTGCCACACACAGCGTTTTGATGGATGCAGCAGCCTCACACATGGTGACCTTGGATGACAAAGCCCCAGATAATGCCTCCCTGGAAATTGTGGGCAGTGACATGGCAGCATTAGATGAAGCTGACATCACTTCAGTGAAGGCCGCAACAGATATGGATACCTCAGACAAGGCTGCAACAGAGGAAGCTAGCCAAGCTGTTCAAACTGTTGGACAGTGAATCTATCAGACTGCCTCAGACCAGCTCCTCACTCTAGTTTGGCTTCACCTCAATCACATTCTCACAGTGCTTGATTCTAATAGTTAATTTTCACGTTTAATGTACGTGCAACTATTTTGTTTCTGTGATCTGCATGATAGGATCATGTCTAATTTGCTGCTTGATTTTTGTTTAGTATGTTTTTTTTTGCATTTATTTCCTTGATGTTGTATTCCTCAGTTGAGGTAGACCTCACCATTTGTAATAGATTCCAAAGGTGATTGTTTAACGTGATGAAGTAAAGCTTTAGCCTTGGAAAACCTCAGTTGGTCCAATGTTTAGCCTAGAGTGATAAGTCATTATGTCGACACACTTTGTTGTAACAATATTTGTTGTTGTTTGTTTGTTTCTGTTTATTTTAAGTTTTAAATTTTATATTTCCCACCTCTTAAAAACCTTAGTTATGTTTTAAAATTATTATAGGAGATTTTAGGATTTAGAATGCAATGCATTTATTGACTGACAAGTGCTCATTAGGGCTGTAGATGTAGTTGTTTAAACTTGACCAGAACCAATGTGAAAGAAATGATCATTCTGAAATTGTTTTGTCTGTATTGGTGCAACATTTTATGTTGATTTGAAATGGGCCTAGATATTGGCCTCACTGAAATTCTCTCTTAAACCATGTATTGGGAAAAGTGCGTATGACAAATATACCAGAGAATTTTTTTTCAAAACTTTGATGTTTTTTGTCTTTGGAAAAAAAACAAAAACTTCACCAATTGTAGGAAAACATGAAATCTATTATCCCAACAGACCAGACAATCTGTAGCATCTACAATCATTTTACTCTTAAACTTTAGTTACTAGTATTGAATAAGTCAGAATAATTACGATTGAGAACCAGATCACACATCCAGAATTTATTATTTGGTTTCTTTAAATAGGATGCAAAATTAATTAAATGTACTTGAAAGTCACTGATGCTTTGAAAGCTGTTATACAGTCTGTAAATTTGCAGTGTTAGGAACTAGAAGGGGTTAATTCAGAGCAATCAGGAGTACTAATATACAGAAGATAAAACGTGCAAAATATTATTTTTCAAACAAAAATATTTTGTGCTTGGTTCAACTAATAGGAGGTTTTGCTGCATTTCCTTTGGACATTTGTTCAGGCATGTAAAGCAATTTTCAAGACCTGATTTGTAGATCAAATGATTCATCAGTAATGAAAATAATCACTAGTTACAGCCATAAAGCTTAATCAAAACATTGTTCTATGTTTACATAACTAAAGGATAGATTTTGACCTTGTAATAACAATCTTCTTAGAGACATTTCAGTAGTAAAAATGTAAAGTAAATATAGACAATAAGTAAAGGTTTACAAATATATAAAATTAGTTTTCATGTGTTAATGAAATAATCAATTTATGTCTTTTGATTTTGTAGATTAGATGTGCACACCAGAAGGTACATTGTGTTTATGTGGCCAAAATAACTGTCTCAACACCCTTATTATGGCTTTTAATGGAAAACAGTCTTTGATATATTTCAGTACCTTAGCAAACCTTTTAGTAAGCCTTTTTGGTTGGTTTTCTCTTCCCTCTGTAGTGAACATCTCCACCCACACAGACACACACACACACACAAACACACACATAAAAGCTGCCCTCGGGACACGTGCCAGCCAGTCAGCCTCCTTGCTCAGGCAGGAACAAGCACTCCTGTATGCTAAGGAACAGCTACTCTTCCTCGTCTGCTCACAGGTGGCTGTGGGCTCACTACTCTGTCCCCATTACTAACACAAGTGGCCTTTTTTCCTTGCTTTTTATCTCTTGGAGGCTAGATCACAGCTGCTAATAATAAGCTCACATTGCATTGTGTTTGTTGGATCAGAGGTCCAGTTAAGGACGTCATGACACAGTGAGTCATGATACATGCTATAATCAGCCTCCCAACAGTGGCATTTCCCAACGTCCTGCATTTAGAGAGTGGCGATAACAAGTGGAACAGAACACAACAGGTAATGTACCATGGAGAGATGACGCAGGTATAATGGTATTTTTCCTTTTGCCATGTCACCATCTCTGAGTTCCAACTGAGCAATTTCAAATACACACCCTGACTCATAGTTCAGTGTTCTTTCAGGCAAACTCTTATGTGACAGTATGCTTGTGACTTTCACGTAGCCTTGCCAGGTTTAAGTTCTTCTCTGTAATTATTTTGCATATGGTACAGGAAACTTCTAAGGTCATAAATGTGTCATTGAAGTTGTATTATTATGTCGTTTTATCCACTCTAGTAGGTATCTACTACTGTATATACTACGCACTAAAGTTGCTAATATTAAACATTTCATACCTGCAGCTATACAATTTATCGTGGAATTGTAATGGCTCACTGCCACTGAACAATCCACTCTGGACACATTTTAAGACATTTAATGACTTAAGTAATAATTTGTGAATGATATGGTTTTTCCACAGACATTTCAATTTCTTGCTGAAAATTACACCCTAATGAACAATAAAAAAAATGAACACACCATTTGTGTGCAAAAACAGTACAGAGTTTTGAGTGGATAGGGACTTTAAGTCTCAGTTGAGCATTTTTACTAAGGAAGTATTCATTGTAATTGGAAGACTGTGGTGTTGTATTGCAGTACATTAGGGAGGTGTTTCTCAGTTTCTATCTGTTTCTGACAACTAGGCCAGAACAGTGTAAACATCTGGCTCAGATGAGTGCTCACTGCCTGTTGAGAGCCATGACAGATGGAAAGGGAGCGTATGGCTCAAACACTTCCATCTTTGACCGTACTGGCAGTTGTCTTCCCAAAATAACCTGCACTCCACGGCCTTATATGTAGAGGGCTGCAGCATGTGCCTGAGGAGGCATCATGTATCTAGGTCACACAATGCAGGCTGTGGGCTCATTGTTGCTGCCTACCAGCAGGCCTAACACTGCCTCAGGGACAAGGCCTCTCTTTCTGTCTTGGAACGTTTTGACATGCATCTCACCCAGCTCAACCGTGAGTGTCTCCTCCACCTTTTCTCCTTCCTGGACAAGGATAGCCGGAGGACTTTGTCCCTTACCTGTCACCAGCTGCATGAAGTCTTCCTGGACCCCCGCCTCTGGAATCTACTTCACTTTAGCTCCCCATGTCAGCTGAGGAGGGACAACTTTGTCCTGGGACCCTCGTTGCGTTACTTGACTATTTGCTGGTATTCCAGCAGGGTCCTGCAAGTGTGCAACATTGAAGACTGGCTGAAGAGCTCATTTCAGAAGGACATCTGCAGTAAACATGAGAGCCTGGTCAGCACTTTCCTGGCCCATGTCTGCCAAATGTAAGTGTGTGTGAGTGTGGTTTTCCCCTGTTTGCTGTGTATTTTGGAATGACGGCTTAAATTTTTTTTTTTTTTTTTGATGGTTAGTGATGAAATAAACCAACAGAACTTGGACAAAGTACTAGTGGTCTATTAGCTCATCACTAAACACATTTTTTTAACCTGTGTCTATGGGTTGCGTCTATTTCAGCTAAAGTGTGATCAACCTTGGTATATTTTAATATATTTTAAATGTTTCTTTATCCTACAGTTTACAAGAAAATGTCATTTTCACAGTCAGAATCAAATACAGAAATAAATGTATTGCTCAGTAGGATTTCACATACAAGGAATTTGGTTAAAGTAGTAATAATATACAGACAAAGAAATATAAAAGTACATAAATGAGCCATACATGGACTATAAACGATATGCACCCTGATTCACATTTGTGCATAGAATAGTGCCTAACTGAGTAAAGAGAAACATTAAGAGAAAAGTAAATAATAACTAGAGTCATTCACACATTGTCAATGTCAATGCAACATTTGAAGCAATACAAAAGTTGCACTGACACAATGCATCAGAAAGTTGTCCATGAGGTAGGACAAGAGTCTGGAGAGCCCTGGGCTGCACTCATGAGGTCAGTAGCAGAAAGAAAAAAACTGATGGAGTACAGCTTCTTCATGGAGGGGAATTTTTCAAAATGTTTTTGTCTGGGGTGGAAGCAGTCAGCCATAATTTTTCCTGCATGCTTCAGGGTCCCACAACTTTCAAGGTGATGTCAGAATACTTCACAGCAGCCTGAGCTCTCTCCGTTTTGTGTCACTCATTAACATTTAAGATGGCGCCTTAATTTTATTTATTTATTTGCATTTTGTTCACTTGTGTCCTCAGTGCAATCACACAATTTCTGTTTTTTCAGGGTCGTTCACACCCACCACAGGGAACAAAACTGTTTTCATTTAGAGGCACATGGCTGACTGAAACCTCCATGTTCAGCTGTAGGCAGCAACAAACAAAATCATTAGAAACAGATGGTGCATTTGGAGTTGGCTCTAAAGACAGAAAAATGTCACATCTGTGGGACATGAGACTGATTCTATTAACTAACATAACTGTGGTCAGATATCAAATTGAATGATATGACAGTTGGATTTGATGGGCCACTGAAACGAAGCTCTGTTTTGGCTGTGTGTGCGTGGCTGGCTGCACGCAGGATACAGCCTGGAGGGGCGTAATGAGGTCTCTGGATAATTTCTTCAAGGCAGCCAATAATAAGCGCTGATGTGAGGGAGCCTTGCCACTGCAGCTGGCCGGGACAAGAGGAGGGAAGAGAGGCTGTCTCACTGACTCAGTGTATGACCCTGTGAAGGTTTCCTGTATTGTGAAATTTGAGACGCATGACATGAGAGCTTTGAGGCCAGTAAAAACCAGTACCACCTACTTTGTCTGGGTCCTGTATCTCATACCCTTAAAACAGACTCATTGCATACTGATAAACCCTCCCTGATAGTCTAAGGGAGAAGAAAGCAAGTGCACGTGACAAAGTGGGAGGAGACACAGAGAAGCTGTGGGGGTGATAAAGAGTGATTTGGCCACAGACCCTCCCAGTCAGCTGCAGACTGGAGATTTACGCAGGCAGGTGGAGCCTACAATTGGCTCTTTGTTGCTGTCAGAGGAATGAACATGTGCATCTGTCTCTGCCTGCCTCTTCCTGGATAAGACTCCACGCAAACTCTGACGCCAAGCTCATGTCTGTCTTTTTTTTAGCCTCATGGAAAAACTATAAAACGTAGCATATCTTTGGGCCGCTTCATAACATGGTTTCCAGGGCCATACTCCTCTAACGCTAAATGGCTACAGTGAATCACTTATCAGGATGTCAGTTATTTAACTTTAATTATCTTGAGGTCACAGTATTAGAATTGTGCAACGTGAATGAACATGCCATGTAGTGCGGATGGCACAGTGCACAAAGCTTTTATAGTTAAATATATAATATATAATTTGATATGCACCATTTCAATAAATATATGCTTTCCCTTATAAAACATGTTGAGACATGGCTTAAGTTACTATTTAGGTTATAAGTTATGACTTTCTTCTTTCAATGTGCATACAGTTTCAACTAACAGCTGCTTTAGATTGTGAAAGGTTCCCAAAATCCCTGCTGCTAACGGACCAAAGCAGCAGAATCTTAACTGTATGTCTTAGTTCTTTTTACAGTTCAATGGATAATTTGACCAGTCAAAATAACTGTTAGGAAACCAAACAGGTCGTTAGAGAGATGATTACAGGTTAGTGGTGCAGCATTCTGCTTTTGCATAGACTGGATTGTCATCCATGCTGTTTGTTTTAATGTGAACTACATCATGTTTCTCAATGGAAAGAAGCAAACATTTCATATACAGACTTTATCATGTAGACTTATACACTTCAGCCAATAAAAATCTACCACCACAGCAGCTTTGAGCCAGTTGCTTTATGCACTTACTGCAAATTTCTGAATGTGAGTGTGTGCTCAAGCATGCAGTTGTGTGAAAATGAGAAGAATTTGATGGGTGAGATTAAGACATTGTTTTGTGCAGATAGTTGCATACTTGAGGAGAACAACACATACCCAAATCTGCACTATGTTAGGGGGGGCACGAGGGTAGATTATGTAACAAATGTTGATGAAGTTTTTATTTTCGCCATGTTTACTTCTATTTACTTAATGCACTGCACCATCTCTGCTGAAACTGTTGTAATTAGAGAGCATCTGAATCTCTAACCTCCCGCTTTGTGAGCTTGTCATTCCCCTATTCCACCGCTTTATTTTTTCTGGTTAATGCAGTCACATCAGCTGATAAAGCCACACACTGGCTGCATGCAACAATGAAAAAGGACACGTGGACTGACTTTGCTATTCCATGTTCAGAGGTTACTGGGGCAGCACCCTCAACACTTGCAGGCAACTGGAATACGTTTGGCTCACATGCGGTAAAGTGGTAAGATTATATAAGCTTTATGTAATGTGCATCAGTGAACGTGAATGACATCCCTGATCTGTTGCAAACAGGGTGTCTGTCTGCCAGCTCTGTAACCCACTGCTGGTCTGCCAGTAGGCTGCAGTGCCCTCCTAATACTGTGTGGAAACTGCACTATACACATGGATAATCACTGCAACAATTCATGTTTAATTTTTATACGTAACTCCTGCAAACGTATGCATGGGCAGAAGTAATTTTACCATGCTGTTCATCAGACATTCTGATATTGTTCTCTGCAATAGCATTGTGCTCCATTTATTCACAAAAGCTTGTCAAAGGATGGAAACATATGAGCCCAGTGGGGCAGTGTGTGAAGAAAAGATGGTTGGTGTAGGTATTAATGTGCTCTGTCGTTAAATGGATCATGTTTCTGCCTCCCAGTGGTATTGTTTTCCTCTCATTCACATATGGCTCAGATCAAGCCCCCTGATCTATATGCTCTACCGTGTTATTTGATTCTATTCAAGAGACCAGGGTAGTGTTCATCTGAAAATAAGCACACACTCCAAACAGTATTGCTTACTAGTCCTTATCCAAACAAACTAATGTCCCCTGATGTACAGTGTGTCCTAAGGCATGATGACACAGAACAGGTCTCATTGTACTTCATCACATGTGCAGAGAGCTCTTATTGTAAATGATTATACTGACTGATATCTGTGCCACAGGTGTCCCAACCTGCTCTCCCTAACCCTGTCTGGCTGTGGCCACATCACTGACCAAGATGTGATCTCTGTGCTGCAGAGCTGTAGGAAGCTGTGCTGTCTCCATCTGGAGAACTGTGTCCGCATCACTGATTGCAGCCTGGAAGGCGTGGTGGCTCATGGAGACAGTCTAGAGGAGGTGAAGGTGGACTTTTGCAGGAACATCACTCAAGCAGGTCTGCAGGGTGTCAGAGAGAAGAGACCGGGCATTTGTCTAAGTGCAGAGAGGAGCGCTGATATGATCCCTGACAGCAAGCCTGAGGAGAGGGTGACACTCAGGAGGACACTGCAAAAAGTCCTGCAATTCTCCTGAATGAAGTGTTTCCACATCCAATCACATGGATCACTAGAAAACACATGGTGGTTTCATTTGAACATGATTTATGGACTTGTTAAAGGTGTTGTGCTTTTTTCAGATCTGTATTTTTTTGTACACTTTTGATATCTTTTAACACAGCATGTTAAATACCTTACAAATACACTGTTAAGCTGTCTCCATCCTCACCAGGAAGAAATCAACACACACTGACATTAAAGTCTTGTGTACAGAGGTGGCCTTATCAATAACTCTTAACCAATATACTGAAATGATTTGATTTCGATTATATGATTCTATAGTGAATCCTCTGCCATTATAGGAAATCATATTGAATACTAGATGAGAACATCAATACTAGACTCATGCAGTAAATATGAAGCTAAAAGCAGTATCCAGTTACCTTAATGTAATATCAAGAAACATCAGAAACATATGTAGCTAGTCTGGAATCCAAAATGATTCCATATAACATCATAGTTTAATTAAACATCACATACACATTCCCCAAATGAATTAATTCACACCTGCACAGTATAAAATATCAAAAGGTGCATGGTTGAACTGCGTGTTGTTGACTATGGTAAGACATGTCATCACTAGGAGGAAGGTTTCTCCAAAGGTGGCCTTGTGCCAGAGCCGTGATTGGAGCCACGATATATAAAACTGTGGAACAACAGAAAATAGGTTGATTAGGGGAGTGTGTCTGAATCTGTAAATGCCATGTGACAAATTTATTACAGGCTGCTACTGTAGGGCAATCCCCATCCTGTGATTGCATTTATAAAACATTACCATATATTCATACAGAAGGTCATGTTAATGAAGGATAAGCCGCCAACTTCCTCTCCCCAAAGAACATATGCTGTTACAAATACTGTGTGTTTTGTACTTATTTATTTGTTTATCACAGTTTTTTTTTTTTACTTATTTATGAGCTGCGTCTAAAACCATTGTGTCATGGAAAATAAAAGCCAGAGAAATCTCCCTTTCTGTGATGGTGCTTAAAAATAATTATTAAAATGTTTGTTTGGTGCTATAATTAATAATATAGCAATACTGCATTGATATATTACATGATGTAATACTGGCACCTCCTCTCAAATAAATAAAAATAAATAAATAAATAAAAAAATCGCTATGGCTTTCAGTCGATTAGACAAGCATTAAGAGTAATTTTATCTTTCCAGTAAAACCAAAAATTTTATATTAAATTAAACAGAATTATAAGTACAAGATTTTATTCTCATGACAGCTCTGTGAAGACACGCACTGAGATAGAGGCCAGACAAGTTATGCTGTATTATTCTTAATTGCACGCTTACTACAACTGACCATTAAAAGTTATGCCTTCCAGGTGGGGAAACTCCTGAGACACACCAGCAAAATAACAGGAAGGAAACATGTAACAACATGGCTGTGTCAGAGTCACCACTCTGCATGCTTCCACTAGCGGTTGTGGCAGGATTTTCTTTTTATGGTTCTATGATTTCAAAGTAGACATGTAGACCTTGAAAGAGCTGTTGCCCAGATGTGTGTGCCTAAAAGCTTTGCCTTTTTCAGCACAAGTTATACAGTGGGAGTCAGCCGCAGCCATTTCGTTACTTCACCAATGCTAATGTGTGAAACTTTGTTTTAAGCAGCTATTTCACTCTATTTGAACTGTGAATACGGTATCCAGCCTTCGCTCTGATGGAATCGAGAGATAAAATAATGATTTGTACTGGTGACCAAAAGACCAGTTTTTGTCTGAAAAGCGTACTTTCTGTGTTGATGTTATCATTTTGATGAATTATGAAAGAAAAGCAACAATCTAACCTATAAATGCTATTTTATGTGTCTGTTATTTGACATTTATATTATTTTCCAAGCAAATAAATATTGTACATAATATGGAAATTCACTTATTAAGTTAATTGTATACATCCTTAATATATATACGTCCTTATTCAGAAGAAATAAGATGTGCATCTGTCTACACTGTTGAGTGTGAAAGGCCTCAAACATGTTTAAGCAATCCTGGCTGGGAAGGAGCAGACTGCGTTTTGAGAATAGGGTTGACTATGTCTTCAAACAGACCACACTTTGTAATTATATCCCTCCTTTATGAGAGTGGTCTGCTGGAGGTGTAGTGCTCAAAATTGCTGAAGTTAAATACTGATTCCTGGTTGAACCATGATGAAATATTTTATCTTTATGACATGGTTTCAGAAGATACATTAAAAATAAGAGAACAGTTTTCTGAATAGTCTGAGGAGTGTTTCCAATAAAATATAAGAGGAAGTGTCATTCCTGGTTTTCCCCTTTTCATTCTTCTTCTTCTTCTATTGTGCAACTCTTCCGCTGGGAACAAAACATTGTTTAGATTTAGCATCTAATTTAGCATAGCCAAATAATTCGCTCAACACATTCTAGTCTCTGGAAAGAGGTACATTATCAGTAGTGGCAGCGCAGTATTCAGATCTTTTATGTAGTAAAAGTGACAAAAATACAACATAAGTCATAAATAAGTCAGCCACTCAGAATATTTCAAATGTAGATGCACATAAATACTGCAGTAAAAAAAGTAAAACTACTACATATTATGCAGTAAAAAAGACCTCACTGTTATGCTACATGTTGGTATGTAGTATAGGTTAGGGTGTTTTTTGTTTGTTTTGCTATTGTTTCTTATTATAGGTACTGGGCCCTCGCTGGCATGTGGTAGGACCCATTTGAACTAAATGAACAGCAAGATTTTTACAGGAAATTGTATGAAAGACTAATTCCAAAGGATTGATTAAATCTGTTATTCAGGCTCCATTAGAATAACAAATTTCATTAAAAAATTTCAGCTGAGGGAAACAGCTAGCTCTCTAATCATTTTAATTAGCTGCTCTGCTTTCGACAAGTGGCATCACATGGAGAGAGGAGAAACTAGAGTGTTAATGATGTGGATTTTTTTGCATGTAGCTAGGGAGATTAATACTTATCATATTTTAATGTGAATTACAAAATACAAATACAAAATCTGTATTGTAATAATTTTTTTTTTTTTTTTTTTTTACATTAAAATATATTATATTAAAGTACGACAGTGAAACATAATCTGTGAAAAGCTTAGGTTTACATTTCAAGTAACTGCATAGTGTCCAGATACATTTCATACTTCTATGCAGCTCTATGGAAAGTTTGCTCACTACATCCTCTGTCTCCCAATGAGACTGTTTGTTTTAGTTCTTCAGATTTCGCCAAATGACTTCAAAAAGCCATCATTTAGACCAAAAGGGAATGTTAAAGGGGTGGAAATGATCCAGTACAGTTGCTGAGGTTTTCAACAGCTTCACAACAACTGTGTCTCATTAGAGGTTCACTGTTTTTCAACCTAGACCTCCAGTACTCCACTGATTTAACATTGAACTGCTATATTGTTAAAGTCAGTACAGCAAAACCCAAAAGATCAGAACTGATGCAGCAAAACCAAATCTTTTTTTGTTCCAGTCTTCTTCCTTGTCAAAACCGGAAACATATGTTATCCACAATTTAAAGCAGCCACCTACAGTTCATTCGCATATTTGAGCTTGTTATACTAGAAGTAGCTAATGCGCCATAGAGCCTCTAGCGTCAAGATGTGGATGTGGACAGGTCTGGTAAACTAATCTCTTTGTAACTCCTATTTTTTATTTAGACTTCAGCCCTAACCGACTCTCTATACGTTTAGCATATTTTTCACAGCTCCCACTGGAGCCACAAAAGACAATAACTGTAATCACACTTTGATAGCCTAATGTCGAATTATGCACTGGTCACAAAAACAAATAGGCCTCGTTGCAGCCTCTCAGTGGGTTTTAAACATTGGCCTATGTGTTTGTTATTGCAACACAAACAGAAAATTCACAGTACAACCTGACATAAAAAAAAGAAAAAGAAAAAAAAACTTTGGAAAATGGTTGGAGAAGTAAGTGCAAACTATGTTGTTTTGTTATTACTTTTTCTGTTTCTGGATTGGATGTAGCCCACAGGAAAAAAGCCAATAGAATCTGATATGAAGTGTAAAAATGATTTATTAGGACTGTTGGAAATAAAAAGACTAAGCAATTGCCCTAAAGCTCATTTTTGAGCTCAGCATCACGCTGCAACAAAGTGGTTACTACCAGTGGCGTTTTACTATCGCAACAACATCAAACGGTGGTAAACAACATTTTAATTGAATGGACTGAGAATACGTGAATATATTCTCTGATAAAATGTCAACAGAAGGTTAATGCTATTGTAAGTTGTCTTTTGAATTAAATATACACAGATCATCCACACAGTGCAAAACATTCTTTCTGCCATCCAGTCATAAACAGAACCGATTCTCCGTCTGATATATGGATGCTCTCAGCAGGCAAAGAGCACAACATGTTATCTTAAGGATCCATACTGCAGGAGGGTTTTTGTTGTACGAGCAGTGCTGGCCTTTCCCCTGTGTGAAATATGAGCTGATAAAGACAGGATGCTGGTGGTAATAGAGGAAGGGGGGCAGAAGCAATGGAGGTAAGGGGGTAGCCATTTCAGCCTTAAAACCTGAAATCAGCAGTTTCATGACAGCCTTATAAGGTAAGCCAGGGGAGGCATTTCCAGTATGCATCCACTGATTACTCAGCAATGAAAGGGAGGTGGGGGTGTACGGGATTGAACAGACGAAGGAAAAGGAAATGGGAAGGGTTTGTGTTTTTTTGTGTGTGTGAGCAATGACCAAGTGGCCTATGATCACTATCTCATCCACTGCAGAAGACATCTGAGCTTCAGTGTGATATCAGATGCAGTGTCAGTCATCAGTAACTGTACTACTTTCTACAACCCAATGCTTTTTTCCCCCCCCAAGAGTACAGGGTATGGGCTGTAACCTAAAACTCTACAATGCTGATGAGTAATGTAGTCTAGACAGTGGAAGCGTTTATCTTGTCTTGCAGTGTCAGGGCATAAATAGGTTGTAAGTTCTTTGAGTTCTTCCTATATTATCACAAGCAAATGTTCATGGACTGATCACATTTACACTTCATGTCAAGTGTCAAGTGGGACTAGATTAAAATTTTATTTTGAAAAAACAGTGAACACACAAACTCTTTTTTAAATACAGTGCAGCTGCGTTAGATCCCTTATTCTTACAGTTTGGTACTTTTGATTAGATCATTTCAAAGATGACGTCTTGTATCACTGTGTTCCTGTTTCTACAGTATGTGGTGGAATATAACTAAGTACATTAATTCTTATACCAAAATACTTTTTATACATACAATTCAGATTTTACTTGAGTAATTTTCATTTTATTGTAGCGTATATTGTAAACAAAACAAATTATGATTTAAAAATGTTCATTATTATTAGCACTATTATTTTCTTCTACTTTTATTTATTATTTCTTACTACTTTTCCTTTTTCTGCACCATTTTATTGATCCATTTTTAACTACTTATGATTTTGTAGACACAATTGTTTTACGTGTGCAAAAATCAATAAACAAAGCTTTAAAAAAAAGAAAAATCTGAGTTGTCTGAGAATAGGAACAGAAACACTCTTGTTGTAATCACATTTTGGTGCTTATCGCCGCTGTCTACTTCAGTGCTCTTATATAGTTCTTGAGTAGATGTTTGTCTATCTTCAGAGCTCGGTGCTCAAATGGAGAGACCATTTTAATAATGTAGCAGAACTCTGAAGCCTCTTTTTTGACCTAGCATACGTCATTCTTCGTATTTCCTGTAGTAGTATCTCAGAGGCTCCCTAACTGAGACCTCTGGCCCTTAGTTGGTCCTCTGGAGTCTTCCTTGTAGCTGAGGCCACATGGGTAAGCTGTACTCTTTGTACCCTGGTGTAGAGATATATATAATCATATTTATCATATATTTTTATTAATATTCAGATTCAGGGTACACAGAATTTCTAAAACTGAGACTAAGTAATACAAAAATGAAAATAAGCGTTTTTACATCACACTGTGCACTGTGCAATCCAAATCAGTCAGTGCTGGTGTTATTATCTAAACCTGAGAGGTAGCATTTGTCTTTTTTCAGTACACCCATACTGATATTTTGCAAAAAGTTGAAATGAGAGGGACGAAGTCACACGGAGTCCAGAGAAAAGACCATGTTTGTGTCTGTCCCAACGTGACAGTCAAAAAAACAGAAACAAGAAATGGCACAGGAGCCACAACACAGACGGGGGTTTGACTCAGTCATTGGCAGTCTGTCACCTCCTTCTTTCATGTGCTGTGAAACCGCATCAAGAATGTATCCCAGTCTTATGTGCACAGCTTGCTGAGAGAACTCAACATTAACCCTCCACCAGTGTTTTGCTTTGCTTTGTTGATTGTACACTCTATAAACAGCTAAAAAAAACTTAAAAATTCAGTGGAGATTTATTTCTCTTACATTATTCTTGCAACATGCAGGTTCAGTTTTCACATTTTCTCCTATGACAAGTGCTGCGTCATGTAACATTCTTGAGTAATCCTGAGTAATCTAATTGTTACTCTAACGGCATCCAGAAGATAAAAGGCTACTTTTGTTTTCTCTTTCTCTATACTCACAGCTTGTTGTTTTCTCTAATTATAACACAGTAGAATCAAATAGACCTGCAAGTCATTGCATATCTGTTACAAAAGGTGGCGTGAGGTACTGTAAATGCGGTCACCTACTTTTGCTGTTATTTTGTAATTTCAAATTAAGTTGCTCCAGACAATGTAACTGACACAAAGAAAGTTCCAGAAACCAACCTATTTTCATAACAATATGTATTTATGCACACATTTCTCCATCTCCCTCAATATTTTCCATACAATCTAATGATTCCAAATTTGATTTCCCTGTGGTTCTTAGCTAACTTGTTTTGGCCTGAGGCACACACGAAATAGGAGGCAAGAGCACTGAGAAGTGGGGCTACTGTTCCCCTGTGAGCCAGAGAATGGGTCTATTTGTGGAGCTATTTCTGTTTCCGTCTGTCAGAACATTGACAAAGGCTGCCGAGCTCCGGCCAGAGCACATGTGAGGAAGTAACTGGAGCACTAAAGGGCAAGACAGTGAAGACACTGATGATACTACTTGGCTGGGCTTCAGGCAAGGACAGAATCAACACAGAGCAGGATATGAAGATGCACACTGAGCTGATATCATATACCATGTGCTGATATAGTCCCCTATGTGCCCTGGTAATTAGGCAGGCAGTATGAGGGCCCTCTGTGTCGGCTGTCGATCACAGCTTCTACAGAGAGGTTGCATTCTTGGATCAGCCTGCCTACCCAACTGGTTGCACCCTGCAGGGGATGTAGGAGGACAGCCAGCCTCCTCTGACGTTAGCATTGGTGGAGGACAGAGCAGCAGATGACATGTGCAAACAGGAGTGGGAGGCTGAATGAAATATGCTCATGACTCACAGCATGGGAACATGAGCGCACTACTTATAATGAAAGGCTTTCAACTTGAGTTCATAATGCATTCACTCTTTGTTGCACTCAAATTGCAGTGGGAACATGGATGGAGAAACATAGAGAGCTGTATGGGCACTAATGCAATAAAATGTGATTGTCATTTTTGTTGTACAGAAGTTGCTCGCAGTAAAGCTGATTTGAACTACTTGATTAAGTATTAGCCAGTTTTACCGGCAAAATTCAAAATCTTTTTTTTTTTTTGTCTTGTCTTATTGTTTTTTTCTTTCATTAATATGCTTTCTTGAAATGAGTGTCTGTTATATTGAAACCTGAAATAATTAAGCAAGTTGCAGAGAATTAGAATTGTGAAAAAGTTTATTTTGGGAAAAAAGGCTGAAATATTATACATCTTACATTTTCAAAATAAAATGCTATAAAAAAAATACTGTAATCTGTCATAAACTATCTGAAATGTTTTCCTGTGAAATGTATGAATTGGTATGATAACACTTCAATAAAGGACATGTATCTCAAAACTTAAATACAGTGCTACTGATTACCTTTACATATGACGTATCGCCTAGTGAACCCTTGGACCTCTGACCCTATTCACATGATTCCCTGGATGATATATGGCTCAGCTGTGACATTTTAGCTGGCTCTTGTGAATGTTTTAGAAAATGAATTCACTGACAGGTCAAGCTCAACCTCACATTTCACACTGTGTCTTGTTACATTCTACTCAAAAGGCGATGCCAAAGGTCAGGTTGGGTGTGGTGAAAATAGCTAAAAATAGGAGGTCTTACTTTCTTGTCAATACCTTCCTCCAGAGGCTCAGTGAATAGGGATTTCCTTTTGCCCTAAATTCTGTAGTACCCTATTGTAATTATTCACAAAATGACATGATGGAAAGAAGTCACATGCTTAAAACAAACCACAAAAAAAAATTAAGGCAATTAAACTTTCCATGTGGGTACAGACATTTGTGTCAACATTTAGTGTCAACACCCGAACAGCTCACCCTCGGGTTTCAAGACGACTGCTCTAAGACGTCAAGTTCAATAAACAAATGTATAGTCTAGGAATTTATAGGCTGATTAATTAACAACAAATTAAATCTTTATGTGCCACTGTTTATTTACTCTTTCTCTAAGGACAGTTTGTTGTCTTTTCATTTGAATGATCTAGAAGTAGCTGTGTTCATTGTTGTGTAGTGTACTATATGCAAGAATTACACATTTGTTTTAGATTATTTCTTGGGCATTTTCCAACTGCTGAGGTGGACAAAAAAATATTTGCAGAATTATAGTAATTTATATATATATATAGGGCAATAGCAGTTAGCTTAGCTTAGCATAAAGCCAGGAAAACTTGTAAAACAGCTGTCAAAAAGCAGCAAAGGCTGTCTAGCAGCTGCTGGAAGCAGAAAATTGTAGTATTTTGTTTAACAGAGGGTTGTACTGGACGTTGACTCCCTTGAGTCACCACTTGACTGACCACAAAATAGTCTGACACATACAGTACAGTAGCAGAAAGGCAGATATGGTTACCTGTAGACAGGTTGCAATGATGGTACGACAGCTGAAGACATGGATCTTTTCATGGAAAAGATGGTAAAGCCTATGTGTGTCCAAACTTTTGACTGGCAGTGTATGTGAGATTATCAGAAGGAGGGAATGTCAGTTGTTACAATGACAGCTCAGACCAGTTTTCATAAAAGAGCAATAGAAAAGCTCAACTAAATTCAAGGAGAATGAGAGAGCACGGTGTGTTAAGCACCAGCAAGTGCACAGCCACTTTATTTCTCAAGAATTTCTGAATCTGGTGCAAGGGATTCATTTTGGGTATTGTTAACTGCTGACTTCAGGTTATGTTTCTTAAATTCCTGTTTGATGGATTAAACATATAGCTGTAAAACTCCGCTATGACAAATCTGAGTGAAATATCCTCATATTACAGTACAATTTCAGCTTGAGTAACTAGTCTTTGTAAAAAGGACACATGTGGCTTTAAAACTAAATTTCCATTCAGAGATATTCACTAATGCATTAATAGGTTACTCTTAAAGGGAGAGTTATATAAACACACTAATGCATGTTGCGTTGCTCACACATTCTCCAACATGTACACACAGAAATGTACACAAACCTATTGACCTGCTGAGTTCCCATCCCCCACT
>JAUBNQ010000025.1:14305521-14327965 GCA_032353495.1 Ctenopoma kingsleyae | reverse complement strand
TACTGTTCAGGGCCTTTGATATTTCAATATGGACATACTATGTAGTTAAATGCTAAACACATGCAAAAGTAAGTATAGGAGCAATAAATAACTGTTGTCCAAAAGCAGGCATTTTGGCAAGTCAGTGGAAAAAGTACAGGTGTAGTTGATAACAATGAAAATGAGTGCATTGTGTATGCTGGCTCACTGTCATCGCTTACAAGAGTTAAGCTATTGTTAACAAAGTTTGTTTAACCTGTGCTTTTCCTATCAACACAAGTGAAATGTCAGATGTGATAAGACCAAGAGTTCGGTCTCATATGTTAATATGTAGTAAAATGTGTCAGACATGACAAGTATAAGGAACAAGGAATATTCACTATAATGGCTGTTATTCAGACAAAGGAGATTCAATAGGCCTTTTTGTTGACAAAAGCTGTTTTACCTTGTCTATTTCCTCTCAAGACCCATAAAATGTTAGCCGTGATAAAGGTGTATACACCCAAACTTAGAGTTTGGTGTACATTGTCATATGACAAAGACAAACAACAGTTATCCACAAAAATAAATATTATCCCTGAAGTAAATATTAATATTTTCTTAATTTTGTTTTATCAAAAAATGTTCCTAAAGTCAGTATTTCTGTTAATACTGCTCATGAATAGGTGTCCTGTCTGCATGTGACTGCTGTAGGTTATGTATTAATAATATAAAATCTAACATCTGTTCAAATATTTCCATTATTTATTTAGCTGGTAAAGCTGTGAATGCTGTGGTCCATGTGATGTGCATACTGTAGAATCATGAGAAACGGATAATGTATCTTCATAATCATTTTTAAAAAATGTAAAACTGAAACAGGAGGTACAGTTCATCATTTGCATGAAGTAGTCAAGAGATGATCTAAAAGGCCTTCAACAGCACACACTTTGTTGCCACGTGTGTTGCCAGAGAAGGTGTAATCAGTAGCACTAACAGTAACTGCATAGGCTTTTGTTTTGCTCTAGGCTTTTTTCACAGCAGACAGTAAGCCAAGACTTGCAGTTAGCTTGCACAATACTCTTGGACTGAAGCAGTTAGAGGAATTCAGCCATCTCTCATTTTATTATTTATACCTGTGCTCAGAGACCGCAGGTGTACCTGTACCAAGGCTTTGAGCTGTGTCCAAAATCACTCCCTTTTGCTAATTCACCACTCCCTGCACAGTAAGTAGTTCACTCTTTAGTGAACAGTAACCTGAGACTTTCATTTCATTCTGCGCCAGTGGTGACAGAAAGATGAAAGCTTACGCAACAGAGTTTCCCCTTCATGCTGACAGTAAACACAATCCACTATGTATGTACATATGTTTGACACAGCCCTGGTGTTGTGCATGCTGTCTGTTTAAATGGACCACTGGTATCCTCAATGTTATTTATTACCCATGTGCTTCATCTATTGTAAGTCAAAATGTGAAGAATTGGCTTCACTACTCTTTCTCTCTGATTTTCTGTGTAGGCGAATTGTACAATGAAAAAGAAGAAAAGGATTTTGACTGTTTTCTGTAGGCTGCGTTCATACTCACAGAGTGAATGTATTATAGGATGCATGAAACATTTATCACCTATAGGGTCACAGGCCTCAATAAATAGTCTAAATAAAGATGAAATTTCACATTAGTATCATATTAGCTAAGATGCCAGTGGCAGCTGAAATTCCTGCCAGAATAATTCAGCCATTTATTTTTCTTCACTCTGTTTTCTGAAGCACATACTGAATTGACTGAAAAGAAGCAGCCTTGTAGAGTCTTTATTAAATGTAATATTCACACTGTTCTATTGTTTTAAGTTAAATTGCACAAAATGTGTCTAAAAATGTCGATTGCAAGAAAAGGCTCAAAACATACGCTGAAACTTTTTACTTTCTTTGTTGGGTTTTTAAAATACTAATGATAAATACTAAGACTGTATGAATTATGTCAAAGAACACATGGGTGTAGAATGGTGCTGTTTGCACATGTATGTTCTTGTGGATTACACAAGAAAGAGTGAGGAACAGCAAAAACGCTGGGGTGATGGACTGAAAGATCACTGAAGAAAATAGGAACAGGAGTGTAAAACTGAGGGGGCAGGAACAGGATTAGTGTACTGTACATAGAGTAATAGGAAGTATGGGTGTGTGACTGAGAGAGAAAGTTGGGGGCAGGGGAATGAAAAAGACAGTGTCACGTGTATGCCAGAATAAGCACAGAGCTACACAGGGGCAATCTCTGGATGCAGTAACAGCAAGTCAGACCCTCCGTCCCTCAAGTCCCTGATGCTCCTTCCACAAGCACTTTGTGTAGCAACTTTGACACCTGTCCTACTCCTCACTTTATCTAACCTTGCCCCCAGGATTTTTACATACAGCTGTCTCTTGAGAACCACCCACCTAATGCAAACACAAATCAGGACTATCTCTCTGCAGTAATTTAGTCTAAACATTTTCCCATGAAAGCAAAGCATTGTGAATGATGTCACCTCTGCTTACTACAGTAATCTCATTATGCATGCTTATAAGATTGGCTTTATTGTATATACACTGTTTTTATGACATTTGACATAAGCCATAACACACGTAGTGCCTCATTTCAACCTATGCATGACACAGTACAGTCATGACAAGTGTCATCTTGGTGTTTCTGTTTCAAAAGAGGTGATGAAAGAGAAGCTAACTCCTCCATATTGAATCTTAGCAGTCTTCCTCAGAAGAAGGTTGGACGGATGCCAGGTACTTTTGCATTTTAAAAGGTTGGAATGACATCCAAAATAAGAGCTGCAGCCCTAATGTTAGCCTCTCAATGTTACGCAAGTGAATGACTACAGCAGCAGCATAATAAAAAAAAAAAAAACCAAACATAAAACGCACATTGAAGCTTTTTTGTTCCTATTGGTGAGGAAAGCAGAAACCTCATACCTGGGGCAGGGCCAGGGACACGTGTTAGCCACAAGCAACTATTACACTATTAAAGATCTGTTGGGGATGGAAATTTCAGAGGTCTGACTGAACAGCACTGTAAAGTAACTCTGAATGGGTGACTAATGCATCTCTGCTACTCTGTGAGGTGTGACTTTGAGGCATCTCAAGGTGAAACTGCACTCTGGCATTGTGCCTCAGAGATAGGGGCCCTGTGCTCCAGGTCAGCTCTAACAACAAACACTATTAGTGACATTCAACAGAACTCTGAATGTGACTGACTTTGTTGAAAGACACAATTAGATGCTCTAAAAAAGGGTGTTTGTAGTTCTAGTTCTAGTTATAATGTACTCTATAGTGTAATCGGAACTGTGTACAACACTTTGGTCGACAGTGTTGTTTTTAAAGTGCTTCATAAATAAAATTGATTGCTTGATAATGTGATGATTATTCTGTTAATTGGTTAGTTTAAATTACAGAAAATTAATATACAACTGTTTTGATATGTTTAAGCATTTTCAAGCCAAAGTGCCAAAACATATTCTGCTTTTAGCTTCTTACGAACATAGTAAATTGCACGCAAAAGGCAAACTCCGACCAGAAAGGCAGCTCGCCAACTGATAAATTCTAACTCAGGTCCTTCTTGCTGTGAGGCACAATAATGACATATTTTTAAAAGGGGGTGCATCTGTGGTGTGTACCCTGCCTCTCGCCCAGTGACAGCCGGGATAGGCTCCAGCACTTCTGAAACCCTTAAGCGGACAAGTAGCGAGGATGGATGGATGATACGTCTGTGATGCTGTGAGAGCAGGTCTGATGCAGTATCAGGTGAAAGACCTTCAATACGATCATCAGCTCCTCTCCAAGTAAGGTTGGATAGTTGCCTACTAAGAAATCATCAGCTCATATCACATCACTTCTAGATAAGATCTCACACTGAAACGCCCACATAATGATCCCATAAAAGTGCTAGCAGAGGGAGCGTGGGCAGTTCTACATTGGACATAGATTTGGCAGCTAGCCTGTTGTCAACCATCTCATTAACTCACCACAGGGAGCCTCAAGTAAAGACTTGGTCATCCTATCAAGGAGTGTCTGTAACATGCCTGCATGTAATGATTACCTAATTATCTGCTTTTTTCTTGCCACATGGTCACAATCTACAGATGAATCCTTATTTAAGAATAGCAGAAACATGTGAATCGAGTTGTCTGTGCTTGCGCCAGGTTCATTTTTTATTCCTGCTTTTTTTTATTTCTCAGAAATCCCCTTATGTAACCCTAATCTTCACATTAAGATTATATTATGCTGCTATCACTAACTCAGAATGTTACATCATCTGCAATCAATATGACTACATTTGCTATTGGCAAAGATAAGCTGTAAAAAATATGAATCACAAGGGAGTACAGTCTATCATGAGTTTTTTGTGGAAACAAAAAATTGCAAATCCAGTTTCTGTGAAATATGTATCGGCCCAAGTTCCATCCTAGTGAAGGAATTATTCAGTGTGCAGTGAAAGCAATGCTTGCAGTGAGCTCACAGTCCTCTGCATCATGTGTAGCCCTCCTCATCTGTGCGTGGAGAGCGCAGGCTGGAGCACTTACATAACCCAGTTAAAATATACCCCAGTCACATGTAACGTTCAGCCCTGCAGATAGATATCCCACTGTCTCTTGAGCTGCTCTGGCAGCCGTTCAGACATTAGAGAGAGTATAAACACACACACACACAAACAGAGCCATAAAAGATTTGACAGTGATTGGTTGCCAGACATACTTAACTGCCTGCATGTGAACTGTCTGTGTGGAAAATGGTCAGGGAGCTTTCTCTCTGAGAGAAGCGCATGTGACTGAGTGGAGTTGCACCAGGAAGAAGCCA
This sequence comes from Ctenopoma kingsleyae, assembly GCA_032353495.1. Classification (NCBI taxonomy): domain Eukaryota; kingdom Metazoa; phylum Chordata; class Actinopteri; order Anabantiformes; family Anabantidae; genus Ctenopoma; species Ctenopoma kingsleyae. The sequence goes on along the minus strand of JAUBNQ010000025.1, from coordinate 14,323,171 downwards.
CAAAGGGAGAGGGAGGGTACATGACGGGGTGCCAGAAGTCCAACCCTTTAAAGTTACAAAAATGAGACTAGTACCACTTCTCCTCTGACTACATAACCTCTAACACCAACTCTAAATGCTATTGGCTAAGCCTCGCCAGACACAACTGACACTCCCACCCCCCACGCTGCTGCAGCGTGCCCACACGATGAGCAGTCACATTTCTGGTGTGTGGGTGGGGTTAACTCAGCGGAACTAGCATTTACTGTAACAGGATGACATATCTGGAGGAGTAAGCTACACTAGTGAGAAGTAGAAGACATGTTTTCTAACCAACATTAACATGAGTTACAGTGAACTTGTGCCCAAATGATGCAAAAAAAAAAAACAACAACAAAAAAACAGTTGTTTATAACATTGATTCATTTAATTTAATTTACTTTAAAACAAGATCATGTGGAGTTCTGACTTTTTGTCTAAAATCCACGCTGTAAAGTTCTGTTCTGCCATTTATTTTAGCATTTATTACAGAAGAAGGTGACATGTAGCATCTGGTCCATGGCCTTGAAAACTTTATAGAAAACATTATATAATCTTCATACTGTGAAATGCTGCAAGGGCTAAATATTTTGTACCAACATCAACTGTGTCCCACTGGTATGTGCTAGTGTCTTAAAAGGTTGGATTCGAACCGTCACAGCTCACATGTGCATGTTTATGTTTGTGTTCCCTGCAGCGGCTTTACTTGTCATCAACACAGTTATGAACATTCCAGTCTGTCTTCTCGTCCCTCCAAGCTCCAACCCAAACTCGTGCCTGGGTAACATCCAGGTATTAATGGTGAACAGTCAGAACATGCACAATGCTGCATACTGCCTGTTGATTGGTGTCCCAATTTAGAGTGTGTACACACATACAGACTCACACGTCACTATAGGTCCAGATTTGGGTACAGGACAGCCTATGGCACAAAGCCAAAGTACACTGAGCTGAGTCATGCACACAGCTCATTGTAGAGGACAGTGCTGGTAAGAGAACACACACAGACAAACATGTTTCTTTGCCAAACACTCACATACAGTATACACCCATATCAACTACCAGCATACTAGCAGGTAACACTGAATTCTCTAACTACACAGCATCCATGTGAAACAATGGTCACCTGAGGCTATCAGGAAGTGCGTTCCAGCGAGTGGCTAACTTTCATACATTTCATGTGACTCATAGTACATTACTGAAGATGACAATGAGATTTTAATATTGCAAATGTTACACACATGAAACCCTTAAAAAGTCCACAGGGTTTTCTCAATCCATACAGTGTGATGTGGCTTTGATGTGCACCCACACACACGTGCTGCGTTATTCTAAAAGGGAGGGTTAAGACAGATGTTTAGTGTATGCCCTATAATAAAGTGGGTGTGAATCTCTGATTTGACTTTCATTTTTTATGAATTAGAGTGGGAAACATCCAGTCTCTGTGGGATCTAGCATAAGCCAGCCTCCCTAACAAATAGAAAATCACAGTGCCAGTTTGTGTTGTGTGAGTCATCTCAGATCCTGACAGGAGAATGCACAGATAAAAGAGTTCCCTTTGTGGGGAGATTGCAAATTGCTGCTGTTGTTCTTTATGCAGATGACAAATTGCAGTGCAACTGAATGGGGTTGGATTATTGTTAATATATAAATGCTCCTGGAGATCACACCAAAGATTTACTGAAACATTCAGGATAATCTGCAGTTTACTTTTGAACACTTCAACAAAAGTAATTTAAGTAGCTGAGAATCAGTGTCACATGTAAATACACTTTGTTTTCTCTCTATCTTGTCTATAGAGTTTAACGTGCTGCATGCATGTGCCTGAAAAATCTCTTTGATAAAAAAAAAAAATTGATGCCTGTTTCCTGTGCTTTGAAGTGGATGTGATGTACTCCACAGTGACATGTAAGCCTTGAAGACAAAAAAGGGAAATGAGTTTGCTGGGAAGCTGTAGGAAGTTCTCAGCCGTCACAAAGTCTGGGGTCACCAGAGGATCCGTGCCTGGGGAGCAGAATGACAGGAGACTGTTTATGGGATGTTTAAAAGATTGCAGCAGCTTACAGAGAAATCCAAAATTCAACATGAGTGGTTCACTCTGCCAAAAGGCATGTCACCTTGAATGGCTTTATAGGTGCTCTGGGGTCTGTGGTGCACATTCCTACCAGCTGGTTGTGATTAAAACACAGCAGTAATGAATAAACCCACCGTTAGGACACTGGGCTGCTCGTGCCTTTGTCCTCACTGCTCCTCACTTTGACAGCTTCACATAAAACAAAAATAGTCACGAATGTTCCTCTATGATCACTTGACCACAAAATCTTCTTAGAATCTAACTACCATGGCACACGCTCATTATAGAAAGCACAGAAAACAGTCCAAGAAGTCCTTCTGCATTTTATTCTCAGACAACCCAGTTGTTAACGGTCTGGGCAGCATCTTTGGCGCTGTAAACAACTCAGTGTGCTCTTTCACATGTGACCTGTTCAGTCTGCAGATAGAAGGAAAAGAAAAGCCTTGTCTTAAATTCGGTTTGTCCTCATTGTCAGTTGAAGGAGGTGAGGAGAGGAGGCTGAGAGCTATTTCGTCTTCTGAGTGGGTGTCTCCCAAACGCACGTGATCACGTTTGTTGCGAGAGGGTTCATGACTCACTGGCTCCAGGCTCAGGATCCTTGTCTGGCCTCTTATCCCACCCTCTCAGGCAGTCAAACAGTGGTCCTGTGAGTCATGCATTTGCCACCAATGTGTCAAAAAAACAAAACAAAACATAAGACAACTAAATGCACACTGAATATACTCTACATGGCAATTGCATCTCCAAGTTAAACCAGTTCCGCTTGTCAAAAGATTTACCTAACAGGGTTTAAATGAGCTTTCATTGATGAGCAACATAAAACATTTACTACCTAAGCTGATTATTGATTATCATGATTCACATGTAAACTGAAAAGTAAATTTCAGTGGCGGAAAGTAAGAACCTATATTCACTCAAGCCCTTTGAGGTATATACACTGCAGGTCTAATATATTTCAGGGGAAAATATTGTAGTTTGTACTTAGCTGACCTACACCCCATGTACCGCCCACCATTGGGCAGTGGTTGCTTTTCAGATTTAAATTCTGCATTAAAATAACATACCAGTTAACAAATTCTGATGCATTATCATAGATAAATATTACATAAGGCTTTCCAGGGTTCTCAAGCTTGGCTAACTATAAGATTTCTGTTTATGTAATAACATATAATAACACTGGCAGGAACCTACATGGCAATTACCATTGTGCATTATGAGTACTTTTAAAATTACTACAATTACTATTATTATGACAGCCTACTTTATGTACACATTGTTGCTAAGTATTTATTAGAGTACGGTATAACAAATTTACTTAAATGCTTACTCCACGTGCACTGTGGTACATTAACTCTAAACATAGGAAAATGACTGTAAACATATGATAAGAGAGTCTTTGTTTAACTGTAGTGTGCTGAAGTGTCCCTGAGCAAGCTTAACATGAATTATCGCAGTTATTTCCTGAAACTGCTGATTGTGCCTTTAAGCCTTCACCAGGCTGCTGAGTATACCGACATGCCACAACTCAGGCATCATCATTTTAGATGATATAATGAGGAAGAATGCCCGCAGAATGACCAAAACTAGCCCTGGGTTGACTTTTCACCCAGCTGCTGAAGTGAAACCGATCCGCGTGTCCACGTGTTTGTGTCATTTCCATGTCATTTACATATGTAAACCGGCCTCGCCTATCGCTCCGCAGCTGCACGGGGAGAAGACGCCGATTTGTCAGTCCGGGGCATTTGAGGAGCAAATAGGAGAGTCGCTCCCCTCAAATCCCGCCTTCCCAGACACGTTGCCTTGGGAGAAGCAACACGGGCCGATCGCTGGCTGTACTGTCGCCTCACTCACACGCCGCACGTCCAACACATCAGCTGCTCTCTGCCCGACAGTGCTGCTGGATTTACCGCTGAACAAAGGAAGAGTAGGACCATCCGCTCCATCCTGGGAAGGTACGTACCTTCACTAATCCAAACTTCGTCCTCATCACACCGTCCTAAGAACATCTCTTATTAGTTATTAGTTGAAATATTAGAGTGATTATATTTTTAAAATCATCCGGAGGAATTTGACACAGGCGACGATCGCATATATTCAAATAGTTGCAGTATTGGTGTTGAAGCGTTAATTATAAGACAGTTTTGGCGTGATGAAGACGATTACATCTGTCTGCATTTGATATAATCTGCCAAATTTACTGGTGGTGAGGAAGTCTATTGTGTCTGTTACCCAATTGATTTGAAACCTGCGATTTGGCGGACAGATCACAAAACAGAAAATGTCTCGTAGGGCTGATGATAAAGTTACACCTCTGGATAATAGAAACTTTCTGATATTGTACATTTGTATTTATTTTCTAAATTACAGTGTGTATGTGTGTGTGTAAGCAGTGGGCATCACTGTCCAGGTGCCCCACCTACACAGGTGGATGGAAACATGGAGATCAGAAATACTCTCTGGTAGTTAGGTGTTTTATTTTATTTATTTATTTTTATCAATTAAATGTGTGTCACGTAAAAAAACTATAGGTTTAACCAGAAGCTGTTATCTGTACTACAGTAGCAATTTGAATCTTTATCAGAAACACTGTAGGCCCTGTGTTGTGTATTCAAAGGCCCAGGACAAGTAAATAAGTGGTCATGTGTTGGATGTGTGTGTTGTTTTGTTACAGAATTAAATTAGCACTTTATTTCATATCTTTGCACATGTATTGAATAAATGCAATGTAATTTTATTTGTAAGAGTTGATTTTTTTGTAAGAGTTGCTTTCCCCGATGTTATATTGATATCTGCATTTAAAGAGAAGCATATGTGACACAGGAATTAATCTTTTTATAGGATACTGTTGGATCTAGTAAGATGTCACCTGTTCAGTGTGAATTAGAACAAATGTTTTTATAATGTACAGTTTAAACAGATATGAGTTTGGAAAAAGCTTATATGCTTGTGTATTGTTGGTGTGTACTCTCTGGAGATGGGTATTATAAAACTATAAATTACATATTAGTTTCCTGAAATCTTTGCTTATTGAAAATACTGTCTCATTTGAAGCTCAGGATATATTGATTCTCGCTGACCATTTTATCACTGATACTCTCCTGACCACAAGCATTTTATTTTCACTAACACTGGCATGTCACATGGGATTTATATTACAATCTGCAATAAGAAACATTTAATGGTTTTTTTTTACTTCTGTGTTGGTGTCAGTTTCTGTGAGTTTCTTCAGTGAGTTTCTATAATTAGTAAATCTCTGCTCCACCCTCTGCTGTAACAATGAAATCAGAAGGTGGTCGACCTGAGACAAAGAACAAGCGAGCAATTAACTCCGATACTCTCAAATTTCACAGGAAACAAGAGACATGCCAGACGTTAACCATTCAAACACCAAAAATAATCCATGTGATGAAAACGCTGTTCTCACTTCCTTCATATACTAATCGCGGAGGAAACATATTGGAGAGATGTAAAGATCCCAGGAGTAATTCAGTATAGTCAGAGATTTTATTCACAAGGCAGTCTTCATGTTGTGAACAAATAGTGCCAGTCTCTCATTTTGCCAAATTCTTTTTCTCCCTTACAAGTGTCACTTGTGTTGATAGGAGGTCTGCAGTCTGAGGCACTGGTTGTCATGGTGGCAGACCCCTGCTCCTATGAATAAACAAGCTCACCGTGTTTATGAATGAGTGCAGTGGTAGCAGCTGGCAGGCCAGCTGACAGAGCCTGAATGGGGTAAAACACTACAGCCGACCGCTGTAAAATATAGAAAATTGTTCTTCCCTGGTGTCACGATGTAGAGATATACAATGACACAGACTGTCCTTGAGTGGTCGAGGGATGCGCAGGCTTGTTGTTGATACTGGGATGTTTGGTGTTTTCTTTTGAAAGTGGCTAGTCCATGTTTACTGGCTCAGGTGTCACATCTGCTAAACAAACAGGTCATTGTGGTCTCAACAACTGTGGTCTCACTGCCTCCATCTGCTCACACAGCACTGCTGTTTCTCTGCCTCTATTCACATATGCTCAGCTGGATATACAGTGTTTGTTTTTTTTATTCAGACTTTTTAAATTCAGTTTCTCTTCTTCATCACTGTGCTGTCTGCTGCTTGTTACTCATCTGTGTTGTTGGATTATAGTAACAATGGCTATCTCTTTGTCAGGTCAGTGATGGTCAGTGCTAGTTAAACCTGCAGCCGAGGATGTCTGCTACAGATTCGGACAACTCCATTGACTGGCTGGCTAGTGACAATGAGGACAATGAGAGCAAACAGGAGCCTGACTGTACCAGTAAGCACAGCGAAACAGAGGCTTCTCAATCCCCCAGCGCCACTCCACACCTGGGTCCATCTGACAGCAGCTGCTGCCGGAACAGCGAGGTGAAGAAAGGCGTCAGTAACTTTAGCAAGATCAGGGAAGCCTCTAGCCAGGGATCTCCCCCAAGCTGCGCAGAGACCTGGGATAGGGACAGCACCATTGGACTGTATAAAACACAACAAGGAGAAAACACAAAAAAGACTCAGCAAGCACTGAAGAGACACCACAGCTCCACAGAGTTCATGGAACGGCAGCTCATTTCTACCATGTCAGAGAAAGACAGATTTTTCAGCAGTAAGGTGAGCACCTCTGTGACTCATATCTGTTTCCCACAGGAGGGGGGTTTTGGAGGTCAGCAAAAGTAGAGCATGCCCTATCACCTATATCTGGTTTTACACACTAACTCATGCATGACATTTCCAGTAAAGATGACCCTCCCCTATAACTCTATAAGCAGAACTAGTCATGTTTTCTGAAGAACTAGAATCATTCAACCATAATGTGAGACAAACACAGTGAAACACCAGAACAAATACATGTTGAGCAACTTTTATATTGAAATAACCGGCAGTTTGCAGAAGCTAGTTTGACATCAGCTTTTCAGAAGTTTTTGAACACAATTGGACAGAGATATCACCTACAAATGAATCTATTGTCATTTTCAGTGCATGGAACTACAATGCTACATTCATCCACTTTCATCAATCTTGAATGGCCTTCGTTCAGGGAGATACAGAGAACGTAAGTCCATTTCCTATTTTTTCTTTTTATTTATAGTGCAAAACACAGTAACTTCTGAGCCAGCATCTCCTGGCTTTTTGTCTGTCTCTCTATGCTCACATCTTTCTTGTGTCTGTGAGAGAAACAAAAGACTGGATAAACAGCGCGCCAGTCTTTATGGAATATGTGTCCCTGAGATTTGAGAACGAGATGTCTGAAACATGCATTGTTGTAGGACTATCAAGTAACCACAAGTATTTCCTGTGTGTGTGTCCATCTTTATACTGGAGTTGGCTTTGGGTAACTACACTGTTCTAAAGAATCTCTTCAAGAGTGAAGTTTAAATGTTATTTTTTACCAATTGAACACAGAATGTCACACTTCAGACTTCCTTGAAAATTAACTTCTCAGGGAAGACAAGTGAGAACATACTGAACTACAGTTTCCAGAAAAGCAGCTGCTGTTTTTGGGTAGTAAGATAGGCATTATAAGGGTCTGTGGAAAGTAGCACCATGTTCAGTCAGGCTCTGAAACTGCTTAGTTTGGGATCTTTGTCAAACCCAAACCTTGTGTGACCCAACACTTCCTGGCCACAAAGGCAAGGAATCTGTTCTCTTATACACACACATACAAGTTTCACACAACCCATCTGCTCCACAGACTCAGCCCTGCTGTCAACACAGTTCATGTGGCTCATAGTACAACTTTCTGCTTTTCCAGGGCTCAGCAGTTTTCAGGAGAGTGTGGCAATGGACAGGATTCAGAGGATCATGGGTGTCCTGCAGAACCCCTGCTTGGGGTAAGTGTCCTCAACTTGACCTACATACTGTTCTGCAAGTAACAATGAGCTCTGTGATCTCATAACATTTAGTATGTCTCCTATAAGTGTATGTTTTTGTAGCTACATTTTGAGATATTTGTATACTTTACCCATCCTTTGTTTCTTGCAAATGTTTTACTTTTACGGAAATGCGGACCTCCTTTCATTCATATCAGAACTGTGATACATTCAGTCCTTACGTACATTTACAACTGCTAGAAATGGTGATTGCTGTCTGTGGGTTAAAGTAGCCTCCAGCATGGCAATGACACATGGTTCACAGCAGGCTGCCCTGCAAGGAGCCACTACTCCAACACATTGAGGATAGATTTACTGCAGAGACGGCTGAGTCTCACTATAGCTGGTCATCTTGTTAAAAATGTATCAGGCTTCACTGTGGGAGCAGCACACTTGTGTCTGCTTGATTAGCTCTCCACTGGCCAGGCAGTATAATGGAGTATGATATCACCCCTACATAGGTAATAATGCTATGATTTTAAAATGTGTTCAGGTTTTACACTTGTGTTACATGATAACATAAAATAATGTAAGTAGTTACCAGCCAAATAGATACACTAGGTAATGTTAATATCAGTAAGATCATTTTCTAGATAAAATATGTATTAAGATATGTAAAAGTTTGTCAATTTATGTAAAATTACATTACATTTATTCATTCAACAGTAAAAAAAAATATCTAATCTGATTTAAGTTGTAAAAATATAAAAGCAGAAACTGTAAATTTGAGAAGCTGGGACATATGATTTGTCAAGCTTGTTTTTTTGTTTTTTTTGATTGAGCAACCAAACAATATTTGACATTAAGGTCAAACAATATGGTCATATCAAGATGTAATCATCATGATTATTATAGTTTCAGCAGAGCAGTTATGTGCGCCACTTAACCCTGAATTTAAAGCCACATTTTCTACACTTATACGGGAAGCGAATGTGTCCTGTCGGGCAGCCCGTCACTGTGACACTTTGCATGGAGGTGTACTGATATAAAATCAAGTGGGCTGAGTTTGGCTCACTCTAATTTGAATCCTCACCCACCAGCTGCTGCCTTCATATGGGAGACAAAGAGTGGGTGTGGCAGCTCCCCTGCAGACAGCCGGGCAGAGGCTGGAAGGTGGACTGAGCCCCTCCTCCCCTCTATCGCTCCCTGTGGCTGCTCTGTGTTGCCAGCTGGTGGCCCCTGCAGCAGCACAATGGTAGATAGGATCAAAGTGACTTTTTTAGCAGTCACTGTTGTGGATAATCTTTCAGATGAATTTAACATGGTCCGAATGGAGTATAGCAGGAAGGTCCTGATCATATGACATGGGCTAATCCCTACCCACCATCTGGTTGTAACCGGTGGGAGGTAATGGGACACTGCTCTGTGTCCACCTCCAGTGAGAACTGCGTCACCACAGTTAGTTTATTTTCACAATGATGCTGGATGAAGACCGTTATGGCTTTGGTGTTTATATTTAGAGGCGAACAGAACTATAACACTAGGGCACGTGTGAACTGAAAACATGTGAGAAATGTACTAAAGACACACAGGCTTTACTGAGTCAGAGTAGGTGTTCACTAGCTGTTCAGGACTGCATATTTCCTGTGTGATCGTGATAGATAAGATTTCACAGAAGAGGTGGCAAGATTTTTGGTAGATTACTCAGATTCATGTATGATTGATTGTATTTCTCTCTTTCTCTCCATTTCTTTCTCTGTACACCTTCCTTCATTTATTCAGGGAGAAATATATTAATATCATTCTTAAAATGGAGGAAATGTTGAAGAGCTGGTTTCCTAATGTAAAACTCCAAGATGAACTCACTACCACTCAGACAGAGGAAGCAGTTTCTACCAAGAAACCAAAGGTAATGTAAAAAAAAAAAAGAGCTGTGAACAGTGAACTGTTGTGTAAGAGCTCTTCAGTGAGACAAGGCCTGCTGCCAAGAACACATGGTAATGGCGCAGTGAAGAGGGACTAAAATATCTATTATTATTTAATCACAGGTATGGGACAGGGAAGGGAGGATTAAAAGCTATTTTTACAGAGGTATTACTGCAGTCTCAGGTTTGCTAAGAACAATGACAGAAAAGAAAAGGTAATTTTGGAGGAGTGTCCCTGAAGGGATCAGAAAGGTCAGGATCCTCTGGAACATTCCTCTGCATTTAATTGCCGAGGATTTATTTCACCAGCCAATCTTGACACACCCTCTAATAAACAGAAATTTCATGTATCATATTCCCAGTCACCACAAATAAGCCTTATTGTAGTTCTCAGCTGTTCACAGAAGTAATTTAACGTTGTTCATTTAAAGTAACACAGTAATATTAAAGCCACAGTACTAATCAATATTCTTTTATATTAACAGTGGATTAAATTATTTATTGACTTAATACCTATAATGTGAAATGGGTCAGTTCCAGGGAATTATCATTCATTGTTTGTTGTTTTGGTGTCATGGCCCGCAGCTTTACTGTTTTAGTTCACTTAGGTCACTTTGCTCTCATGAGCACTGTTGTCAGCACCAAACAGCAGACAAAGTCAGTGAGTATCTAGTGATTACTGTGGATCATGTAGACACTAAAAATCTAAATATTTGGATTTGATATATGTTTATAGACAACGATGGCCTGTTGATATGTTGCTAAGTGTGTCGCCCCTGGACAGAAAAATCAAGTTTAATGACAATTAGACATTGTTTGATGATTGTGTAAAAGTTCAATAATGTAATGAAAACTGGTGCAAAATATGATGTATTTGGCCTTTTAAATGCTAATTGTCTGTGTTAATATACATATACTAGTATATTATTTTTAAGGTGCCTTCAATAGCTTGCCAGGACAACAGACGACGAACTCTAGCTGATTGCTGCATTCTTCCTGACAAATAAATTACTCACGTTCCACATTTTCTACTCTTTCAACAGCTATCTCCAACAGCTATGTCCATCACAGCAGCAATGAGCCCTGTCACTGTCAGCGATCCTCCAGTCGGCACCAAAGCCCTAAGAGTCACTGATCTCACTCCTCCTGGAGCATACTCCGCCAGTAACCTGAAGTGGCTCCACACCTCACCCATCTGCTCACCCACAGCAGAGCAGGCCCAGGCTGGCCCCAGGCACCTGCTGTCACCCAGAGACAAAGACCTAACGCAGGACAACGTTGTGTCCTCCAGCACAGACAGCAACACTAAGACAGACTCTGTGCTCAGAGGCCCTCCGCCGGGCAAAATCAACGCGCCCTGCCTAGAGAAGCTTCTCAAATCGACAGAAAGCATCATCACTCGCAAGGGGACAGGGAGTTTGATGGACAGCAGCTGGTCTTAGTCCACGCAGAAGGCTGGGCTTCTAGCTGTACACACAGTGCTGCACAGCCCAGCCTCGCCTCGCCTTGCCCACCTTACCAGGAGCCAGTCAGCTTGCTTAACCCATTCCAGCCTTCAAAAGGGATGTCATCGATTCCTCTTTAATGTGGAAGGAGTATCGACAAACGTGTTATACTCTCTGTATAGGAATGTGCCCTCTCTGACATGACAAGTGTCTGCTTTAGTTCCCTTTTGTTGACTTATCTCCGTTTTTTTGTTTGCAGTCTTGAATAGTGTGTGTGAGAGTGGGAAAGATAGATTTCACGTGTAGAGATCACCAGAGATTGTGATTTCATAACTCAGTTGTTCCCACCGGCTTGTAGATGCAATAATCCAGTTCAGTATCTGTGAAACCGCCATTATGCCTGAAAGAGAAGGACCTGCAGGAGTAGTTTGTGCTGGAAGGGAGTAGTTCAGATATCCAGACATGTCAGTGGTCTACATATTGTGCTGAAAATGTGGGTGAAATGTGATGTTATCCCCCTGAATCCCCATAACTCCACTCTTTAAGTTTATTGATGTGACTGTTACTCATTTGTATACTTTATAAATAAGTCTTTTGGTACAACTGTTCTACCTCAGTGGGCACCATGTCACGGTTAGTGAGTAGGAATGTGAACGCTACACTCAAAGTCTGGACACCTCACCAGATCTGCAGTGAGCCAAATGGCCTCCGACAGTGGGGTCCACAGTACGAGTTGTTCTGCTTGTACAAACAGAGGATGCTCTCTCCATGGGGATGCTCTCGTGGCCTGACTGGTGCCATTGTAAAGAATGTCAACTGCAGATTTCTTTTTGAGTCTCCCAGTAGAAGGCAAACAGTGCCTGTAACATCAAGCTGTGCCTGTAAGCCAGTTTATTACAGAGAGAAAATACGTTCAGAATACTTGCTCCTCTGTGGGATGTACAAATCAGGAATTCTCGCTCTTCTGCCATTTTCCTGTATTGCGTAAATTATTCAGATCTTGCCAACTACTTTCTGTGGTGGAGTAGAACAATTCTTTTATTTTGCCACAGAACTGGACTGTATGCTAGACCAGCAGAGAGGGACAAGGCATTTATCTGTGTAAATCTTACAGAAAGGTTGTCAACTTACCCTGAAAAGTGGCCTTTATAGTGTGAAATTTTATACTTTCAAAATAAATGTGGTTATATTTGTTTGATGCAAAATGGCTACAGTTGTTTTTATTGTGAACTTTCTTAATAGAGTGTGAAACAAGTTAGATGAAATGCAGACACTCCGTTGTTGCCATTGTTCCACTTTCCTATTTGATCCTTATCTGCACTTAAATTCCTAAAAGGAGGTATCATTTTAGAGACATTTGCCACGTTAGATTTTTATGTATCTCTTTTGTGCAATGTTCCACTCAGCTGTCACCTTTATGTTGACTCAAATATTCAATATCACTTCACAGTAACACAAAAAAGGCTTATTCTAAAGGTTAGGCCGCAGGAGAAAAGACCAACTGTGTCAGCAAAAGGAATCTATGAAATAGCCCATTATAGGTCTCAGCAGAGCTCTTAAGTCAGTCAATTAACCTTCAAGGAAAAAATGTGCTTTATGATTTATATCACAGTTAGACCAATTATAGGGTGAATCGAGCAGGAACACTTGAAGAGATCTTACTTCCTGAAGATTAGAATAGATTTACTGTTTGCAAGGCAGGATGTAATTTTCAGTATTTCATCTGTGCTGTAGAAGACATTTTCTGCTCTTTCACGACTGCAGTCAAAAGTACCACCTCAGTATCACTTCACATTTCTCAGAAAATGTTAAAACTGTGGGGAAGGATTAGTTTTGTTTTTTACATACACTGATCTGCTTTTGCATGCCTGTAGACAAACCAGGCAGTCTGTGACTTACACTATCTGAACAACACATACAATGACAACTCGAGGAATTATAATGATGATGATAATAGAAATATAATATAAAACATCAGGCAAGTATCATTTTGACTGTGCTGTATAACTTTATAGTAGTCCACTTTTGAAGGTTCTCAATGATTCAACACACAATTTTCTGATTCTTCTGCCTGGAGCTGCACTCTTGAGTCCAGCTTGTAAGAAATTTTAACTATACTGGCAATTGACACAACATTTCTGCTAACTAGAATTCAAAAAGAAATGACTGCCAAATCTAAAATTAAATACTGCCATCTATGGGTGGAAAGTTGAACATTTGTGGTTGTACTGTGACCTGGAATAATCTTTAAGCAGGTGAAGGAAAGTAAAAATCGTAGAGGCCTGTCACTTTTTTTGACTTTTCCTTCCCTGAATTACACAGTATAGTCACATGTCTCTTTTTGTCCACATAGAAAAATGGTTGATTGACAGTAGGTAGAGGGGTCCATTATCCATACCACATTGTTTCAGTGTTGCTGCCCCAGATTCCATCTCTCAGGGTAAGGCTAATGGTTTGGACTAACATGCACAGATGACCTGACATTCATGTCCAGAGACAGTTGGATCAAATCTGCTTCAGACTCCCCATGAAAAGGGAAGTTGTTATGAATGATAGGAAGAGCTGCACCAACAAAAAGGTACCTTTCTCATAAAGCGCTCTGAAAGAGTTGGACCAAATCACATTGTGCAGAGACAAGGCTGCCAACAGTTAACGTGATGTGCTGGGAAACTGCACAGAAAAGAAATCTACTGATTAAGTTTTTTTATTTTGGTGTATTACAGTACAAAAATTCGAGGCTGTGAAGACTTACAAGGATATGACGAATATGTTTTTTGGAGTATACTTCAGTTCTTTTTTGTATTTATTTTTAAATAATTTAAATGTGAAATTTATCATAATGGTTGCTCTACATGTCTGACAGTTTATAAAAAAGGCAACTCATAAGCACGTAGAAAAAAAAGTACAAGAATATCATATAAGTGCTTATGAATTACATTCATATTTGTTCAAATTTGTATTTAACTATATAAGTGGTGCTGGGATTACCTGGTAACATTATAGATCAGTTTCAGTGGAATAGAAATGATATTGCTTTTGATTTTCAAAGGTTCACAGAGGTTATGCTTTACAAAACTGATTGATGTCAGAGTGTTTTCATCCAGGCAATGCGTGGACAAAACTAGAAAGACTAATCATTACTGGAAGAGCAGATATGGGAGCCTATTGTTGAAAGCACTCAAAGGTGAGTGGGAGAGAAAAAAAAAGGGAGGACAGGTCTATGGTTCCAACTGCAAAAAGCTGAAAGGAAAAATAAATAGAGCTTCTTTGACTCTGGCTAGCTAGGCTTTCATTGTAAATTAGCCTTGATTTGAGCTTCAGCTGAGTGTGAAATGACAAGGCAACATGCTGTAGAATTAGAGCCAAGGTGAGGCGCTTCACCCTGCTGCAGCTATTTACTGTATTGTATGAGTCATTCTTCAAATCTTCATAGACAGAAAGAGGCAGGTTACGTTCACTCCCCAACTACCAATCAAATAATGAATACTATAAAAATATGTTGTGCATTATTTCATCCTATAAAAAGGTCCAATTACTTTTGTGCAGGTAGTGAATAATGAGCAAATAGTAACAGCATCTCCCCTGCACACCTGTTCACAGTCATATTAACATTCCTCAAGCTGCAAGATGCAATTTACCAACCACATGCTCATGTGATTGTACAGTTAGATGCAGTTTGTGTTGACGCACATCATCTTTAATCCTGCAATTTTAAAAGACAGTCATGACCATACAGTCATTATATGCTGAGACAAAACTACTTTCTATCATCACACTGTAGCCTGTTAGGTTTTCAGACAAAGTCCAATGAGCATTAAGGTCAAGATCTTAATGGTTGTTCAAACAAAATCAACTAAATCAATCAATCCCATTGGTTCACATGGAAAATCAAAGCCATTACATCTTCTCTTTTGCTGAGCAGTTGAAAAAAAAAGAAAAAGAGACTGTGGCTTAATTTATTGGTTGTTAGAGCAACAGGAGTTGCAGAGAGGAAGAACAGTGTGTTTCAGAACATTTTGCAACCTTTGCATGAGACTGTTGCACATTTTGAAATCCAGAAATGACTAGACTCATTATGTTATTATGAACTGTACAGCTGATTCATTCATACCCTGTGGAGTTTATGCCATCATGTGTCTCACAACTGAGCACCTTTAATTAACAGACCTGTGAACCCGTAACGGGGGAGTTTCTCTAAGCGGTTTACATAAACACTGGGGGTGGGGGGTGGGGGGTCTGGTCAGTCATTGTCTTAGACTGGGTGGAATATGTTAAAAAAACAAACAAATGTGCATTTATGATTTATTATTTATAGCTTAATTTCACAGTTTATTGATATGCATAAATTTGAGTTTCAAAAGGCTAGCTGCTGTTTCTTCCTGTTGGAATATGTGGGCCTCCAGAAAACAAATGACCACCAAGCACATTTATCAGTGATACAGATGGCAGTGACCTCTGCAAATCAGTATAGCACAATTGATTTTGCCTTTTCCAATAGGTTAACCACGACCATCGTAGGAGAAAGAATTATGTTCAAAGAGCACTGTTGCCATTCTGTGTGCATTGTTCCAGAAGAACTGATTTGGACCATGGTTTTGATATTTCAATAGTTAATTGTACATGCACAGGAAACTGATACAAATGATGTGAAAAGGATGAATGTAATCTTAATGCTAGACCACACATAAGTTGAATTTTAGGGCTGATAAATGTTTCACATAGCAAGTTCACAGTAGAAAATAATGATAAATTAAAGTGCTGTGAAAAAATAGTCGAGCCTCTCATGATTTCTTCTTTGTGTGCATACTACTACTAGACTGTTCTGGATCTTCAAACAAACACTAACGTAAAACAAAAGCAACCTAAGCAAACACAAAAAACGTTTTAAATAATAATTGTATTTTCCGAAGCAAAAATGTGATATAATACTAACTAGGCTTGTGGGAAAAAGTATTTGTCCCCAGGTACTACATCCAAAAAACTATTGTATTAATGAGTCTTGGAAAGATTAAGAAGCAATTTCTAAGGTTTATATCTGGAGAAAAACGAACACAGAAAAAGAATACCATACATGAGGTCAAGCATGGAGGTGGCAGCGTAATGTTGTGTGGATGCTTTGCTGCTTCATGGCCAGACTTACTTTTTCACATTGATGATTTAGGTATTGGATAACTTTTTTGCTTAAAAAAAAAATACAATTATCATTTGAAACTTATGTTTTGTATTTGTTCTGGTTGTCTTTGTTTTATGTTAGATTTAGTTTGATTAGATTTAGTTTTAGTTTGATTTGAAACAGTTTAACATGAGATACACACGAAAAGAGCAGATAAGTGCTGAAAGTACAGTATATTATGAAATATTCAGTTATAATATGTTGTATTTGTACTTGCTCAGTATGCTGTCATCACCTCAGAATATCTTACACAAACTTCATCTTTCATAGGTTAATTTTTATGCAGTTTTCAAAATGTGCACTGTCATTGCCTGCGAGACCAATTATGTGAGCAAGGCCTCATCAAAAGCTCACACCATTACCAGTTAATTACCTGCAGAGAAACAGAACTAAATCTCATGGGATTTTGATTTTCCTAGAAGACTATGCTTCAAAAGAACAAATAAGAAGCATTTTAGTTAAGTTTGCACATCATTTTGGGTGTAAATATACTCCACATGGACCTGAATCCAACAGAAGGGAATGTGGGTACATTTGGATATATGAACCACAAATCTTTCAAAATATCAGTATAACTGTCTGCATAAGTCTGTGACACATTTTGCAGCTTTGTCAGATGCATAGTGCTTCTTACAGCTGCAAAACACAACTTTGATGAAAGGTCAACCAGTCAAAGACTAGCTTTGTTTTAAAGGTGCATAGTAGCTGTCCTCTGTATCCTAATGAGCAAAACCTGTCATCTCCCTAGGGTCTAATCATGCAGGTAAGGGAGGTACAGACTGCTACAAATGAAGCATAGAGTGGGATGAGACCACTAACACAGACACACCGCTCACTGAGATATCAAGCGCACAGAGACTAAATATGGCCCCCCTTCATTAAGTCTCATTTCTAAGAATAGAGGGCAGAGTGTGCTCTTGTAGGTATGAATAATGGACTCAGCCTCCAGGAGCTCATTTCCAGAGATCATCATACAAGTGTGGCCTAATGATCACACAGATAAAGTGAAAGGCTGTCATTAATGAATAATGTCGTCATGATTGTCTCCAGAGCTACACGTCCTCCTGTGTCAGATCTTCTGACAGCTCTGTTCGCTGATCACACGCCATCAGATGCATTACATAAAAAAGAGGCATCACTGGGTGCAGGACACATATTGTTGATACTTGTTACTGCGCACACAGCTAACTTTAACATCAGACA
>JAUBNQ010000025.1:14261112-14304279 GCA_032353495.1 Ctenopoma kingsleyae | reverse complement strand
ACAAATGACATCAACTCTAAATGTTTTCTTTCATCTCACCTTATGCCAGTAACTCACATGTTGTCATTTAACATAAACATACTACTGTAGAATCTGTACTGTACATAAAGTATGTGTGTGCTACCTTAAGGACTTGAAATGTATAAAGTCAGCAGTGTGATATTGTCCATTTCAGTCTGACTGTGGCAAGTGTAGCTGTGCAACATTTTGCCCTTATTGTAAGAATCATATCTATTGAATGTTAGTATGTGTACAATTTAATTATATCTAAGAAGGGAACAGTTGCACAACACACTTTCACAGACGTAATATTTTTCCGTGGAAAACTGTGTACTGCGTGTGACGTCTCGTGCTATCTGTGTGTATTTACGTACTTATGTAAAGACTGAATTACAAAAGTGCATGTAGTTTTAGAAATCTTTTTTTTCACATCATTTCTTGTAAAGGCTTAATGGGCCACTAAACTGAATTTTACATACAACGGCCAGTACTCATCATAAGGTGGGGTACTACAAAGAGAGAATGGGTGATGGTACATTAGGCCAGCATGATAGCAGAAAAGGCTCTACTTTACCACAGCCTGTCTCTCACTGACAGTGTTTTTATTCATAGACCTATGAACTAACTTTATACTAATCTGAGAAACCGCTTGAACGTTAATATATCATCATGTAACTGTCTCACATTCAGCAGACAGAAGTTACAATAAAAAATAACAGTATATTATGTGAAACAGTATTTTATTTTCAATGCCAGACATTAATGTCAGTGTTCTGGCACCATAACTACTAAACCTGTAAAAAATGTTAATGTCCACGGTCTTTCTGGAAGAGCTTTGAATTTTCTACTTTTTATGAAATTAAATGTTTGAAAAAATCACCAGAATAATTTATCTTATTTTTGTACTTTGGGAAATTAAAGATCCAATGTCACAGATGCTGTTCAGTGGCAACTGGACTAGATTTAAGTTCTTGAAGATGTTAAACCCCTCTTTCTGAAAGGCTTCATCAGGGTTACCAACCTAATGACTTCACAGAGTTTATAATCCTTACTCCAAGCCAGCCAGTCAGAACTGATGAAGCCCTTTAGATGACAAGTTCAGTTGCCACCGAACAGCACCTGATGACTGAGAATCTTCACAGACAGAAAAATCCAGTGGTTTTGAAGCTTAACCATCATTGTAGATTAAAAGTTGTGATGGTTCAAAACTGTATTGCTTCATTTGGATTTTTTTTTAACATGTATACTATAATACTAAGTATCATATTAGATTAGATTAGAATTTATAAATATAAATATAAGTGTCTCATATTTTATAGAGTGTATAAAATGTCCTGCATTATTAAGCTGAACATGAAGCACAGACATGCTTACAGATTTCGAACTGACCTATTGGTTGATTAAGACTCTTTTCATACCATCGGTGTGGAACTGGCCTACATTGTGTCACTGCCAACTGTATTTAGTTCAGGTCAAATTATCCGTTCAATCTCTTTCAGCCTAACTGAGCCCAAACAACATTACTGTTGTCACACTAAGTAATTGACCAGTGGCTTGATGAAAAATCAATAGAAGTGCCATAACAATGAGTAGATGCTGAACAGTGGTACTCGTCTTTTTCAGAGTGACAGGAACATTGGTTTGAGGCATCACATTGCTAAAAAACATTTAAATGCCATGTTTATTGTTGTCATTTTTTCTAAATTACATCTTTAAGCACTGTATGCATGTCAACGCACTTTGCAGACTCTAGTGTCTAGAGTCCAACATACTGTATATTCACAAAAACATGCAAACAAACAAACAAACAAAACGAACATCATGTTCATTCATTTTCAATAAATACTAATGCACAGAAAACAATTTTTGTGTGTGGAACCAGTGAATTATCATTTTAATGAACTAAGCTACAAGTACACTGAACTTAAGACATTTGGCAGTTACATATATTTACATCATAAATACATCAACATACAATAGGATCTAATGATTTTGTTACAATTCAACTGTAAAATTCCTTTTATATGTGTTTGTAACACCTTTAAACAATTTTATATATTCATAAGACGAAATACAATTGTCTCATTGGACATGAGTAATTTTCATAACATCCTACAGTACACAGATTGTTCTGTTTAATGTACAAGCTTCAGGTACTTACTCTTGTGTGGCAAATGAAGAATGTATATGCTAAATATGCTTATTTGCCAACCGTACACAAACACTGATGTTTCTTAGCAGAGTGACGTGTAAACATTTGGTTACAAAGAACTGATATGATCTTGCTATCCTGCAGAACTAAACCCTTTTATCTGTCAGTACATTGCACAATACACTTCGTGTGAATCTGCACATACAGCCAGAACAGTGACAAGAAAATAATTTAAGAGTTTAATCATCAGATATCAAACAACATTGGAGGGATTTTTAAGACTGCACTTATTAGAGGAAGCTGTCTACATCCTCGTGTATGTGTGAACATTTACTTTTCAGTTCCTGTCAACAATGAAATAGTCCTCATGCCAGAAAACAATAGCTCACATTCAAAAATGGAAAGATGCGATTTAACATACAGCAAATGATGCTGGTTTTGTGGGAGAAAAAGACGAACAGACAAACAAAGTTGCCCTGACTGATGAAAATGCTGCATATTCAGTTGTCAGTCACACAGATACTCAAGCTGATCCTTTACGACAAAGTGTGAGTCACAAAGGTGCAACTGTAACTGTACTGCAATGTGATTATCGACCAACACATTTAATGCTGTGGTTGTTTCAGGAAGTGCTGCTTCTCTTTCTGGTCCTCGGTCTTCTCTTCTGGACTTCTTCTTCTTGGTCACTTTCACAATCCCTCTGAAAAAAAAAGGTGTAAGGTGAAACAGCTGTGCCATAATCACAGATAGAAAGGACTCAGAGAACTGAAGTACTATTGTATAGTTTTGAAAAAATAATGGTAGCTGCACATCCCCAAATAATGACTGCAAACCAACACTACAGAGCTATCTGCTGAAGAGTTCTATCATTTTCATGTTTGCACAAAATAGTGATCTCACTGATGGGTACCTAGGAACCTCATGGCAAAAACAATAGTTGAGCAAATAACCCTTTATAAAAACCCATTTTGTTTTTGTATCAATTAAACAAAGGAGATTTAATATGATTATTAGTGAGCTTTAGAAGTGCGAGTAGGTGGATTTGTTACCTTTGGACAGAGACAGACAGGCTGTTTCTCCTTGCTTAGGGTTAGACCACTCATTCCTCACATAGAAAACACTCTTAGAACTTGCACTACATGCTTGCATTCATTTGTTTAAAATGCCAGTTTTTGGATGACATCTAGTTTTGCTCTGACACAGTTTAAAAGTCCTTATTGTAAGTTGCTTTAGTCAAAAGGTATCTCCCAAATGACGATATTATATTATATTGATTTAACTGCTGGTTGTTTGCTTAAAATCATTTCAATCTTTTGACCTGGAAACAAAGCAAATATGGAAAATTCTCAAAATCTTTGAACTGTTGTTAGTAGTCCAAACATTAATTGCTGTTAGCTTTGCAGCAGTTTGCTCCTACCCTGTCCTGCACAGGCAGGTCGTTGCCCTTCTTCATGATCCGAGTTAGGTGGTTGCACAAAGCCACAATTCTAAAGGACAGCTGTTGAACAGACAAGAGCAAATCAAATAAGACACAAAATCAGAGTAAGATTATTTATAGAATCCTGATTTACTGTAAGGAATTAATCCAGCTGTTCTTCAAATACTGTACTTTACCTTCCATCTGCGTCTGGCATACTGTCTCTTAAAGTTATCCAGATTTATCACTGACAACCTCTTCACCATCGCTTGTCTGGGATTCAGAGGCTGCAGAGAAACGATAGGAGGCAAAATGGCACAGGAAGTATCTTTCATGTTAATGTTAAAGTTCATAGACAGGATGCTAAAGTGTCTGTTTGGTTTTCACCAATCTGTGGAATCTATAATACCACAGGAAATAGACTGAAATTTGCAGATAAAATCATCAATTTGGAAACGCTACATGTAATAAACATGTAACAATGATGCATAAATAGAAGATACCTCTAAAGTTTTTTGAATCTTGAAACTTTAATCTTGATTATTTATTTCAGTGTTTTTGACAGTTAAAAATATCACTGTGCACATCAAAGTTGAGCACACAAATGTGTACGTCTGTTCAAATGAGTAACTGCAACTGCTAAAAAGCACCGATAACAAGGTCACACATTTTTAAACACCCAAGCTATTATCATATGTTGTGTTTCCTGTTTGCTTACGCAACAGCTCAAAGAAAGAAAAATTAATTAAAGAAAAATAATAATAAATAAATAAATAAATAAAATAATTAAACCTTCCAAAATCCACATTTGAAACTTAAAAATCATAATTGACTACAAAAGTTACTTTACAAATATATAACTGTGGATAATCAAAATACCAATATATAGACTAAAAAATGCAATGAAAAAAATTAAATAAAATTAAAAAAATTCTAATACATTCCATTAAAAAATTGTGGTTTGATCCTGTGTCTTCATTTCTTCATGATACAGTACAAACATTAAGTAAACCACTTAACTAAATTAAACAGTCAATAGCAATCATCATTTCCTAATGTTGAGCTACAATTATAATATGCACTTTAAAGGAATCATAACTCTCCATTAAATATGAAGCTTAAGCAAATGAACATATTCCCCTAAATGTCTGGTCATACACTAACTATTCCTTTACCTTTGTACACAAGAACAAATATGTAAATGAAAAGACTATGGAGCTATACATTCAAAGGCTGGTGTTGCTGTAAAAGAATATCAACATGTTGAATTCCAACAGCATCATTTTCAAAAAACATGTGTCTTCATTTCTATGTGCTAGCCAGACTCTGTGAGTGGCTGTTTGGCCTCGTGGCACATTTCTCCTCCGCAGGACTGATGCAGCAGCTCCTTCAGTGCCTGCCTCATGTCCATATTTAGACTGCTGCTGTGGATTCCACCACTGGCTCCTTGTGGATGCAGAGAGCTCATCGTTTCCTGCATCCACTGCAATTCAGAGTTCAGTTCCTGCCTCAGAGCGTCTATCTGGCTCTGCCTCTGATTGTACTTCCTACTGATACTCTCCAAACTGGCATCTACAGTGTTTATATCCTCCTGCAGCAGCTTTCTGGAGGCTTC
This sequence comes from Ctenopoma kingsleyae, assembly GCA_032353495.1. Lineage (NCBI taxonomy): Eukaryota > Metazoa > Chordata > Actinopteri > Anabantiformes > Anabantidae > Ctenopoma > Ctenopoma kingsleyae. Next base: position 14,299,095 of record JAUBNQ010000025.1, on the reverse strand, counting down.
CACTTTACGAAACTCGTAGTGGACCTTGGAGAGCTGCTTTCTTGCAGTCTCACTCTCCTCCTTGTACCATGCTTCCTTTTCATTGTAGATGGAGAGCAGTGCCTCTATGTCACCCTGCAGGGTGTGGTGGGATCCTGACACCTCTGACAGGCCTGTTTCCATCAGGCCAATTTCTTCCACCACATGGGCAAAACGCTCAAAGTTGGCATATGTGTTGTTCTGTGACATGCTTGAGTGCACCTGGATAGTGTATTCTTTCAGGCGCTTCGTCTTGAGCTGCTCTGCTTTCTTCTCGGCCTCAGGGGCGGCACTGTCTTCTTCTGTGGATCCACAGGACTTGAGACAGAAGGGTGGATGGGGGACACTGAGTAAGAGGCTGTCTCATTGTCTTTGAAACACACATGTAATGATGAATATCCCAGCAGGCGTGGTACTGTAGGATTAGTGTATGACTCTGCAGCAAAAGCGATGGCAGGTGAGAGTGTCAAAAAACAGCACAGACATTTCTGTTGAGTGTGCTTTGTTTCCTGGCTTTGTGCTTACGTATCCAAACAGGATGAAGAATCCACAGCAAAACACCATTTCCATGCATTTCAGCAATCAATGTTGGAGTAGACGTCTTCAACATTGCAGATTATTAAACATCCATGCCATTAAAAACATAATTAGGGAGCTCTTGCTTCATGTTGATCACTTGAATTTGAGAATGTAACTAAAAAACAGCTGTGCAAGATATGTGGAGTTTATAGGTGAAAGAGTCAAATAGAGTGTAGAGTCAAAAAAGCTCCCATAGGAGGGGTGAGGTGCAGTGATGGAAACAATATACCATTCAGTTATTGTGATAAACTAGACCCAGAGGCTAAGCCTTTCAGTTGGCTGGTGTGAACTGTGGGAATTTGAACCTGTAGTCATTTCTTTGCTACAACAAACAAACCTCTCACCCAGTGTGACATAAACTGTTACATGTTATTTAACATGTCTGGCTGGAGTAGTGACAACATGTATTAAGAATACTAAACATGCTATAAGTGCATACCTTAATCCATGGGTGGTTTAGGGCGTCTTGTATGGTCATTCGTTTTCTAAAATAATGAGAGAAAGAAGAAGGAAATACAGCTGAGTAAATACACCAATCAACTATCAGACATTGAGCATGATGGCTAGTCATGTGAGTCTCTCGGGAATATTGTCTGTTCAAAGCCATATTACTTTCACATGAATATCAAGTTTCCTTTAAATGGAAACATATGTTGGGCGATAAGACTAAGATCGTATTGTATTAAGTATTATTAGTACTACACAGTGCTTTGTATGCGGTGATTACTGTGGTTCACTGCATAACTAATATTTATTGAGCTCATTTTATTTAGTGAATCACACTGTGTACAAATAACAACTGTGCTCAAATCCGTGCTCTAGATTTTTGTGGCCTGACTTGTCTTTCATTCTCATATGGATCAGGACTGCACATATAATGTGCTTAAGATTTACTGCAATGAAACCTCTAATGCGGGGCTTTTGGAATAGTCAGACTTGACCTTTGGCCTTCACGTAACCGTTACCTTGTGTTCTTCTCCAGGAGCTGCCTGATAAAGCTTTTGGCCAGTTCGCTTGTATTGCTGAAGAACTCTTCATCAAAGTCATAGTTCACTGCTGAGATGTTTCCCAGCGTTTCCTGCTTCGAGTCACCAAGAAAAGGTGATGCCCCGCTCAAACTGCAATAACATCACATTCATTCAGTGTGTAATTGACTTTTATTACAAACTTTTCTCAATGATCTCAGGATCAGGATCAATGATCTTAGGTACATTAAAATTCCTATCTATAATAATGAATCATCAACTTACAGTATATATGTGATGACTCCAATGCTCCTGTGAAAAACAGGACAAAGTTAATCCAAACTTATCCAAACTACAGCCTGTTGTATGGGAGGCAGCACAGTCAGGGGTAATCAAAGGAGCTTACCACATGTCTGCCTCCAATCCCAGTGGCTCATAGTTGACTATCTCTGGAGCTGAAAATAGACAGCACACACTTAACGCATCACAACAGTGCCACTCCACACATCAAGGCTCCTCTTAAAATGTCCCACAATGCAAACATATCTCAAAAAAAATCACCTACCAACAAATTCAGGGGTACCAAAAATGTTTTTGAAATCAGCCCCAGCTTCTATTTTGCGTGCCAGTCCAAAGTCTATGATTTTGATGCGAGGTAGAGGAATGTTCCTGTCGAGCAGCATTATATTTTCAGGCTAGAGTGCAAAAAGAACAAATCAGAGAATCACATTTGTCAGCAGATTTCCTCTAAACGCAAGATTGTATAATATATAAACAACAATAAATAACATAAATTACCTGATGAAAGCTGCCTTTTGTGTGAGCATTAAAGAAAAAAAATGTAGTTCATAGTGGTTTTACAATATTAAAGTAAACATTTGGAAAGTTGGTTTATTCACTTTCTTGTTAAGAGTCAGATGAAAAGCCTGATACTACAACTTACTCTCAACATGATGCCCAACCTAACAGCCTGCTAACTTAGTATGGCTTAGCACAAAGACTGGGAACAGGGTAAACAACTACTGTAGACTGAGTCTGTCTAATAGTAACTAAATCTTTGGCACCCACTAAGCTAAAAAAAAAAACTCACTTTAGTTTAACTAAATGGTACCTTTGTGCCTTTATTTGATCCCTACAAAAGTTAAAGCGTATAAGTGATAATCCATTTTACATGAATTAAGTGTATATTTCTTGGTCAGAACCAGTTACCACGCACTCAGTGGAAACTACAAGGAGTTCTTGGTCAATTATGTTCCTTTTTTAACATAATTTCTTGCTTGCATTTTAGCTTACACTTATAATTAGTCCTAGTTTCTTATTTTATTATATTCTTATTTACCTTTACACTTTCAATTTTAAATTTTTCACCTTAACCTAATTGGATTTTGTAAAGTTTGCACAGTCTTTAGAAAAGGGACGACTCAGGATACATTTCACTGCGTGTTGTACACTGTATAACTATGTATGTGACAAATAAAGAATCTTGGATCTTGAATCTTGAATCTTGAATAAATAATTGGTAAATAATTGGCAACATAACCCCTGGGAGCTTCAGATGTGCAGGTATGTGGATTGCATTTCCCCCCATTTTAAGTCTTTGTGCTAAGCTAACTGCTTTGCTTCAAATTTAGTACACAGGCAAGAATTTAAGACTTTGCAGTATTGTTCTGGATTCCTTTAAGAGAATATAAATGTTACATTCTCTGTAACATCTTCACTGACTGGACAGACAACTTTAACTTTTGACAGAAAATGTGCACTAATTAGTGCACAGAGCTGTCATTGTTACCTGAAGGTCACAGTCTCTAGCATGAGACTGTGCATACTTCACTATTTGTCTTTTTTCCTTTATTGCCATACACAAAGTGTCAAAATTGGAAAGGAGCAGCAGTTGCAGAAAAGCAAGATAGTGACATTCACTGTGAAAGTGATGGATGACCTTGCGGTGACTGTATCTGAGAGACTGGGCTTCAGCTACAGAAAACAGGAAGGGTGTGTAGTTCAGATAAGCAAGACACATATAATACACACCTGCTATATACAATATATTTCACTTCTGCAGTTCTGCTCAGTCATGCAAAAAAGAAATGTTACTATGTAGGTGAAGAATTTCATACTCAGATAAATAAAGTTTAAAAGAGTATGTTGTACCTTTAGATCAAAATGTGCAATTCTCTTGGCGTGGAGGTACTGGACTCCATCTAGGACCTGTTTAATAAACTGAGTGGCCTCCTCTTCACAGAGAGACTCCTTCTGAGCCAAAAAATCAAACAGCTCTCCTCCAGAGACCCTGTAACACATGACACATGCACACACTTCTTCAGTGACTCATCCTGTGGGAGCAGATCTGAATCAAGGGATCTCCTGAAATTTAGATCTGTGCGTTTGTGCTAACTTGTTGAGCTTGTTTTGAGTTAGTTTGTCTTTATGAATCAGTGTAGTTCTCCATGAAAAGCATCTTTTGACCACATGACAGCCCATACACATGATGTTCTTTTATATCTGTACAAAGAACATGCAAGAAACTGAATGATCCACAATACATGATCCTGAAGCTTATGCCAGTCAGTTCACCACTCTCGATTGAAATGGGCATTCAATTAGTTAGTTAGTAATTGGCCCCCCGCATGTTCCCAGACTCTTGCTGGACCCAGATGGGGACCTCAGTGGCCTCTTTTAGAACCCTTTGTGAGAGACACTGGTTCTTTCCAACATAAGTGACACTGTCAGAAGGTTTTTATTAAACATAGGTTCAACAAAAAATCTATTGTCACAGACCTAAGCGTATGGACCACAACATGGACAATACTTTCATTTATCTGAGAAAGGAAAAATAGTGCACTGACATTATGGTTTTTTTTATTTAAAAAAATCTCACCTGTGTAGACATTTTAAAAAATTGTTACTTAGAAGCATGAGGTTAATCTGTATGTTTAACTGTGTATATTATGATGTACTGTTGAATGTTGCAGTAACTCACAGTTCAAGGATAAGCACCATATCTGTGCGGTTCTCGTACACATCATGCAGCGATACGATGTTGGGGTGCTGGAGCTCCTGCAGGATGCTCACTTCCCTCACAATCTCCTCTCTACTCACACCTCGTCTGCTGGGATGATTCAGGCGCTTCTTGATGAACTTAGCTGCATACTCATTGCCAGTGCTCTTCTCTGTGCAGCGCTTAACAATAGCAAACTGCCCACTGTAGACACAAAAAAACATAAAGACACTTTAACAGTATGTAATGCAATAAGAGTGGCAAATAATTAGAATTTCATTAGAAGGTTAAGTGATAAATTCTAACAATGAACATCAGGATGTAGCTATGGGTGAAGAGAGATTTCAGGGAGGAAGCAGTGTGTCAAAACTAGCTGAAATATTGAGGTTTAATCCACTTCCTGTTTCCTAGCCAGACAAAGAACAATAAGACAGGGCAGCAGTGTAGACAGAGTTGCAGTCCTCCCACTCATGCAACCTTCCTGCCAAATTTCTAGCCATCCTCAAGTGACCAGCCTACTGAAAAAATCCCAGAAACTCTGAATATTTCACAACAGAGGTATGAGTTTCTCAGTGGATCTTTGTTTTTTTTTGGCTCTTGCTTTGTATGTTACAATTAATGTGTGGGTAAGGCATTTAGTTAATTAGTTTAAATACTGAGATATGCTGAGCAGACATGGACAGTTTTTAGTTTTAAAATACACGACATGATGCCACCAGTGAATTGCTTCTATTGTTACTCTCTCCTAACATAACTACAGATTAATTTTACTCATAATAGGAAGTGTGAAAATATGTTCCAGCACCATTGACCAGGTAAATATATGTTGTGAGTATCTTTTATTATCAAACCAACACTTGTAATCTAAGACCTGACAAAGCCTGCTGCCACTCCTGCTGATTTAAACACTTACTGCTGCTGTGGGCTGACCTACCCACTTCATACATTCAGACTGTGAAAACAAGCCTCTTTTAGTCGTTGATACATCAGTAATAGGACACAGGAAGAGATGAGGGTGAGTGTGGTGGCAGAGTTGGCTAAGGGGGGGGGGGTGAAAAAGGGGAGCATTGTCTTCAAATAGAATGAACATTCAGTCAAGTCTACAGACTGAATAGCAACCATAATAGTTGGATGAAATATATTAAAGCTAGAAGACACATATAGATTATAGCTTCTGAAATGCAATGTATATTCTGTATGTATTATATAATGTATATATTTTCAGGTATTGTGCATGGACACACAGAGAACATATAGTAACTTGAAAGCATTTGATATATTATGGACATAACTATCCACCCCAGAGATTCCAGGGTGGCTCTGAGAGGCTATCAATAGACACCATGATCTCCACAATCATCATGGTGTCTAGGAGACTAAGAATAGGACTGCGCACAGGCTTATTCTTCCCCTGCCATCTCTCTGCTGCTCTTGAGGAGAAGGCAGAAGAGGCTGAGGTGGAGTGGGTAGAGAAGAAGAGTAGAAAGAAGCGGGTGCTGGATAATGGCTGCATCAAACACACACCACATACCAACTGTGCTCCTGCCAGACTCATTTCACACAAATACCAGTCAACACTTGGATTAATTACAAAAGTAATCAGCTCTGTGGTTTAAATCAACCCTAGTGGATTTTTTAATTTGTCCTTAACCACAGTATTGTGGAGCAGGTGAGCCAGTTTGCTCTTTTAGAGGCACACCCTGTCGTGTGCTTACTTAGTTCTACAATCACATATGACAGTAGCTCCACAGAAGACACTAAGCCTCCTATTAAATTTGTCTTTCTCAACAACAAAACAGTTGCTGAGGTATGTTTTTACCATGCCAGACATTAATCTCAGTGACTGTTAAACTGCACGCACAACTTCCAATATTGTAAAACTAAAACACTACCCTGAATGATTTTAAATAATACTTCCTACACAGGTTCATAAAAAATAACATGTGGTTCACAAATGTCACGTATTTTTAGTTTCAGGGCACTTGTTGTGAATTGTATTAGACTGTACGGGTATTCAGGGGATTGCTTCACATGTGTGTCTGCTAAAATCAGAACCCTTGCTAAACACTTTAGAAGAGCTTCCAGGTTCTAGATAGGTATCCACTGAACTACACCACCGCAGGTAAGAAAACCATCACATCACACACCATCAAGATCGAATTCCAGCGCAAACATGTCTGAACAGAGAGAGGGAGAGAAAGAGTGTGGGGGTGTGGTGTACATTGTAATAATGGTCTTCAAACACATACATGCTGTAAAAGGCAAAATAAAAACAGGCCCGGTGGAGTGACAAAGAAAAGGAACATGGTATCTCAAATACTGCCTCTTTCTGGTCTATCCACAAGATAGCTCCACCCCTGAGACATCCCTGACCATGTGAGTGATGTCTATGATCATGTGTGAACTAGAGAGGAGGCTAAGGCACTCATTGAAAGCAGACATCAAATACCCTGCTCTCAGCAACAATGGCTTTGATTTGCCTAATAAGCAAGACTGAACAGAATAGCCCCCCATGTTGGTGGTTGCAGCCCAAATGCAAGAGAGCGCACTCTCAGTGCAACAGTACTAGTGGAGGGGCTTTCATATTGTTATGAAGTGTAGAGTAACAGCAGAGAGAGCTGTGATGCTGGGAGCGGTTTTCCACCACAGGCCAGGCGTGCCGGCTGTCTTAGCTCTAAGCCTGCCGCTGAGGCTGAAAGTACCATCTCTCCACAGTGTTTCCACTTCCAACAGCTGAAGGTCATTATCCACAGCCAAGGTTGGTGGAATGCTCCGACAAGTGGCGCCGGCCCAATTTTTAAACACATTTCTCAAATGGACAACCTCTGGGGCAACGTGACAAAGAAAGCCAGATTCATAATTGACCAAACCCTGTGTCTAACCAGTCCTATCATCTGTGCATCAAATGTGAATGAAGTTCTGAAGAACCAACTTAAATCAAAAGAAGATCATTTCTGTTGTATTATCTAGTGTAACAAATAAAGGCAGATACTAATACTGCAGTCATGTTGGTTTAAAAGTGATCTGAAATGCCAATAGAGCATCTGTGGAGTAGCATTGGCTGTACGAGTGTTTGCTGACAGAAACGTGACCTCTAACAAACAGGACCTCCGGGAATGTCCAAGAGGTCTGCATGGAGTTCCCTCTGTTAGGCTGCACTGAATAACTGCATTTTTCACCCACTCAGACAGTAGGAATGTGTGTTCCCCAGAGCTGACATTCATTCTTGCCCTGACTCTTGTACATGCATGCTATAGATAAACCATGTACAGTAAATCTCTTTGAAGAAACTCTAGCTCTTTTCTGCATTCATCAGTCAGTCACCTGTCTGCCTTGTGACTGTCAGTTCTTTTCACTTCAACACGTCTAATTTGTGATCACTTCTGCCTTAAATATGCATCACTGCTCTTCATGAAGCTCCAACAAAGAAAACAAACTTCTCCAAACTGAAAACATTTCTCTAATTTATTTCTCGTGCATGAATGTACCCGGTATTGCTAGAAATTACAAATATTTTACTACTCAGACAAACTGGGAAACAGTCTATAGCAAATGATGGACTTTGGGACAGTGGTGCTTTCAGTCAAATGATAAGTTTTGTGTACTAAGAAGCTCACTGTGACAAAGCTAACATATTGGGGTTTTGAATGGAATTGGAATTGAATGTGTGTCCCAAATATCAACCCATCCAATAGCTGTTGAACATTACTAAAAATCAAAAAAGTCAACTCATGGTGGAACCAGGAGAAAACCTGGGGACCCCCAAAGCCAGTAGTAGTATTCATCCTCCGGGGCACACAAATGCCAACTTTCAAATTTTATTTTATATTTCAGTCCTGAGCAATGTGGTGAACAACCTGACAGAACAACCAACAAATTGCAACACACAAAACCAATCTGCTGGAATGGACAAAACACCATGTACTGTAACCAAGGTGAAATCTGAAGGAGTTATCATGTCATATCCACAATGATGTAAGTGATAGATTTGCCGGTTTCAGAATTTGGAGGAAGTTTACAAGCCTTTTGCTTTTGTTCAGACATGCAAAGACAATGGCACTTCCAGTCCAACTGTGCATCCTGTGACCATGTGTTTTTTTTCAGTACATAACAAAAACAAGCGAAGATGTGTTTCTTTACTCATGGCCACCACAGCATCTGTTATCTCATAAGGCAGTAGTAAAGGTATAAACTTCCTCAAAAAACATCAAGAGGAAGCTGTCTTTGACAGCTAGAGTTCTAGCAGTCTACCATCTGCCTGCCTGGATGGTCACTTGCTTAACAGCTTCTCATGGTCTCACCAATTTCTTGGGAGGGCCAGGGGCAGCTGTGGGTTCATCCTGTAACATTTCCTACCGTATGTCATCACCAGTGTTTTCACTGACATGGTACGACAGGTACAGTTGTCAGTAAATGCCTCACATCACAAGCAGAAGATTATTTTACAGATAGGTTTACCCAAAACTCTCCATTAGAAGTGGAAATAAACATTGAGTACAACTGTGTGGGGTCCTGTGAACAGAGGGACAGTATGAGTAATTGATTTTCCTGTAGCAAATGCCTCAACAGTTCCATAGAGCACAGAACACCGTAAAAAATCTTATTTTGACCCCCTTTATAAAATTTCCCCACCCTCCTGAGAGGATGACTGAGTAACAGCTCAGCTGTGGTGAACTGTGGAGAGGTCTGAACCCATGAGGCTCTTACAAACTGTGGGCGGGGTGGGCTGCAACCTCTAAAACTCACTCGAAAGCTGTCACAAAAAGGCAGAAAAACTATAAGGAAAAACTCTAGAGGCTGAATTAGAGTTGCTAATACTCTGACATGTTCTTTGACTGAAAAAGTCTCCTGGGTCGCAAATATTTGTGGCTTTTAACCACAAGAGTTCAGTTTCTGTTTCTCAAGACAGTGCTGAGCATGTACATAGCTCAGATCACTTCTGTGTCTTTCTTGTAAATAATATTTTTCTGCTGAACCACAACTAAGCCTATTGTCAGGCTTTGATTGACACATTTTCACATTAGTATTTTATCTGATATTATTTTCCAGTGATGCAATCTCATAACAGGTATCTAAACACTTTATATAAAAAATAAACCCCTCAGAAAGGACTTTAAAAAGTTTACAGTTAATGCATTATTCATGTTAAATGCATCAAGCATTAGCCCTTTATATATTAGTTAAAAACCATAAAGCAGTACAACTTTGGATATGCCATCTTTTTAATAATTCATGACATAAATGTTACTGTGTTGTTAATAAATGTATTTGATCCAAGTATGTTGTAGCTCTTTCCTAGAAAGCAAATAGCCAAACAGCACATCTGAACTAGTATATTTGAGTACAGAACTACAGAACATTGAATACTTATTTGTCTTAATATGTAATTGTTTAATTCAAAGATGGTTTTAACTTTTCTATATTAAGGAAAAGATATGACCAACACGTACAATGAAAGTGTAACTGCTGGATACAAAACAGTGAGGGCATATAATTGCAGCTGAAACGCCCGTTTAAACAGCAGGTCATGGTTTGTGCTGTCAGGGTGTGTCAGAGAAGCTGTACAGAAAATGGTCAACAACAGTATAGTTTTAGCAGTGAAGGACTGCAGGTCAGATGCTTTACCTTCACACTTTTTATCTGTTAACAAGTGTTGCACATGTCCAAGCTGTCCTTAGGTACAAAATGAATTAGTAGCTTCCTCAGTTCATATTATAGTCTGCCAACTTCCTTTAATGTATTTCCCTTTTCCTTGATGTCTGCACTGTATGCGCTTGATTAACATTCTTCAAATTCAACACATTTATCCACCATCCAGTCAGCTTTAGTAAATGCAGCAAACTTAATTTTGTCCTCTTTAGTGAATCAAACATATCATAGCCAAATAGAGCCTTTTTCTTATATTGCTTTTTACTTTTGCTGTAAACTTCAACCTACTTTAACACACTCCCCATTTCAAGATTAAACAGGCCAGCTGTTTGCATACCTATGTACACACACAAGGTCTGTTTCCACGAATACTGCTTTGAGGCATGCAGCGGAGAGATGAATCACACTCTGATTCACACAAAGTTAGGGGGATCATTTCCTAAAAGCTTATAATGAACATTCTGTACTGTACATGTTTATTAACCAGTTTTGAGAAAGACTCACCTTCCTAGTGTCTCTCCAATATCATAGAAATCTGCCACATTCTGTTGCTTGAATACCGCCATGCCAGGTGTCTTCATTGATGTAGTTTAGCTTCTAGATATGCACCACTTGAGCCTCTCGACTTGGCTATTCAGCTGTCTTCTTCCTTTTCTCCACAAGTGTAAATGCTGCTGACACAGAGAGGCGTTCCTGTTGATTTCTGACTGAAGTGATGAAAATGTCTACTACATGTCCTAGCGTGCTGTAAGTGTAAAGTATTTCATCTCAGAGCTGTACCAACTTTCACCTTGCTGTTGAGAAAGCCTGAACACTAAACCTTGACCAGCTAGGGAAATAAAAAGTACACTTATTCTGTTTTTAACAGTCTAAATACTTATTGGCTTTAAAATTTAAAGTAGAACTTGTACAACATTGCCAAGTGAAGCAGAATAACAGTGTTTAGTTGTTGTGATTATAACAGGATTACAAATGAAAAGAACATTTTGGGTAATTAGGACAAGGTATCTACAAAATTCACCCTTGTTGGGAAACATTAACTGGCAGAAAAATATTACACTGGCAGCAACATATTCTTTGTAACTCTCCAAGACTAGAATAAAAAAAACAATTAATTGTATAATATTGTAGGGACAATATAAGTCCAGAAAATGTGAAGAGAAAAAACACAAACTGAAATACCACAAACTTCCTGTCAAGTTTTATCTTACACATTAAGTGGCTACAAAACCAACTGCAGATAAACCTCGTCTTACCTTTTCTCACTTGCACCGCTGATGAGAAACTTGCATCAATACCCACGTCTTCTACAGCTGGTCTGGTCTCCTCATAGCTGCAGCTCAGTTACCAAACTGTTCCTTCCCTGACTTTGTTGTTTTCTGTCACTTACAGCAGCCTCTTCAGACTTTTGTGTGTGCACAAGTCCCTCCCCCTGATGGCTCTATAATGAAACTGCTGAAGGGCTGCAGCAGCCTATCAATAAAGATGACGGGCGCATCTGGTGTTAGGTCTGCACCAGCATTTTAGGAACTGAGGATTATTTGACCGAGCTATTTTTGTCTGCTTCTTATAAACACCTGTAGATGAGACACAACAAACTCAGTCAACCACTTTTTATTGAATTTCTCTTTCAATTGGCATTACAAAACATACAGCGGTGCATACTTTTGTCTGTACAAGACTTGCACTTTTTATCTTAAATGATACAATTAACAATGAACAAGATGTAGAGATATACACACAAAAATTTAAGTGCCCTATAATATACTGAAGTCATTCTACACTTGTGCAATATACTGCTGGGAAAAGCAAAGGGAATAAAAAGAGAAAACATAGCTTATTCTATGTGAAAATAACATGACAGAAGACATGGAAAATGCATACAAAACAGGCTTACAATAAGAGGTTGTGTATGAAACATGAATTAACCTTGAAATCTACTGTTTGACCCAGATTTTTTTTTTCTTGAACTGATCAAACATGACAATTTAGATTCAAGAGAGACCTGCTCTCATGATGAAAACAAATTCACTTTAAATGTCTAGAGGTAATTTTTCCCATCATCATAAGAAAAGAAACTCTGCTATTAGTTCACAAGACCAGAAGTTAAAGATGCTTCTGCAGAATGTCGGGAGCAGAAAAAGGTGGTCAAAAAGGTAAACAAGCAAACAAATAAAAATAAAGAAACACCACAACAAGTTGTAAACAATACATACAACACACAACAGGAAAGGCTACGTGAGGGAACTTACTTGAACCTCTCTTGTAGATTCTCATTCTAACAACAATGTTCAACACTGTTGATTGACCAGATGTAAACATGGTTTCTTCATAAGCAAAACGTAATGTGTGGAATATTTGTGAGGGAGTCACTAAGCAAGTCTAATAAAGTAAACTGTCACAGTGCTAGGCAAGTCAGCTGTCATCTCTGGGTACCTGGATGTCAAGGACAAAACATGTTACACACACAAACACATACACGTTATGTTAATCAATCTCTTTAAAAACCTCTTTCACACAATAATCATGTTGGTACATTGCCTCCAAGCTGAAATACACTATTATAGAGAAAAAAAATGAACTGTGTGGAGGATACCTTTGAAAGAGGGTACACAGTGTGTAGATAAATGTTATACTGCCACACTGAGGACAATGATTGCAAATACATGTAGGTTTCAGTCAGGGAAATATCACAGCTAAAAGCCCTATAGTTTTGGAAAAAGCAACGCACAAACAAATCAACTCATTTAAGAGCAGTAATCTGAGGCAGGAGCATTTTAAGGGCAAATAAAACACACAGTAACTACACAAAGTAGTTATAATATAATCAGATTATAAAGTCGGATAAACATTTTTAGAGATCAACTGATATGTTGTTTTGAAGCCAATCAGTGCAAACATTGAACATTCTGCAAACAAATCATGTGGCTCTTTTGCAGTTTAGTATAAAGTTTAGGTACAGATGAAAGTGCAAAACAGAACTTTTCTTTGAAAACATTTGAGAAACCAAGAGTTTTTTTTTAAACAAATTGAAACTAAAAACAATGTGTTACTTCCAAATACAGCCAGATAACCTGGACTGACCAACTTGACTTTGGAAAATACTGGCTGACACCATTAGTATGATGGCTTCACTCACGCACCTCTAGTCATTTAATCTGAATCTTGAGACAAATATTAGCCTTTTCTAAAATATTCCACACATTAAGTGGTAACACATTAGAAGGTTTAATTTTTTATCCCAAGTTTGATGGTAAATATTTCCGTGTTTTCTTTTGAACCACAAACACACCTTTAAGCTGAAATGATATGTACAATTCTGAAATTACCTAGTGATGAGGAGGCTCGAAGATGTTCAGCAAAATTTGATTTTCAGCAGGAGTGATTCAAGTGCATAAAGAGACACAGGGTTCAAACACAAGATATGTGTTGTTGAGTGGCAATGTGGATATAAAAGAATACTTACATAAACAACTATACAACATTTATAAAAGGAACTGGAGGCAGAGTAAGCACAAAAAACTGAAAACTAATGAAAACACAAGTAAAAATAAATCCTTCAGCAGGCAAAAATTGCCAACTATCAAAAGATCACAGCTATACTGCTAAAAATACTGATTCGGACTGTAAGTGTTGAATTTGGCATTTGAGGATGAAGAGCCATAGGACACTGCGATTTTTGCCATCACGTAAACACAACACACAGCAAATAAGGCATCAGGAATACTGACAGAAAGTAAAAGTAGACAGCAGAAATTTGGTCTGTAATATATTGGTCCTGATGCAACTTTTGTATGAAGTTGATTGTTCCAGTGCTGATGCAAAGATCAACACCGGGTAATAAATCCCTTTACAACAGTAAAACACAGCACCGTTGTGCAGAAAGACCACTTTCTCTTCGTACTTAAGCTACTAGAAAGAAATGTCCTTAAGGTTAATTATCCTCCTCATCATCACTGACGAAGCTTCGGCGATCCTGACTTGTCTCTCTTTCCCTGAGGAAGGTCTGTCTGATTGCCTCAAGCTCAGTCAACTCCAGACGGACTTTCTCCAGATGGAAAGAGCGGCGGTTCTGGATTTGCCTCAAGGGGAAGGGATTCATGTCCACGAATGCAATGTTCATCAGCTTCCTGGAAAAAAAGAGGAGAATAAAAAAAGATATAGTCTAGTCATTGTCTAGAATGGCTTCAATTTGACATCTTGTTTTGTAAACTGAAGTCACTTTATGCATTTCAATGTCTTCCAGTCAAGGACTAGTGATCCTGTGTTCTGACACGAGAAGGATAATTACTTATTAACTTCAATGCTTGTTGCAGCCACACAAGAAGGATGTATGATCAGCTATTCCAAGGTTAATTATCTTACTCCATAATACTGCAGACATTGCCCTCATATTTGTCACGTTCATGTGCATGACAACAAATACAAAAACAAGCCGCAGTTACTGTACCTTGAATCCAGGATTGTGCGTGTGAAGTAACGAAGATATTTGAAGATGGCTGTAGAATCCTGTAACTTCAAAAACTCTTCCTCTTTGTACTTAAACAGAGCGAGGGCAAAGCGAAATATGATCTGTGGAGAAAAATGATCAAAGAGCTGAAATTCACCTCGACTTTCCCTGAGTGACTCCATCCCATAACACATCTGCCCCTTGACATGCTACACTCAATTAAAAGTCTGAAGGCAGTATTTACTACTTTTAGAGCCGAACAACTTACAGCGAACACAACAATAAAGCAATCCACAGGTGTTTTCTATGAAAAAGCTCTTAAAAACCAACTGCACACTACCTGCTCAGCATCAATCGGCAGACAGTCAAAGTTAGCAACTAGCTTGTGAACACAGCTGAGCATTTAGCAGCTAAAGAGCCAGACATTTCCATATGACTTAATGAAGACAGAAAAGAAAACCAAGGGAAAGTGAACTTATATTCATTGCTCCATATAACTTCTGATATTTCTCAATATCTGTGGGATGTGGAAATAGCTAACTGTTTGCTAACATGTTTGTTCCTTGTTAAATGGTGACTTTACTAATTATAAACTTACTTCCTGTGGTTCTAGTTTGGGGAGTACATGTACATGAATGGTATTAAACTTTATTATTGGTATTAAACATTAAAATATCTCATTACTTCTGATGAAAAACTCCAGATCATGTCATTTGGAGGCGTTTTTAATTTTAGATGATGTCATCTGAAGGAGTTCTGGAGAAACAGAAAAATGTATTGCAAATTTAATGCAAGTTAAGGCTTTCGCAGTTGTTTTGGGTCAGAACCTCCCCATAAGGTAACAAACACATAGTGTTGGTACTGTATATATACATATATATATATGTATATGTATATATAAACTAAAATCATGGGGGTTTTGTTTTAAACTTTAGTAACCTTGTTGTTGTTGTGTCCACTTTGATATGTGATCTTTCTTTTGGCTGCATTTTGGTCTCCTGACAAAAATATCTAGCTCTTTAGCCATAGGTGTTCAACTTTTCAGCAGCTAGTTGCTAACTTTATGTCTGATATTTGGTGCTGTGCAGATAGTGTAGAGTGGGTTTACCACATTTTTGTTAGAACACAGCTGCCTGCAGCTGTTGTAAATTGGGTTTATGAAAGCAGAATGTTTAGGTCATAAAACCAAAACAAACAACTGCAGAGTTGGGACATAATTTAATGTGGGTTCATCATGAGTGAAAGTTTTTCCGTTACACATGTACACTTGAACCACCGTTAAAAAAGATAATAAATTATGGAAGCTTAACTTTTGGACAGGTAGAACTTTGCCTTTTAAATTTAGCAATAGTAATTTAAATACAAATTCTGGTGAGATTATGTTTGAGGGACAGTGGGTTCATATAGCAAACCAATAAATATACTTGTAGGAACTTGCTTACACCCAAACAGTAAACTAATCAGACATACCATCTATACAGGCAGACAGATTTTAACTCAGCTAACTGAGTGCCCTTCATCACACTTTTCAGATGTCTCATTATCTTGTTTTTCATTTTTTCTTCATCTGTGAGCATGTTGAAACAACAATCAGTCTATGCAAGATCAGATGATCAGTTTTACATTTCCTCTACCTCTTACCTTTGGACCTTCATATAGAAAGGCATCCCAGATTTTGAAGAGGATGTCGCTCACCACGCTGTCCACGAAAACCACGAGGAACCAGTTGAAGGTGATGAGAGAAAAGTCTACCTTATACCGCTCAAAGTGGGCATGGAGCCGGGGTAGCTTCTCGCTCATCAGGTCCTTGAACACGCGCTGGTCAACCTGCACAGGCACAACCACAATAACTACTACACTGCATTCTTACTCTGTTAAGTCATGAGCAGTGGCACAGTTACTTCAAGCGGACATGACCCAAGAAACCATTCCACTGTACTGTATAACCTTTCAACATGTTTACCTGTGAGCCTAGCAGAGTCTTGGTGTAATAGTCTCTTGGCATGAAGACTTCCACAATGGCTATAAGGCTCCAGAAAGCATCCTCTTGATCCAGATAAAGCAAGGCAATAGCTGCCAGCCTGAGGAAATTGCATTTAATCAAAAGGTTACAAGGCATATAAGGAGAGAATGATAAGAAGAGAAACTACATCCCCCTCCAGTACCTGTTTAGTCCCTGGCAGTAGCCAATATCTGGATTCCTCCATGAGAAGGCAATCAGGACATTCCTGAGTTTTTGGATTCCACCTGCACTGGGAGATGCATAGTGCTTGTTGTTGGGCAATGTACGAAGCAAGTCCAGCTCAATCTGCTTCGAGGCAGGATTGGGTTTCTCCCGGGCCACATTTAGTAAAGTCTCATAATAGTCTGGAGGCAAGTGTTCTCGAAACTTCTTGACATGAATGGAGACACACCAACGCCACACCTGGGAGCGGTGCTCATGGGGAACACCACAGCGAATCAGGGCCTTGAGTTCAGGAGAGCGCATCAGGTCCCTGTTCATGGTGCTGGCCAGATAGTTCTCCCACTTCACTCCAACAGACACCTCCTGATCTGTCATGGACAGGGACTTAAGCTCCAAGGCTCTCACCTTTGCAACCAGTTTCTCCTCCTCTTCTTCCTCCTCAGGTACCGTCTTGAAGCCATACACATCATACTCACTAACATGAAATCAAGGCAGAGAGAAAATTATCATCAATCATTGATACTTAAGTGCAAGAGTTCTTGTTATTTGCGTGGTACCTACATTTCCTCAATCTGTCTTCATTTCTAAACCACGTAGGAATTTACTGAATTTGTAACAATACATTTTGACACGTCTTGGGCTTGACAAGCACAAGCCCAAGACATGCCTGTGCTTGCACAGAAGTCACAGCGACAGCAGCAGAGACCTACATACCAAGTAGCAGTTTTTCCAGTCAAGAAAACTTGTGTAGCCAGCTCCCATTAAAGTTAAACAGGTGCATTTTACTATCTTTTTCTCTCCTAAAATGGATGTTTACATGATGAATTGTTGTGGTAAAACTGCCATCTAGATAGAAATGCATGTCTTTGATGCTAAGGGACTGACATGTTTCAGTCAGTGCTATTTTTCTAGCAACTGTGTAGCCGTGCTTGAAACTTCTTATTGTGATATGCTCACTTAGCTATCTGTCTGAAAAAAAAGATGTATAAATGTTAACATGCTGAAGGTGAGGAGACGTTAGATCATTTTTGTATTCTGCTTTACTATTTTCTGCTTTTTAACAATTATAATCAGTCCTATTCAATAATGTAACATACTTTTCAAAACAGACAAAACACAAAAGAATTTATTCCTAATCTTTCAGCACAGTCCATACCTAACAGTATTTGGTTTGAAGATGTGGTGTTCTTGCTGGTCAAGGCTCTCTGCCTGCAGAGCATCCTCTAATAATCTGGAAATGACCTCACGTGCAGGGCTCTGCTCTGAAGATGAACACACCGGAGTCTTCACTTCTTGAAGCAGCACGAGATACTTACTCTCCACCTGACACAACTTGGCCTCCAGGGACGTATACTGAAGCAAGGGAAAGAGGAGAGGTTTCAGGTTATTATTCTTTTTTTTCCCTAAGAGTTACACAGACTTTCGATTTCTATTAGGGGCAATGCAGCAAACAAAAGATAGTACCTTTGCTTCTAAAGCTTTTTCTCTGCTCTCTGCATTTCTACGTAATACTGTCAGCTCCAGAATCTCTTTGTTCAGGAACTTGTTTTGGGTTTTGTAGCCCTGCAGACTGTCCTGAAAATGAACAAAACACATTATGTTCAGTTAATCAAACTGATAATTTAACAAAAACATATGCAAACAACAAAAATCTATTGTGTTAAGAACTGATTCTATAATCCGTCTTAACTTTTCACTAGTTCTTGAAACACACCTTTTTTTCTTTATAATGAGTACTTTAACATGTCACAATCTGCAGCTTTATCACTTCTATCAACTATAGGTGTGGTTTAGGTGTTTCTTTCTATACCTTGAGGACATCCAACTCTTGCTGCACTTTGTTGGGAGATAGTGAACCAGCGTCATTTGGATTGGAGCTTTGCTCAGGGCTTTCCTGCGACAGCTTCATGATGGCTTCATCCTTAGCCTGTATGGTCTCCATAAGCATTCCCAGCTGGTCATTAATCTCCCCCACCTTAACCTTCAGGCCTTTCAGTTCTTTTTGCAGGCTCTCTTTTTCCAAGGCAAGACGTTCCATGTGGCCACACAGAGCCTGGATCTGTCCATCTCTTTCCAGAAGCAGGGCCTCTAATTGGGTGATCCCTTCTTGGGTTACTACTGAAGTCTGAGTCTGGTCTGTGAGTGCAACTGAATCTGGAGCCAGGGCTGGACGGTGCACTGTTGGCCTTTCACACTGAGATGTCCTTAGAGTCTGCTGCAAAAGTCTAACCAGTTCCTGGTTGATAAAGAAAATGTTTGGTCAACACATCAACTTGCAGGGTTAAGATCATGCCTAAAATGTAGTTACCTGGATACAGGAAAAACCAGCAACCAACAATTACAATTGAATATTACAATGCTGTAAAAAATTTATGTGCCCAGGTGTGTCCAGATCATGGCTGAAGCTGCAAAGCAGTCCCAGACCATCACACCACCATCATGTTTGACTGTTTGTCTGAATCATTTAAGTGTGATAAATATGCAATAAGAAAAAACAGGAAGGGGACAAATACCTTTTCACAGTACTGTATATATTTTTGTTTTTGTTTTATTTTTATTAACATTTCATTATTTATACAATAGCTGGGTATTGAGAGTTTAAGTTCCATGTTAAAGGTCATTGTGTGTAATAATGTACAGTCTTTCAATATAATCTATAATCTTAGATTAATGTCATGTCTTATAATATTAATTTATGATACATCAGAAAAACTAAACTTTCTACAAAAGTAAGTAAATCTACATAATATACTGATAAATGTAGTGGTTGCCCTACTGATACACATGTTCATTTGTTAGGCTTTCCCAGAGCAGAAGTGATCCACCTTGGCTGAAACAAAGAAACTGCAAACACCATAAAAACAAACAAGTAGTAGGAACATTTTTTTCATGAAAACAAATCACAGGTACAATTTAATACAACAAAAGCCTTTATATTTTGTGTGATAAGGCCGTCATTTACTAACTACAGTAAATGATCTGAGTGGTTGATGTACTTCTATGAAAGGTAGAAAACAATCAAAATTATATCACAGCGAGGTCTGAAACCCCAACACATTTCTTTCAACAACGACACAATAAATGTATTATCTAAACACTGTGAGCATCATAAACAAGCAATAGTAAGAAAATATCTTTCTTTGCAACTTAGTTGACATATCCCTTTAATTTGGGTGTAATGTGATTAACAAATTCAATTTGAGTTTTTATTACCTGGTGCAACTGAATTAATAATTATTAATAAATGTGTTTAGCTTCAATCCACTTGACGTGAACCACTACAGAAATGACTCTAGGAATATTTTAATGCACACACAGTCAGTTGAATCAGTTACTCAGTTAAGTTATTTTTGAGCTGGCAGCAAACAACTTCACTGCAGAAGCACCACATATATATTATTCATTCATCTGACTAGTACAGCAGCCATTATGACCAATCAGTTAGCGTCAAAACCCTAAAACAAGAACAGAGAATAACAACAGGGAAGGGCACAGCTGTGTTCTTAGGAAAACTGCTGTTTCCTTGTTTCTTGCTTAAGCATGACTAAACATTTGCTGTCTTCCTGTATTAGTGAGACAATCAGAATTACAACAAACCCATCAGTCAGACACCTCAACCTCAGGCCTGCCCTGAGTGAACTGAAGTAATAGTAAAAGCAAACCAGTTTGTTTGGTAAATTCCCCTAATGTGGATAATTCCCACATGATCAAGCACAAAGTTTCGAAATTTGGAAATCATAGAACAATGTTACAGATAGAATAAAAAATTCTGAAGTAGGAGTAAGAATACCACTAGCATAAGATTGCTTGGTCTATGTACAACAACTGTCAATTAAAGTCTTCTTTTTTTTTTAAATGCCATTACATTTGTTGAAATATTGAAAGTGAGATAAATGTACCTTCTGACTGGCCAGCTCCTCTCTGAGCTTGGCCTGTTCCTTCTGCATGGAGCTCAGTTCTTCCTGTTGACTCTGGAGGCGAAGCTGCATCTCCAAAGATTTGCTGCCGTTACACTCCACGGGCGAGTTTTCAGCACTCTGAGTCTCAGAGCTGCGTCCAAACCTCCCGGGGCCAATCATGTCTCGAAGAAAAGGCCTTTTAGGTCGTGATGGGTTTCGCGCAAAGTCGAAAGTAAACGCTGATCCAAAGGAATCTAAAACAGAAGAGAATTCATCACTTGATTCCTGTGATCGACCATCTATGCTTTTAAATTCTGTGTAGTTAACAGGCATGAACAAAATGAAGTAATAAAAGTGAATGTAAGCAGAAAAACACACATTGTTTGTCAATGAGTCATAGTAAGGAACAAATGACTGAAACAAACACAAAAAAAATCTTGAACCTACGTCTGTGTGTGTCTAAAGGATGTTTCGGTTCAGGAAAGTCTTTAGGTGGCGCATCAACCAGCTCCCACTCCTCGGCACTGTGGTTGCTGGTGTAAAACACGCTGCGCCTGTTCTCGCCTCCTCTGCCCGGCCGCAGATAAGACATGGAGTGCCTGTTAGAACACAAACCAGACAGCGAAGTGAATAAAGTCATAGACACTACATACACAACAGGAGGTTGTGAAGCTTCAGTGCTATGCTGGTACTGCTACAATATGATTTTCACTGAGATCAAGGACAAAATGCAGAGAAACCTAATGCTAATGTTACCATGAAGAAACATTAGCACAAGAACGTCTTTTGTTGAAGTCCACTTTTCTTCGCACATGGATCACAGCACTCCAAAAGCAGAGTAACTGAAACATACTGAATACACCTTCATCTACAAGCTGAGTGATATATGAAAATAATTTACTACTCAAAAATATTACTATAATAAAACTAATGGGAAGCACAAAATCTTAATTAGGACGCCAATTCTGAATAACAGGGTTGCAACTAACTAAAACTAACATGTGTGACGGACTGTTCACACTTCTAAAAGTGAGATTACAGCAAACACATGACAATTTGGTTCAGCCTCACACTTTGTCCACACCACATGTGCTTCAGCCGTCCAATTCACGACCATGTGACAGAGACCAAGAGACATTACGACCTTAACAGAAGCTGCCTACAAAGGTCACATAACCAACTGCGTGCAACTTAATCTTATTCTTATGCTTATTACAAGCAGTTGTTTGAAACATAAAACACAACAAGTTGCATTTGCTACCTCTCTTTTTTTCTTTTTTTTTTTTAGCATTTTCAGTGTGTTGCATCATTTGAATAGATGAGTTATATGGCTCAGAAGGGGAACAGTTGAAGGCTGCATATTAGAGCAAGTAGCGAAATATGAATGTAACCATTTCCTCTACTGAAATCAACTTCAGGAACAACTGAAGAGGTGTTTTGTTTCCTCATTACAGCTCTACTGGGGCACCTACTGTAGCAGACAAACTAGTTATGCCTGTTTGTCAGGAACCCAAAACAAAAAGTTTGAAATTAAATTTTAAAAGATATGTTTTTGTAACTTTTTGTTTTTAAAACTATGCGAACTACAAAAAGCTTTCACTGAGCCTTACCTGAGTTCTGTACCAAAGTTTTTGAGGGAGAAGTTGAGGGGGTTTGTGGACACAGCAGAGGGTCCTCTGGCTAACCCCACCATTCCCCCGCCTCCTGCTTCTGTCTCCATGGCAAAGTCGCTGCGGACCTGCTCCATGCTGTCAGTTAGCTTCTCTAAGACAACGGCATCTGATGTATAACAGAAAAAGTTAAATAACCTAATAGCAACACAGCTTAACTCACATCAGAAGTGCGCTCTTGTAGAACCTTGGATGTCTCTACTGTTTGTTGAAAAAAATAGATAGTAATGACCCTGAATGGATTTCAAAATAAAGTAATGTTTTGAGCTACCCAGAACACTATCAGTCAGTAGCTAGTACCACTGTAAATCTTTTACTAGTCACTCAACAGAAGCTACAGCACATAAAACATTTAATCTTTACAGCTAGAGGAAAAATTCCAGTTAAGGAGACATTACTGAAAGAATGGCTGATTTCACTGAACTACAGCAGACGAAACTAGTTGAAGAAAATCCAACTAATAATTGAAATCTGAGAAACTATGGGCTCAGAGCAGCTTCATATCTGACCATGTCAAAACTAATTACATGCCACAATAAACATCTACTGAAAATAACATTTAAACAAAATTTTAAACAAACTTTCTTCCTGTCGAGCCATGTGATTTGGTGCACACACTCTGCTTATGCCCAGGTGTTTGTTCACATTCAGACTTATCCGTTCTCTGTGTTTCATGAGATACACCTATCAGTGCATGGGGTATCGACCACAGATAAAGTAGACGTGTCTTTTGCCGTTTGTCAATTTCCCCATTTAATCAATACTTGACACAACCACTCCTACTTAGGTTTTCGGAGCGTGCATGCAAATATTAATCCAGCAGATGTAAGTGTTTGCTTTCCCATGGTTCCTGGATGTGATGAAACACTGCATGTGTGTGTGTGTGTGTGTGTGTGTGTGTGTGTGTGTGTGTGTGTGTGTGCCTGATTACCATTGTCTTTGCCTACGAGGCCGGTGGACGAGCAGGCCAGAGTCGGGGAGTTCCAGCTGTCTCTCTGGCCACAACCTCGTGTGTTGCTGTACTCCCAACGTTTCTGCTGCAACTGTTGGAGCCAGTAATGCATCACCTGTCTGCTGGGAGCCTACAAATACAAACATAAACATACATGTAAGCAAGGACACTCACTTAGAATATAATTAGAGCACTTATACTTTTATAAGCAAATTAACTTTTTATAATCCATTATAAACATAGTCATTCAACACTCCTAAAACATGTCAGTCATGGGTTAGAGATCAAAGGTTAAAAACAACTCAAACATCGTAGATGAACAGAATGGAGGGACAGCTGTGTAATTAAATAAAGCATACAAAACATCCCTATAGCACTTTCAGATAGCAGGTTACTATTAAGATCTGTCGTGTGTGTGTGTGTGTGAGGCCAGACCCTTGTTTCAGTCTCAGTTCCGGCCTGAGGCAGTGCAAGCTGTCTGGTGTTAACCATTCACACCATCTGTTTACAAACCCATGCAGACTTAAACAGGCAACCAGGCTGAGTGAAACCAGAGGCACCTGTGTTTGCCGAACCCCGTCACAGTCATATGACAGCAAAGGCATCATCACATGAGCCGCTGTTACCCTTTCCAAGGCGCAGATGACACGAGTGCGGATGAGTTCATGTGTATGTTAATGACAGTCTAAAGATTTCTCTGAATGTAAACAGTGGGCTGAAAAGCGTGTTTGGGGCGAACAGCTGAATTAAACATGATTGATTTCTTAACGACATTTTGGTAAAAGCGTTAAATCACATGTCAACAGAAATAATCGCATGTGAGACTAAAAGCAAAGCTCAGAATGAAGAAAGATAAGAATGGGTGTGTCTGTTCCTCCACAACGAGAAAGGCTGAGAAAAGACGTGACATATGTCTGCGTTGCAAAGCGCACACACACACACGCAGAAAAAGTTCATACCTTCAGCAGAAACTCCTTCCCGGCCGTACGGATCTCAAACTGACCCTCTTCTCCCTCCACGTCGTACCTGAAGCACGCATCGCCTATGTCGATGTGCCCGAGTGGCAGGGTATCTTGGGGAGTCTTGAAGTAATATAAGTAACATTTCCTCGGATCATACACGAACCACCTCGGCTTGTACCCCCTCAGAGGTCCCTTGCCGGTCAGTTTGTTCAAGTAGCCGCACAGCTTGGAGGCCTGCTCCCTCCCTACCTCGACCTCGGCCACATCCACAGACCTGGAGGCCACAATCCGCGTGCAAGAGTTTGTTTCGGTACCATCCTTCTCTTCGTGCATCTTCCCTCTAAGTTTCTTCTTCGTGCAGCACAGCGGATGTCCACTCCTGATACCAGCCGCATGACTGCCTGCCTCTCCGACAGGAAGGCACGGGAGATGTAGTTTATTTCATACGTGACGCGTGCGTGGCGCAGAAATGCCGCTGGGTGGTGGTGTTTGACAAAACGAGCACGAGCCACTCCAACAAGCAACCAACTACTCCATGTACTTTAGGTAAATGATATTAAAATACTTATTTGTTTTGACAAACTGACACGCTGGAAAAATAATCAATCACAGGTAAGCGTCAGAAAATGTTCCTATTAAAACAGTTCACTTACAAATTGATCTCGACAAGGTTTATAGTGGAAATCTCTAAAATTAGAGACACAAAATAACTTCAACATACGTAAAATTGTCATGGGAACATGACTTAATAAAAGCAGATTATTTTTTGACGTGTATTTAATCTGTGATATCCATCTTTTGAATTAATGCATAATTGAGAGCAGGCTTCACACACAGCATCAGTGTATGTCCAATAATAATAATAATAATAACAATGATAATAATAATAATACATTTAGAATTTATTAAAGTACAGAATTATACTGAACAGAATATACTTCGAAAATAGCCTAGTAAAGTACTTGTCAGTTGTTGTTTTTTAATTTAATATTCTGTTAGGCCTAATCTTATTGATTCATTAACATGTGAGGGTAACTTTAACTGGGTCAGTTTTTCTTTTTGATTACATGCAATTTATTGTCATTTCATAACCTGAGAATCTCACCTGATGGACTGAACAGAGCATGGCGGTGCATGGCTGGCCTGAGGGGAGTGGATTGATTTTGGTCAGATTTGACTGACTTAATGATAACACTAGCTTGATTCACAAAAAAATATATATACATTGTAGGAATTTGATGTAATCTGTGAAATAAATGTGTAGTAGATGGTGCATCACACATGGTATATCATTCTGAATTGTAGTGGGGGAGTTGTACAATGTAGCATGAAGTGAAGATTCAAGTAATGAACAAGTACATGAACATTTTTTTTCTTCTGAGTTATCTGGTTTCTGGTCGTTTTATCAAACACAGTCTTATACTGTATAGAAACGTGAGCACAGTGTAAACAAACAAGATAAGTTAGTTGATGTTGTAAGATGCTATCTGCAAAACACTCACCAACTTAAAATTAAAAGATAAAAAAGCAATAAAAGGTGGAAATCACAAATTAAAAGCCATTTTTAAAAGTTAGGTTTTGACTGCTATAATCTCTGATGTTGACATTTACTTGTGTTATTCCCCATGTGCGTCAGCGCAAATGCCTATAACAGATCATGTCCACTAACATTTATTTATGACCTCACCACTCACTCTAACGGCACAGAAATGAATAAACTCTTAAAGATGCTTTAGGGATGATTGGTGTTTGCATATCTGGAATTTCATTTTCACATTTAAACTCTCTTTAAGCAGAAATGTAAGCTTATAACATTCCTCCAAAAAATCATAATCCAAAACCCACCTGTAATAATAATGTAAATAATGTGTTTTTAAGTTGTATTATTATATTTTATTAGGTTTACCTCATTGTGTATGTGAGGATGCTTGTTTTACTTTAAGGTTTGAAGGAAAGCAAAAGTGATGTGGTTCTGTTGTAATGACATTTCACAGGCGTTACCTGACTTGTGACCTTTTAAAGACTCACCTCCCCCTCGTAGATATGTTGCCAGAAGACTGATAAAAAACAGCTCAGAGACTTTTGTCTGGTAACTGTCTGATAACTCAAGTCTGCTTCCTTTCTTATACCAGTTTACCTCCCAGCTACTGTAAATATTCATGTCTATATTCTTCATGCACCGTTTAGAATTCATTATGCACACAGTAATGTACAACACACTGAACGGAAGCCTTTACAAACATGGAGCCAGTGATAACATTTGACCTCAAACCTGTCCACACCCCCAGAGGAGTAAATAATGACTCACAAAGTGACAGACAGCACTGTTGAGATGATGTTGAAATTCTTTGTCATGTTACTGTAGCAATACTTAGTCATACATGGAACATAAGTACTGTATGCATTTACTGGATAAATGCTGTCTTAGTAGTTAGATAATAAACCTATAGCTTCAGTATTATGAATACTGAAGGATTCAGAAGCACACTGATAAACTTCAGAGACTTTGTAATCAGCTGCTCACAGGAAACAGTAACAGCATGTCATCTGCAATGGAAGCTGGACCATTGGTAACACTTGGGAGCACTGGAATCCAGCCTCATCCCACTCAGTATAACACAGACTGTTTCTGGTTATTGCCTCTCCCCCACAGGGAGTTCCTACTGATTATCACAGAGCTTAAACCAATGCAAGTGATTCATGGGGACTGTCTCAGCCATGGGGGGGAATAAGTTAGCCCTTATTTATGACAACCTCAAAAGAGGGTAGGAAAATATATCTGGTTATATTAGGTTTTGTTTATGCCTTCCAGAATCACTGCAAACATACTGAATCTTCCCAAAGATTTCCATTGCTTTACACATTTTCTCCCACCTTCCCAAGTTCGATCTGAATTTATTACAAATCGAAGTCAGAAAACAGAAATGATCAACTGCTGACGCAACATATCTCCCATTACTACAGTAATTGCACAGTCTGTGGGTACAACATCTCCTCTTGCAAACCAATGCACTCATGTGCACACAAACCACAGTTTCTGTACAGCTTACTTTCCGTTTCTCTTCAGGAAGCTCTTGTTTTTGTTCAACAGCCTTTAGCCGTCTATTCATGCAAATGAGCTGTTTGAATTCTTTTGTGCCGTTGCATAGCACCACTGCTTTCCAAACTGGTGGAAAAATGTGTGTAATGCTAAATGTCAACTGTCTATATCTCCCATAGGGTCATACACCCTCAGAACACTGTAGATTACAAACTGTTCAGAAGGAGAAAGAAGCATATCAATGTTTGCTGAAATGACACCAGGGTCAAACTTCACCTTGGTATTCTCAAGAAAAGGTATGTACTCCATCTGAAGCTGTCAACAACAGAGTTTGACCTTTTACATTTAAATAAGAATAAAGCTAAGATTTTGATTCTTTCTCCAGAGACTGAAAGGAATTGCTGTGCTGTGTACAGACAACAGAAATCCAGATGTGAAAAGATCTGTCACTTTTCAGGGTCAAGGACAAAGAATCAGAAACAT
Organism: Ctenopoma kingsleyae; assembly: GCA_032353495.1. Lineage (NCBI taxonomy): Eukaryota > Metazoa > Chordata > Actinopteri > Anabantiformes > Anabantidae > Ctenopoma > Ctenopoma kingsleyae. The sequence continues at coordinate 14,271,245 of JAUBNQ010000025.1, read as the reverse complement.
CCAAAATCACTTTGTCTCTGGACCTGTCTGACGTTTTGGTTCAAGGTAAGAATTTTATCACTGCTTTAATGACTAATTTATTAACCATATATCTCAACTGAAACATACTGTATATTTTATTTTTTATTAGCGCGACATTATAGCCGAGAAAGTTAATGCAAATAAAAACGTTGGATGCAAAGGGAAGATGGCTTTTTTATTAGAAAGAAAATGGACAGAGTGGATTCTGAACAGGCTTGTTGAGTATATTATTATTAAAAGTAATTACTAAAAAATTTGAATAAATAGTAAAGTAATGTGCGACATTACTTTACTATTTACTGTATCTGGAGTTTTCTTGTAGAACCAGCTTTTCACAACAACAATTGGAACATTGGGCTGTGTTTAGTGACTGGTTGACACCTCCTGGAAAATAAGCAAATTAGACTGTTAAAATACAGCCTCACAGCTTCCACTGGGACATAAAGTCTGATAGTCTTCACTGGATGTCTCTGTGGCTTTGATTAGGGCCGAGCAAAGATGGCACAACAGGTGCCACACATCGACTCTCTTAGTGAGGGGACTGAAGGAAGACTCAGGGAACTGGCATCGAAGTGGTTCATAGAGACTCAAGTGCCGCTCATCATCCACAACGGCTTCTTCCCCAGTTGGTTTCTGGGCTTCATCACCAGAAAGTAAGTAAACAATAAGAAAACAAAATAAACTTTAATACTCAGTATCAGAATATGTAAAAACTGGGAAATAACATCCTGAAGTGTAACGTTGTCCTATTTTAAACAAATTACCTGCTGTTTTTTAAACATGAGGTATTTCCATTAGAAATATGTTCATAATTTGTTTCATATGCAGCCTAATAAAGAAAATATGTGTACACATTAAAGTTTATTAATTATTTAAATTATTTCATTTTATTTACAATTGACAACCTGTAGTGTATACAAGAAGCAGTTATATTTTAGTAAATCTGTTATATTTTGTCTCTAAAACGAGGTGTAGAATTTTCAGTTTCAGCAAACGTTTTCTCTGATGGAAAGTGTCCACTTTGTAACGCACCCACACACACTCACCTACTGTCCTTTCCTCTGGCAGACACAGACACCTACATAAAAAGCACAAAGGACAGTTACGTCATAACCTGAGTACTGGTAATGACAGGTTTATGGAAAGGACATGTAAGAAAACAAATTTTGCTTTGACACGATGTAATTTCCAAGGTGAATTAATAGATCTGCCTTTTCGAAAAATGCACCTCTCAGTTCGCGTAACCTTGTTCCAAATGGACTTTTGAGAAACGCATAATAAAAAACTATGAAGATTGAGTTTAATAGTCAACTTGGTTTGTCTACAGGGATGCTGAAGAAATTCTCAAAGACAAGGAGATGGGCTGTTTCCTGATCCGTCTCAGTGATAAGGCCATCGGATACATACTGTCCTATAAGTAAGTATTGGTTTAGTCTAAACAAGCTGTTTTACTGTCATCCAACAACTCTACAGTAGTCAGCTCATTTGGAAATCTGCCTCACCAAAATACTTCAGCATGTTTTTGGATGCATGCACCCAAAATAGTATTAAATAAATGTAATAAAGATTGGTATGTGTATTATATTGATGTGTTGCTGCACAAATAATCTTCAGAAATCAATAATGCTTTTACAGATCAACAAGTGTAAATGTAATCAGTATTGTAAAATCTGTAAAATGCACCGTAATTATATTCTTCAGCTTGTCTTAACCACAGATCTTAGTTTAATTCTGTTAACCAAACCTATTTGAATTGTTCTAAATTTTCAGCCAATGAAATCCAAATTTCTTTCCTATTTATTATACTGTATTTAAACAATATTAGTTCATTCTGAGATTTTGGACTCAGAACTAAATAACTATAGCTAACGTGAGGTCAACAAGTGGGTTTTAACACACTTTTTTTTTTTCATTTTGCAGAGGGAGGGATCGGTGTCGACACTATGTGATAAATCAAAGTGAAACAGGACAGTTTGCAGTCACTGGAGACACTAAAAGACATGGCACAGTGTCTGATCTAATCGAATTCTACAAGACTAACCAAATACAGCCTTTTGGAGAGTACTTGACATCTTCATGTTTTGAGGTGAGACAAATCTCCTTTTCATGTCACTTTCTTATCTTAACACCGACTGAGTGTGATGGTCTAAATGTTGTTCTGTTTTGCAGGCACTGAATGAAGAGCTGTATGATATCATCCAGGTCAACCCTACAAAAAAACCTGTGGCTGCTGTCAGAGCTTTGAAGAGTGTGCAAAGTCAGCATGCTAACGCTGCCTCAGAGCAGACACCTAGGCCACCAAAGAGCAACAGGACACTAGAGGTTAGTACAGTCCATACACCTCAGAGAGGTTATTCTAACTAACTCAAATGTCATGTTGAAGTTGTTACTGAATTAGTATATCCAGGCAGAGTTAAACAACCTGGTTTGTCTTGTGAAATAGGAAGTACCACCTTTGCCGCGGAGGAGCAGGCACTTTGATAGTGCCCCTCTGAATGATCAGGATGGAGTTTTGTATGCTTACCTCAAGAAGCAATCATCTGGGGAAATACCAAGATCCCAAAACATCTGGCAGGACAATTCTCCTGGTAATGATCCAAGAAAGGTTCAGAAATCCACAACCTTACACCAGAATCAGATCAGTCAATATAGCCCTCCATCTAGACCAGACTCTGTTTATTCTGAACTGAGCCTGCTGGAGAGCAGCAAGAGCAGATCTCTACCACTTCTGGACAGCACCTCTGAGAGGGAGCAGTCTTACAGGCTGAATGCACCCCCCCACAAGCCACCAAGACCCAAGCCCAACAAACAAGCCACTAGCTGTGTTCCACGGTCAGAGAAGACTGACTCATGCAGCAGCCACAGTCTGGACAACATTAGTGACAGTGCTGTCTATCATCTGGCCGGCAGGCCTGGCAGGCCACAAACTACATTGTCTGAGACTAGAACAATGACATGGGGCCAGCATAGTGATTCAGTGTATGCTGAGGTCTCGAATGAAGTCCTTTTCCCTAATGATAATACATACGAGCTGATTCCTGGGAATGAGGACACAACCCATCCTAAACCAAACAGAAACCCTTATGAGCCTCTGGACGAAATCAGACCCAAGTCGATAAAGGTTAGTAATGTGTTCTCAATGCTTTTCACTCCATTCTCCTCATGAAGGTGTTTCAAATATTCATTGCACTTTTTTACCTCCTACAGAATGACAATGGGAAGTGGAAATGGCTCTTTCCTGATGCCAAGAGGAAATGGTGAAGCTGGTATCCTTACCAGCTTCTGGAGAAAATGTTTACTACTTTTACTGTGACACTACTGTGCTAATTCCTAGTATACACAATGTGGCAACTCTTCTTTTACTCACTCACTTTTTACCCACTCAAGATGGACCTTACCTATTCATAGCAACTTAAATGACGATGATGTTCTGTAATTTTCCTTTTTTTAAATTATTTATTTAAAAATGATGATGCATTTTCATTTCCATATGTAACTCAATGTGCTAAATAAAATACTAATTATATTCTAACAATTTATGCCATTAAACACAAATCTCTAAATAAATTAGAGAATCTAAACTTATTGTTTTATGAGTGATAATTACAGGCAAAAATGTGCAGCCTGTTTTTTTAAATGGTTAATACAAACCATGCAGTTAGATGAAGATGATAGAGGCTGCGAGACAGATGTGAAGTGTTGGGGCAGATACTGTCTGCCTGAATTCTTTACACCAAGATCATAAGATAATGACTTTAACTACAGTAATATTAACAGCAAAAATATACATTCTTCATGATAAATAAAAACGGGGACTAAACAAATTTAGTGTGTTTGTAGTGGTCAAGTTTCTAGTAACTAAGAAATTGAGACACAATAGATAATTCCATTGCATTATAATTCCATGAATTGCCTTCAGTGTTTATTAAAACCCAGGTTGTGTACAGTAGGTTCTTATCACTTGATGATTTCCATTATGGTGTACCATCACTGACTTGAAAAGCATCCGTGAAACAGGATTATACTGATTCAGGGAAATATAGTATTCTCAAAGTGGAAACAAAAAGAAAACCTTCATGAGTCTGCTGCCATCAATGCTGCACTTTATTCACAGGAAACTTAATTTGCATATAGTGTCTATATACAACAGCAAAAGGGAACTGGGTCAAAGATGTTGAAATGTCACTTATAGTATTATCTTTTTAGCTGCTCTTTTACTTTCCACTAAGTTTTAGTGGGGCCAGTAAAACTCATGTAAGACTAAGACTACAAATGCTCATCTGTGTAATGGAATGCTTTCCATGACCATAATCATTTTCATAAGCAATCCAATAAAATACAGTAACACCATAACAGTTTTACTGTTTTGTAGAATATGAGTGGTGAAAAAAGGAAATAATGTATGTAATACAAACCACACATGCCAAGCCACTAATGTATCAAAAGATCCAACTTGGAACATTAACAGTATTCTGACATTTCAAATACTTTGACAGCAGAGATTCAGATGATAAAGTGTCACAGGAAAACAACACATAATGTGTGTGCGTTACTTCTTATAACAGATAAACAAGATGTCATAACTGCCTTATGTGGGTTGCTGCACCTGTAAATAACACTCTAACAAAAGCTATTTTTAAATAAAGTCACTGGGTATTAGTAACTCAAAAAATGACAGTGTGACAAATATGAACTGTTTGTACTCCGTTTATTCATTTATTGTAAGAAAAAGTAGACAAAGTTTGCAAATCCTCCACTACCATCATTCTGTGAAAGCTAAACATGCCATCTTAAATCAGTTCAAATTAAAAGACACTATGTCCCATGGGGGAGGAATTGTGAGTTTCACACACAGTGTGGCTCCTCTCAACCTCAGAAACAGTTGGCTGCTTTATAGCCCCAGTATCACCACGCACCAGAAGTCTCTCTGCTGGAAGCATAATTAACAAATGTTCTCAGTGAGACCAGTAATTAATGAAACCACACAATCAGCACTGTATTACCCTGAGCATGTGATACTGCCCTCATAAAGAGAACTGAAGATAATGAAAGGATGAATTAAGTGGCTGCCCTGATGACAGCACACTGCTTAACAGACTTTATTGTCATCAGCACTCAGTATCAGCTTTTCTTACTTTTCTTTATAGATAAAATTAATAAATTTGTCAATTAATACTTTTTATTTTGGTATAGATGCAGTTTGCTCAGATGTTGCATGTTTATTTTTTGTTTTCCATCAGCCTGGACCATCACAGTTATGTGATGATGGCTTCATTTCTTATTTTGTTGTTTGTTATTTGAATAATTTAAATGTGACAGGATAGAACCCAAAACTGTGCCCTTTATGTGTGTTGCTTGTTGTGTCTGCACCTATTGTCATATGTTGCATACTATAATGGCTCTGCTTCCCTCAGACTTAGGACCAATTATGGACATGCTTATTTACATTGCACCTGGCAACACAGATTGAGATTACACGACTGCGACTCTTAGTACATGTATGTTTAGCTATGATCTGAACATCTTAGTTGCTGAGGGAAATGTTACTGTACCCAACATCCATTTGTACAGTATGACTCATTAAGGCAACCTCAGCTGAAAACACAAACTGTAAAAAAAAACACAGTACACTGTACCTGATGCAAATCTGTACTCTACAGCCCAGAAACCAAGCCTGTTAATCATCCACCAACTGAGCAAGACTATTTCCTCCAGCTGTCCTTTGATATTAACTGTGTACAGGATGTATGCATATGAATGCTGAGGCAGCTCACCCCTAATGACCACATCCTGATTAACAAATTATTAAAGCACATAGGATGGGTGACGCAGAGGAACAGTCATTTCCTGACCTTTACTATGCACACTCTTTGATCATTATGGGTGGGTGGGCTGACATAAACTGGTTATATGGATATAAGGGATATTGCTGAACTGAAAAATATTGCAAGTCAGACCAGTTACTTGACACTATTCATTTTTTATTTTAAAAAAGTGAACCTCCTGTATGTAAAGTTTATTTCATGCTTTTTCAGTGGCAGCAATTAACCACACAAATGTATTCACACAAAGTAATTCACTCAAAACACACAGACAAAAACGTTTGTTCAAAGTACGACCCAAAGTTGCATAAAAAACTGTAAAATCTTTAACAATCTCTAACATCTCATCATAATGGATGTGGCAGGAGATGAAAATGAATCCAGATCACTGAGCCCTTCATATAACAGTAAGATATGATCATTGTTATGATCCAGTTTCACAAGCAAACACAACTAAAGCAACACACTGTACAAATATTGCATAGCTAATAGCCTATAGAATGTCTGTATGCCCTTAATGCTAATGATGTGCTTTCGGAAGACTAGTGTGGGGTATCTCATGTGCAATACAGGTAGACAAGAATTTTATGTGTTGTTGAGCGTAGTCTGTTAGCAGCAATCCAAAGTCTGGCTCATTGTTTCATTTATCATTCAACACTAAAATATGAAAAGTCTTTTCTCCAAACAAGAGACCAATTCAGGCCAAGCCCTTTGGTACGTGGTTAAAGGAAAATACATATTCATATCTGTAGCGAAGAATTTCAGTGTCTTGGAAATTTGGCTGAATCCAGTATTTTGTTTTCTAACTACAGGAAGACTTCAGTGGGGAAGAGGAAGCTGATGACCGATGTGTCTTTTGTTTAGTTTTTTTGACAATGGGAGACGGAGAAAATACATGGTTCATGAAGAGTCCTGAGGTTTATCAAACTGCTGACCACTCAACTGCTGAGTCCTCTCAGATTCGTATATGGAAGGTGCTAGAGCCAAAAGAAAGATAATATGAGGGATTAGCATTGAAACAACAGCAGTCACTGTGCTTGTAAAAACCCTGACTTACTACAGTATACACACACAGGAATCAGGAAGAAATGTGTTCACCATTCGAGTGGGAACAGAAAAGGGTGAGGCCATTTGTATGAATGGGCTGAAGATTATGGTGATGTTGTCAAGATGTCAGTTGTGTATAAATAATAAGAATTATTACCAGCCATCTGGGGAGTAAAAACTGTAAATTACCAGGGAAAGCCCACAATGCTGCAGGATGAGGGGTGACGTATGAATGGTACTTTTATTTACCTTAAGAAGTCAGGAGCCCTAGAAATCATATTCTCAAAGTCAGCAAAGGAGAGTTTGTTGTCTCCATCCAAATCAGACTCTTCGATAGTCTTTTCACACACCAGCTCAACCTCTTCAGGAGTCAGCTCCTCTTTTGTCAGCTTATTCAGAGTCTTCTCTAGGTCCTCTTTACACAAGTAATTGTCCACATTGAAGTCTGTGGGCAACAGCAAATACAGTAATGACTAATTTTCAATTTGATTAATTTGAAAAAGCATAAAGGACGTTTCAGACATTACCGTATATTTTGAAGGCATATATGGCCTTGAGCTCTCTAGGAGCCATTTCGCTGAGGACTGAGAACATGTCCACAAATTCATTGAAGCTGAGATTCCCTTGTCCGTCCTCTGAGAAAGACTCTACAATCCTATTACGGAATGGATTTTCCTACATATGAAGAGAACAGAAACATTTACATGCATCACTGCAAATGTTGGTATGTATCAGTGTAAATTTACTGCAGGGAGGAACATTTTAAAATATAGAGCCTGTAGTTTGGATAAGAGAAGACATTTATGAAAAACACCTAAGGAACCACAGGTTTCATGACTGTGGTGTATATGCTGTTGTGTCACATATGAAGTGCAGAGGTGTGAGCTTCCAGGTGTATTCTGCTGATCACAGAGTTCAGCTGAAAAAAAGCTGACTCCCTTTCTTTGCTGGTGTGGTGAAGCCAATTTTTTCTTCTCTGTTGCTCAGCCATAAACTTGGGTAGTTAATTAGCTGATTTGACAAAGCTTGTAATAAATCAAAAGAGATGTAGAATCACATTAACTCACATAACTGTGAGCAGTCTAAGTACCGCAGCTATCCTGAGTCCTGGCAAGTACTACAAATAGCAGGGTGTGCATATGCCTGAAGACAAAACACTACATGGCACATTAACTTTCATAAGCTGTGTCATACAATCAGATATGTGAGGATGGCAGTTAAAAATCAATTCTGTCCTCTGAAAGAGAGTGTTTATTGATTAGGTATCAGCCCACACAAACAGTAGGTGCCAGATTTGTGTCCAAGTAGCACAAATCAAACTAGGTAAACCCAATATTGTTATAAGCTGTTAGTGAAAAACAAAGATCAGGTAAAAAATGGCAGTTCTATTTATCTACCTTTAACTCTGGCATGTTGACAATCAAGGCTAAAGGCAGTTTACATTCGGGGTCATTGGTGTAGTCCATTGGTACAAGATGTGGAGCCAACTCATGGTATCTGCCGTGTAACCTAAAATAAAGAATACCTTTTTTCATTTATGAGTATTTGAGTATATTTTCATACTGTCTTAAGGACAAATCAGAATGGAACAAAAATATTAGCTTTTTTTATTTTTAACAGTTTCTGTCTTCCTGTTTGGCCCTTTAAAAACTTGTAATTTTATCCTGTATTATAATACTATATAATAAGAAAGTCAATCATCACCAGGGACTTCTCAGATATCAGAGGACAAATTCACTACAATTAAGTAAATAAGTAAAATCCATCAAAATGATGGAGTTTCTCTGGTGCATCACAACGACTAGGTAAACCTGCAGTTTTAATGTACATGTGCAGTGTTTTGTGTGAGACTCCATTACACCTTCTGCTGACAGTTAGTTTGGCTTCCAGATCACTGCTGGCCTTGGAGTCAATCTCTGAAGAGGAACGTGCACATGCACACTATTTGTTAATAATTTTGTTACATACAAAACACTGCACATACATGAGAGTAAATCAGACTCCTGCATGCCTGAAATCACACAACCCCCATCCTTATACAATGTTACACTGCAACATACTTGAGTATTTGCATTTAATCTCTTTAAAAGGAGCCATTTATCTCCCAAGATCTAGACTCACTGACAAAAGATCACTGAAATGTGAGCATCACTGGTTACTTCCATTAATCATTATCAAAAGCAAGTCACTAGTTTAATTTATGTCTGTTGTTAAGGGGGTGAGTGTCAGGAAGAGAGAAATTATGCTTTCCAGTGAGATTACAGCTACTGCAGTCACATATATTTAATTTCATTTTTCTTTCAAGTACTTAAGTTGCACATGTTGAAAGAGGTAGAAATGTGACACTTCCCTGGGTGGCACCAAAAACAACACCACAGTCAAAACTTTCAGAGGTTTAGGTAACATGCTGATACTGCTACAGAACAGAACCTTTTAGATCTCCAACACCTGAAATCCTTTAGTTACACATGTAAAAGTAAATGGGACAAAATTTCATTCTTGCATTGTTCGATATACTGTACTGTATGTTGAACTATTGTTTACAATGTACACCAGTTCTTTTTTAGGTCAAACAATAGGGACCATTAGTTACAGTAAATTTATTTTGACGAGATTCCAAATCACATTTTCAGAGATCTAGTCATTCTAACTCAAAGTAAAGAAACTCTTACGTAAGATATTATTATGAGAATTTGATTATTATATGAGAATATTATAGATATTGCAAATTGTAGCTTAACATTACTAAATTAAGTATTAAGCAGCCTGCTCTAAAAACATGGCTCACTTCTGAGTCAAATGAAGTCTAAACTGTTTTATATAGTACAGTGAAGTGTTACATGCCAAATCAGTAGTCACTTAAGTCTTAACTGCATTGTATAGAGCCATGAAACAACATAAAATCCACATTCCAGATTTTACTACATTTTGGTAATGTGTGTATAGTCTCAAGGTGCAAGCATGTTGTGAAATACATGTGGTTCAACATACATGTATGTGTGAGCATGGCACCAAATTTAAGAGATCTAGTTCATAAAACTTACCGCAGGATTTCTTTGCGAGTGAAAAATGTACAGTCCTGCAATGAGAGAAAAACTGTACGTCAAAGCACTCAAGCCTTTCTATAAGAGCCCTAGCGTGTTCCCAATGACACATCTGTGAGTCATATAAAATAACATTACATTTCCTCTACAGTCGAGTGATCAACTCTTACAGTAAAATTCCAGTCGAGGTGTCTGATTT
>JAUBNQ010000025.1:14211340-14240604 GCA_032353495.1 Ctenopoma kingsleyae | reverse complement strand
ACAATACTTGAGTAAATGTTCTTAATTACTTTCCACCAGTGTCTGTGACCATCTGATGGCCTAAAGACATCAAACCTTCAACCGCATCTATTCTTTATGCAGGTTTCACAGGTGAGGAAGGGCATCAGTGTGTTCTGTTGATGTACCTGGACACTTCACGTCCATGAAATAGGAGTTAGGACTCTGAACAAGTCTTTTCTTTTTATGTTGTCTTCTCTCGAGGTCAACAGAAGGGTGGAGGAGGTCTTTAGCCAACTGGAATGAAAGAAATATACAAATAAGAAAGGGGCATTTAATTTGTCAGGCACTTTAGGGTAACTTAGACCTAGGCCAGCGTCAGTGGAAAAAAGTAGTGATTTAAAGGATTTGTAGAATTTGATGCTAATTCACAGCTTTTCTAACATGTCTCACACTATAATGGATTACATGGGAACTACATCCCTCTGTTTTTCTTATGGTAAGTGATCACTGGTTTTGTTTTTAGGCTACGACAAATAACTGATTTAATTATATTACGTGAATTATCCTCACGTTTAAACGATGCCAGGAGACAGCGTCGATTAATTTTTCTTTATGTTTGTAAAACGTATATGAAGAAAGAAACCACACGGTATGTGTATAAACAAAATACAGGCGCGGACTGTTTCTTGGTCCACTTTAGTTTATATCGCCAACAACACGTTTGATCGCACTGGTTTTCAGCAAGTAGCCGCCACCCGTGAAGCACAGAGCTAGCTAACTTAAAACTCCATGTGCGTCTGCTGCTACATAACAACGCAGCTACGAAGTTTCAAACCGCAAGCAAATATAAAAATAAACACTGACAGCTGACCACACGGCATGTGAACTCAAACACAACAAATGGCCACAAGAGTTTGTAACTTACAGGCATTTTTTTTCACCGTGCTAGATTTGCTTTTCTGCGCATACGTGGGCTGTTGGACAGGAACACAAACTGCAGTAACAGGAACTGTGTTTTCCAGACTAGTGGACTGACATATCACTGAACAGGGTGTATAAAACTTCACAGGAGCCTGTAATGAAACTTAAATGTGCTGTGTCAGTGAGGAGCAACATTCTGCATAAAGAAAAGTGATTTCACAATGATAAAGTTGTTCACACAGGTGCAGCATTTTCTTTTAAAAGTATTTCAGACTTGTATTTTTCCAGTTTTATTGTGCATGCATCATGTTTATATCATTAAAAATCTGTCGCCTATATCCAAAGTTTGTCGTTGTATTGTTGCAGATAAGTAGTCTGATGGTTCATTTTTCAGCATTTATCATATGAATATTTTGTGCATCCTGCAGCTTTCTGCAATGTTACTTTACAAAGTATCGATCTTTAGCAAACATTTTTGATATATCACCAAATAATATCGGTGCATGAGAGATTTTTGATGCAAAAGGAAAAACATATCATGTGCTACACGGTAGGCCAGTATTTCTTCATATCATCAGTAGAGTTCGCATTTTAATCCATTATTGGGCCTATATGTTAAGTTAAAGTCACCTCTTATCGAATTAAATAAATAAATGGTCGTATTATGTCCATTTATAAAAGCCATTTGTGATTTATAAACAAAGCACTACATGTTGACTTGTACCTTGTCCACTTAAACTACACGGACCATAATGCAGTGCATGAGGTGACGTCACTCATGTCGGCACCGGTCTGCTGTTAGTCCGCTACAGACAGCCGAGGGTTTCCAGACAAGGGGATCCCGGCTAACTACGGCCTTGTAATATCGACACGTCGGGGTGAACAGTGTGTTTAAATGGCGAAAACGTACGATTATCTCTTCAAATTGTTGCTCATCGGAGACAGCGGTGTCGGCAAAACATGTCTGCTGTTCAGATTCAGCGAGGACTCCTTCAATACAACCTTCATATCCACAATAGGTGAGTAGCCTGTCGCCGCCCCTTATGATAAATCTGACATAATTCATGTCCATATTAACAGAATACGCTGCAAACTGCATTCACTGATGGTGGTGAGCGTAAATAGGCTGGTAACAGAATCCTGTAAGTAATCTTTATTATACAATACAGACCCATGATATTTAAAGAACCATAAGAGAAAGACAATGGGACTGAGAGAGAAATAACAATGCTTTCCTGTCTTTGATCATTCAGAGGCACCAGGAAGCCTAAATATAGAATCAGATCAAAACTATGTGGTGTTTGACCTTTAAAAAATTGAAATGTAAAATCCTGAATAACTAGTAGGCTATAAGCTTGTTTTATTCTTCATGAAGCTGTACCATATTTTACTGCAGTAAGTTTTCGAGTGACATTAACTTATATTTAGCTACAGCCTAACATGAAACTGTGCATCTTACACATATAACTAATATGCATGTAACTAATACAGTAAGCATCACCTTATATCATTCTGCTTATTTATTCAAATGCAGGAATAGACTTCAAAATCAGAACAATAGAGCTTGATGGGAAAAGAGTCAAACTTCAGATTTGGTAAGTGTGAAGCTACTTTCTCTTCTAAATCAAAATAAACAAAACTTACATCCAGGCAATCTTTGTTTACTTTAACGTTCTCAGGGACACTGCAGGGCAAGAGAGGTTTCGCACCATCACTACAGCATACTACAGAGGAGCAATGGTGAGTCCTTGCTTCATCCCTCACTTCTTCACTGTAGGTCTATCTTATACATCACATGGTCTAGGATAATGTTTGTGACTGTTTTTCTCTACAGGGCATTATGTTGGTCTATGACATCTGCAATGAGAAGTCCTTCGAAAACATAAAAAATTGGATTAGAAATATTGAAGAGGTAAACAATTGAACTGAAACATATCTACTTGTTAAATACTTTTAAAATTAGATTAAATTGTACTGTGTGTCATTATATATCAGTTTAATATTATCATTATGTACTTAGAGAAACATACTTGTCATAATGTGATTTTACCTTCTCCCAGCATGCCTCATCTGATGTGGAGAAAATGATCCTTGGTAACAAATGTGATATGACTGACAGGAGACAGGTGTCCAAAGACAGAGGTGAAAAAGTGAGTCCATGCAAACAGCCATTACTAAAAAAAATCTGTCTTAAACTAATTGAGCTGTAGTGCATTTTTCAACACTAACATTGCATTTTATCTCACATAGCTGGCTATTGATTATGGAGTTAAGTTCTTGGAAACCAGTGCAAAGTCTAGCTTAAATGTCGAGGAGGTAAGCAGAAATATTTATCTCTGAAAGTAATATGCAGCATGATGAATATCTATGTACATTTAACATGTTTGTTTTTTGTCATGCAAGGCTTTTTATACCATGGGAAGAGACATATTACATAATCTGAGCTCAAAGACAGTAAGTGTAAGATTATCTTACAACAGATGCTACACTTTCTATGAAGCCCTACTTTTTTAATACTTTATTTAATAATTGTTTTCACTATCATATCTTTTCTTTCTAGACTGATAACAGTTCTGGAGGATCAGGCAAACCAGTGAAGATCACTGAGAAAAAAGCAAAGAGAATTAAATTGTTCAAATGTTCACTCCTCTAGGCTGCTCCCCTCTAGTGTTTAAGGCTCACAGCTAGTGTGTCTTTGCTGTTTTGGGAGCTTCTGCTTCCTAGACGTCCTCACAGCAGTAGCAGATGTGGTCATATTGAGCCGACCTTATTGCCAACTGAAGCTCACAGGTTCATGTTTGGTTGGGATGCTATCTAAATCTACTGATGAGAAGAGGATCAATGAGGAATGAAGCCTGATACTGTATATCTGCTCATGCAAAAGACCTGTGTGAGATCATCAGCAGTGGTTTGTAGCTGGCCCTGCAGTTTCAGCTTGCAGGAAGCAGTGATTCTGTTGGCATTTTTAATACCTCTGTTTAAAATATCTCAGTTACACATAGTTTTCTTGTAAATGTAAAACAATGAAAATCCACTATAATCTTTCATATAATGTAGCATTATTTTATACACACTACCTATTGCCATATTTACTGTGATGATGCTGTGAGATTGACATACCAAGTCTCAGCATTGATTGTATTTGTCTATGTGAATTAATGTATAAGCCTATGGTCTCCAGTTGCACTGGCAACATTTCTAAGTGTGCCTAGAAGAAGTTGCAATACTGCAATAGAAGGCACACGTATAAATAGAACCTGCAGTATTCTTATTTATTCATTTTAATTGAAGCTTTATTTAAACATGTTTCTGTGACAAAATGAAACTGTGAAGGGATTGTTTGTTTATTGGAAGCTGTACATAATACATATTGTTATGCAGTTGTCAGTATTTGCATGAAAGTTGCAGGGGTACCTCTATTAAGCACATTTTACAATATCAGAAAAGAACATGTTTACAGTATTTCAAAGTGTCAACCATGTAAAGAAAGTTTTTGATGTTCACATAATGTATATGTAAGCACAACTAACTGTTGTGTACTGTTTTATTTCTACCTTAAACTGTAGACATCCAACTGGTTGCCTTTACATCTCCAACAGGAAAACACAACAATGGGAAAAAGTTGTAAAATGAATGATTGTCTTTGTAAGCTACCGTATGTTACTGAAATGAAATGTAAAAGCAGTAAAGAACATGGATCTTTAAAAGAGAGAGTAATATTTGCTTTGACTACTCTGCATTGACAGCTGACTGCATGGTTTTAAATACTGTAAAGGTTGGGTACGGTCATTTTTACTATTACTGTGTTTTTTATCATTATTGTGAAAGCTGTTTCATAAACCCAGTCAGCAGTGATCTCTAGTTGTCTTAAATTGCACAGTTCTCAGACTCACTGGCAGCATTCAGTTAGTTTGTTTTCCTCTAATATTTGTTTCCCTCATTTGGTATTATTGATGTCTGTTGTTATCAGTCTCCTCCCTTTGTCACAGTCTTTTTTTCATTGTGCTTTGTCCTTTCTCTTTTTTACCACCATCTTCTTTTCCTGATCTTCCCCTCCAACAGCCGACACCCTGAAGATTTCAACAAGGTCTCTCTCGCTGTTAGAGGCTCTTGGTTCCTTGCTACCCATTGAGTACTTTGCTTTCCTCTCACTGGCATTCCAGCTCTGTGACCTGTGAGATGGCGTATACCTTTCATCTATAGTCAGACAGTCAGCGGTGTCTGAGAGGTTTCTCTCCACCTTGATCTTTGTTTGGTCCTCAGTGGGTTCTGTTACTGGAAGAGTTCCCTTAATTTCTGAAGGAAATTGATCAATCTGATTCTCCTCGTTTTTAGGCTCTACAGGTGCTGTGCTTATTTGAAACTGGTGGGCAAGAGTTCTGACTGTTGATACTTTAGGCATGCGTCCAAAAGTACTGGGGTGGACCTGGTACTCCAAGTTTGCTGGCCACTGATTTGGTGTTTTAGAAACCTGCAGTATATCATTATCTGCCTCATCTGGGTTGTAGATGATGCTGCTCATAGCTCTTTTCTTTGTGATAGGGGAGGTTTGACTTTGGGTTTCTATAGGGATGTATCTTAGAGATTTCGTCCTCTTTGGAGAAGAGGAGGGTCCCAGCAGCAGTTCAGCCTTGTTTGTGGGTTCACATATTTCCTCTGGTTCATCAGGAGGGCTGATAATGATGGTGCTCATAGACCTCTTTGTCAAAGGAGACTTGGGTTGGTCTTCGACTGGATATTGTCTCAAGGATTCGGTCCTTTTTGGAAGGAAAGAAGGCTTTAGTCTATTCTTGTCTGTTACGCTATTTAGCAGCATTGTGCTGCCATGTTTTATATTGGTAATAGTCTCTTGACTTGATGCTGCAGAATCAGGTTTTTGCTCACATGGAGATATGAGAATGTCCACACATGAACTGGGTCGTGATCTCGCCAAACTAGCTACTTCTAAGGTCTGACCACCTTCTTTTGTGTTAAGCGTACAGACACTGGAGGCTTGCCGAAGGCTCCTCTGTCTTTCCAGACCAGTCTTTGTTGTTTCATCTGTGTCCTTCTGCTTCAATGCAAATTCCTCCATGTCCATGTGGAAGCGGTAAAGGCTATAACCATCAGCACTGTTAATACTTCCTTGGCGAAGGAGCGAGGAAGGGTCACACACAGAAGAATTTCGTGAATAGGTTCTGGTTAGCTCTAATCTATCCACTCCTGCAAGTTTTTCCAAAGCAACTGCCATTCGTCCATGGATCTCCTCCAGCTGGGCCAGGCGCAGATCCACAGTCTGCAAAGAGGCCTTCATAGTGTTTTCCCTTTCATTTACCTCCTCTAGACGCATGGACATATTCTCAACTCTGACAAAAAAGAAGGAAATCTCTGTAAGTATGAACTTTAATCAAGTTTAATTAACAATTTAGAAATGTCTAAACTTTACTTGAAAAAGGGGGTTCACCTCTCTGAAGTAACTTTGATGCGCTCATCACTGGAGGACTGCTGCTCGTCCTCTTTCTCACGGAAATATTCCTCCACACACTGTTCTTCAAACTCATATAGATTTTTTAGCTCCTCTGGATTCAGTCTTAGCTCTGGTAGAAACAAAGCATGACACCATATCAGTCTCTGTGTTTCTTTTGAAGGATCAAAACTGTTCTGGAGGGCTATATAAGGGTATAATTGGATGTTTAGCTTTAGTGACCCACTATTAAATTGCTTCATACATAAAAGTTTCAACATACATCATGCTATTTAGCCACTAAAATTACATATAAATGAATATTTCATTTGTTAAATTTGTGCATATGTTTGTATCATTCCAGGAGACTAACTGAGGCCTCGATCCTTTTCATCAAGCTCTCCCTCCTGTTTCTTCTTGGCGCATCGGCGAAACAGCCTGTTGAAGAGGATGTAGAGGTGACTGAAGATGATGAGAGGTGGAGGCAAGATGGGACGGTCATGAAAAGTCATGATTAACTGATATCTCTGGAACTTCCACACTTGATTGGAAATGGACTTGACTTCAAAGAAGGTGTTGCTGTGGGTCAGGACACACAGACAGGTGAGTACAAACTCTAATAGTACTGCAGATGTTTATGATAAAATAATATAGCAGTCAGACATTGGAATATATATTTACTTGAAGACTGCAATGAGCAAGTTGACCAGAAGTATGTTCGCTACGAGAAGATAACAAGCCATAATAGCAGGTGTGAGCCAAGCACCAGGGATGCATGGAGGAAGTTTCTTCCCATCCTCGTCATATAAATGTTCACCACATGGAGCTGTAGACAGAAGAGTTTTGTGGCTATTATTATTCTGACAACGAAAGTGAATTGTTTGCAATTGTATTCTTGACTTGGAAACTACTCACGGTTTATTTCCATTGCATAGACTTTGCATTGCATAGAATCCAAAAGAAATACGCAGTCATACAGAAACATGGAGAAAGTGTTAAAATCAATTATATTAATAGGAATTTTTATATCATAATTCTTTCAAGCTCAAACTAGTAAAACTGATTTTAACATTAGTTTTGTTCAGCACAACCAAAAATGTTGTTTTGTTTCAAAGAATAAAGCATGCAGCTTTAAATCTCAACATATAGTATGTTAATAAATCCAACAGATGTATTGGAAACTTCTTCAGAAAGCTACAGTTTTAATGTTAAGACAACTTTACCCCTGTTTAATTTAAGACTTTTCAATAGCTGCTTGTTGCCTTCACCCTGACAGAAGAAATACTGACAGGAAAAAATCAAACATACTTGAAGGCAGATGATCGTGATTGAGGGCGATGAGGTAACAACAACTATTCTTAATGCAAATTATTGCAATTTATTGCGTTAAGGGTCTATTATAAATGTGCCACCAGAAGAAGACTTTAGTATTGAGGATTTACAGAGTAATGTAGTTTTACTAGACATCACAAAATTTAAGACAGAAATTAATGCAACACTGATCATCTGCCCAGAATCAGGAAACAGAATCTTACTATGAATTCTAGTCTTACGGTCTATCGAGTCAGCAAAAACCTCTCCATAGATCATCCAGTAGGGCATGTAGAAGATGTTTCTGGCTAGGCGCCAGGTTGGTTCTTCATCGGGGTGAAGGATGGCTTGTCGAGCCACCCCAAAGCTCATAAGCACCACCAACATGATCACTACAAAGTACATCATATCAATCATCTGAAAAACAAGAAACAGACATATTTGAACTGAGTCTGAAGTTATGGTCACTTTGTATGCATGTCAAGTCTGTCTAGCTGAGAATGAAACACTAAACTACATTACCATCTTTCCTATCATCATCACATAGGGTCCTAGATATTTGTTGACTCCAAAGATGTCCAAGACACGAATGTACCAGAAGATGATGTCTATACAGTAGATGACTCTCCCATAGCCCATATAAGGTTCATGCTGCAGCCGTAGCATGAGCCCAAGGAGGAAGGTGGAAATGGCAACCAGATCTGTGATGTTCCAGTACTCCTCCAACCACACACTAATCTTCTGTTTCAGCTTCCCTGGTTCTGACATCAGAATCTAGACACAGTGTTTAAAGGTTATGCAGAAATCACACGATTCAAGTCTGATTGTGCTGTTAATGTTTTGTGGCTCTTACCTGTCTGACTTTTTCAGTGCCAAGTGTGAGAATGTATGCAATGACAGTCCACTCTTGTATAGATGGCCATCGTTCCATTTTCACCAGGATTATGTAGTTGTACAACATCAAATAGCCTAAATAAGAAATCTGAAAAGAAAGTTATTGATCCATTTTATTGTATGATATATATATTTTTAAAATGCTCTACATAATTCTTCTCATGCACAAGAAAGAACTTACAGTATTGAACCAGAATTTGGTGAAGGGTGCATCATAAAACTCAAAAAATCTTTTTCCAATGGGGATTTTGTTGACTTTAGTGCTGCCTTCCTCTTCATCTCCCTTTCGGGAAGTAGCATCGGTATTAGGTTCCTACAAAGTAACAGCGAACTCTTGTTAGCTTTCAATCTTGATAACAATTGCATACAAAACAATTTAATCTGACAAAGTGCACAAGGACCTTGCTGGATTTTGTGTCATCATCCTTGTCTTTTCCCTCTTCTTTATCTCCAGGTATGTGATAGGATGCATCATCTCCAAGGCGAAAATCCAAGAGTAAAATCAGAGGAGGAAGGATGATTCCCAGAATAACCTAGGTGGGAAAATGATTGTAGTTTTTGTAAGATACAGTTGGGTTGGTCATTTAGAAAGAATTATTTTACTCAAAGACATTACTGTGACAAGTTTTACAACTACAGATGCCATTGCTATTGTTGTAAAATATGTTTTGTGGTTGCTTAAAAGGAAATATTTTCCAACCTTGAGACCAGGGTTTTTGCCAATCCTTAAACATCCCATCCACATGTCAGTGAGCAACATCTGGCTGCAGGTGTGGGCAATAAAGTCACGTTGCTTAGCAGCCACAGCCAGCTTCAGGCAGGTGGAGTTACTCCAGTTAACCAGCTCATATGTTAAGAGTTTCATAGCCACCTGTTCATCATGCTTGTAGGACTGGTCCAACAGCTCATAGGCCAACTGGCCAAATTCTCTATGAAAGTGAGAGAACAGTAACAATCATTGGTGTACAGCAGTTCTCAAAAGAGGTTGAGATGACAAATTAGTGAATACAAACAGATATTTGAAAGCATGGGTGTGAAAAGCTTATATTCCATATCATGCAATGAAATGCACCAGTATGTTTTTATTTTGAGAAAATAATAACTTGTTACTGAACCCTATGCAACAAGTTATCTGTACTGACTTGGAGTTGTTCTCCAGATCTTGGGAAATGTCATCCACTAGTTCACTCTCAGAGCACTCATGTGCCATAGCTTTATACAGTTTACAGGCCACCAGGGCTTTTGCCATAGCTTCTTCTCCACGCTGCCAAAGGAACAGCGCCATCTTCTGGCGCTTCATCAGCACTCCCCATAGCATCAGCTCATGGAATGGATACTTGAATCGACAGACCTCAGGATCATCTACATCAATTTCCACTTCTTCCTCTTTCTTCTTTTTTGGTTTTTTCTTGCCTTTTGGCCTCGGTTCATCATCCTAAAAAGTGGAAATTTGTAACAGATTATTGTTGCTGAATGGGTGTGACTGTAAAGTGCTTTATTCTAAGTGGGGTCTTTTTTTCATTAAAAGGACAACTAACCTCCATTCCTAGAAGCTTCAGAGCTTTTGGCTACAAGAACAGAACAAAACATGATAATTAACACCGAATGTCACTTAATATAATGAGCAAGCCATTATCATTTATTTTCTTCCAGCCATGCGTACCCTTTTTAGTCCATACAAATTATTGTAGAGGTTGCGGAAAACCTTCCTGGTGTAATTGCTCCTGTACGCTCCACCCATGAGATACTCCAGCACCAGACCAATATCAATTAAAGTGATCTGGTAATCTGGAGGAAGGTTTCCCTGCCAGATAATCAGAGTAATATATAGAATAGCAAGTATCTGAAGATAATATAATATATATGTGAAATGTCAGACATTATTCAGCAAGACATTTAATACCGTCGGAATGATCATTTTACCTTTTTGACATCCCTAACCACTGCATGCAGTGTATTAGCAGGGCCAAGTTTCTGAGAGGAGAGCATAGCAGAGATGTGAGTGTGAAGACGTATCAACCTTTTTTGTCACATTTTGTATTTTGAGGCATTCAGATCTAAATAAAATGATTATTTGCTGCAGGCCTACCGTGTTGTACAACTCCTCCAGTCTGGGAATGGTGAGGAAGTGGTGAATGTTGACCCCGTTCTCCAAGAGCAGTTTTACAAAGTCTACTCTGTCCAGCACTAGAGCATCCATCATAGCCTGCTCCAGAGAGTTCACCTATGAAATGTTTAGTACATGAAACAGAATAATTATTCATTATTACGTTCGATACCACATTCATTTTTCTCTGCCTGTTTTTCCAAAAGTGAAGGTTTTTGGCTTGAGTCCCACTCTTACCCAGCGAATCAACTCCAACTTTCTCGGGTCTGTTTCCTCTGGAGGTTCAGGCTTTGCCTTTCCCTTTCCTTTCCCTTTCTTTGCTCGGGTTTTGTTGCGGGGAACGCTGGCAGGACTCTTCTGCTTCTCCTGGGTTTGGGCTGCAGTGGTTGCAGTGTTGGCAATGGCACCAGCAGGCTGACCATATGTAAAAACAGTGGAGGGAAGCTGTAACTTCTCTTTAAATCAACAAGTTAGTATATCTAAGAAGCAGAAATAAGTCTGAGAATGCTCTCAGTTCTTAAAGTACTTCTAATTCAAATAATTTAGATTTTTGAATCCAAATTCTTTCCTCTGGGACTAAATACATCTCTGGCAACTTTGCAACTGCACTGCCCTCATGTGGAATGCAGAATTTACACTCACTGGTAAATTGTGTCCATAAACAAAGATGTGATTGCGAGCAATATCCACTCTGTTCCAGGCCAGAGCCAAACTGAGCTGATCTGCCGCTGAGGCATTCGTGCCTGAGATACAAAAAACATAGAAAGACAGTGGTATGCTTGTAATAATTATATATTGCTGTGAGATAATACACAGTCTGCTTGAAAATATATTGCTTAAGGTAAGTCAGATAATACCTTTTAACAAAGCAGTAAGAATGGCCATTTCAATATCCTGTTGTCCCTCTGAACCCATTCGAAAAACTGTGATCTACGTGTGATAAAACAAAAAGAGAAGCAGTCATGAGGTAGTTAGTCATGTATTGTAATGGTGGAATCTCGTAAAAATAAGACAAAAATAAAAAATGAATGAATAAATAGTTAAAATTGTGCCTTGAATGTATTTGTACTTTCAGTATAGCTGTAAACATGAGGGGTCAGCTGATGGGAGATATTTTTCACCAGCATCTTTCATTAGAGGACTCAGTGGCTGACTCTTTTAGGACAAACAATTAATTTACTTGTCAGACAGAGTGATAGTACATTCCTTGTTATAAACATGCCTATATCAAATGGAATTATGCTGATAGGCCAGTCACATGTGTAGCTATGATAAATGAGATTATGTTGGCATGAATATGTTGCATGTCACCAGAGACTGAGAGCTGGTCTCAAGACATATTAACAATGAATAGCCTACATAAGGAGGAAGAAAAGTTGTGTTGTCTTTCAGACAGCTGTAGGGTGTAGTGTGTGCTTTTTTATAAATAGAGAGACCTTTGTAATGATGAACCCGAAACTCAGTTGAATGGCGTGTCCTTGTGTAACATCACTGCAAATTTCAGCTCTCTAAATCAGTATTTTTTTTGTCTAACCCAGCTGCTCACACGGGATGCACTTAGAATGAAGGGATTATGTGGGGACCAGACATGACACTGATTCACCTGTAGGTTAGTCATGGCACTTTAGAATTAAGAGCAGGCAATCGTGTGGCCTCTTAGTTGTATATAAAAAGCTCAAACAACTTGGCATTCCTGTCACATTGTCTGGGTTTGGTATCAGCGAAAGCTAAATAGTACAGGGGCAAAGAAAGCCCACTCAAGACTGAAAAAGCTGTTTAAGTTGCTTATCTGAGTGTGTTGGAGCATTAGGCAGTCTAATACATCAGGGATAGCAGATGCAGAGTCGCTGGTGAAGTGATACCACTCTGGGCGCTGAAAAAAGCCAGGGGAAGTGGAGAGAGGGGGAACCTGGCTGAGGATTAGGGAGATGAATCCTCTCCTCCATCTGTGTGCTACATGCTTACTGTGAATGGATGAAGTAAGACCCTCTGCTAAGCAGGTGGTAGTGTGTGTTGATCTTTTCCACCGAAATGTATGGACTCTGGAGATTATATGCTCTGGGTATTACAAAGTACTAATCACATCACTTACGTCTATGGAAATCGACTAGCGATGCACAAATACTGCTACTATGTGTGTACTAAGGTCTCCAGCAAACACTTTGGAGAAATCCTCTGAGCTCTGATATTAATCTTCTATTTGTGGACACTCTTATGCTGAACTGTATTGTTAACATTAAAGTTAAGAGTTTAACACTGCAGAATCAGATGTCCTGGACCACTTTACAGCTGTATGCTTATACATGAGAGTTTATGATGACCTACAGTGAAGCTGCGAATGCTCTGGGTTACATTACAAACCACACATGACCACAACAAGAAGGAGAAATCACAGGCAAGTTGTAGGGATTCAGTTTATTCAATATGTAAATGGAAATACAAAGATGAGTGGAATGGATGAATGACAATGGAGACCAGATGCTTTGCAACTCATATTTATTTATTTAAGAAGATATGTTATTTTGAAATCCAACGTATTAACACCTTATTTTTTCCTTTTATGAGGATTTTACTGAGTTTATTATTCTACTCACCAGTTCCCTTTTCTTCATGCACTCCATTATCATGAGCAGGATCTGCTGTGATTGGCTTTTGCTGTAATTGAAAGTCTTCTGAATAGTCACAAGTAGTTGGTCTCGGACGTCATCATTAACCAGGCTGAAAGAACATTTTAAGTCAATTAACTTTTCAGCTTTTTTAAAAGGGGAATGATAACAGAGCAAAGTAGAATTAATCTAAAATCTCACCCTCCATCTTCTGAGAACTTGTGTGCAAAGGAAATTATGTCAGAAGCACGGCCGCTGCCATCACAGACCACCACAGGGATTGGAGGCTCATCTCTGAGACTCTCCAGGGCAATGGAGATAACATTGGGACCTCCCTCCACTATCAGACAAACCAGAGGGACCCCTTGACCCAATCCTGAAAAAAAAAATTGTCATTCCATAAATTCCATCCTTTTATCACCAATGTCACCTTGTAGCAACAGAACTTTGAAAACAAAATACTGCAGCCGAACACGGCAATGTGATGTGTAAACAGGCAAAACCAGAGGAGGGAGGGACTGAAGTCAGAGGTGACAGCTGAGCATCCCTTTGCTGTCCCTGCCTTATCCGAGCTCCAGGCATAGGATGACAAAGGGAAGCCCACAGGTCACAGAGCTCTCCATCCACATGTCCAACAAGACTCTGGTTCACGCTATGCACTATGAGGTACGCGCTATAGACACACCATGGAAGGGGTACATTTCAGGGCGTCCATTGAGAACTATGAGACTTACGAGTGTTGATCTTCTGCAGGGAGATGTGCTTCTCCAGTAGTCGACGCAGTTTGACCTCAGAGCCATACTTCCCGCAGGTGCCATTGTCAGTCAGGATGAAGTGGGAGTGGCTGTTGTTGAGCACAGCCAGCTTGCTCAGTGGGTTTGCCATTGTCTGATAGGGTCTGGTTACCTGCATATAGACAAAGAAAACAGTTTAAAATGTTTAAAGAGCTATTATTAGTAGTACTTTTTCAGGAAACTAAATGCATATGCAGATGTGTCCACCTCTTTTCCGATGAGATCCTCTTTGTTTTCCAGGATCCCCCATGGAGCAATTCCTATTGCACACACCTTCCCTCGTGACTTGGAGGAATGATCCTTTAAGGCATCTCCAACATGACGGATTACCCCTAAGTTGTAGTAAGCAAAAGATAGCCAAATGAATAATGACTTTCAGCTGCCTAATGGGGCTGGATCATGGGACTCACTGTGGTTACTGCACAACAAGTCCACACACAGATAGTCATTTGTGATGAATGTTCTCACAAAAACTCTAATTATATTGCTTAAACCTGTGACAATGGGTTGGTCAAATCTCTCCCAGGAAATTGCAGAATAGTTATTATGCAATAACAATTTAGAGCAAAGGTAATCTTCTAATGTCACAAATTGTTATTTGTTAAATGAACATTAAAAGCATTATCCCAACTGTCAGTGTCCTACCCGTGTTAACTCCACCCGTGAAGATCCAAGCCCCGGTGGTGACGGCAGCCTTGATCAGGCCTTTGCCAAACACTTGCTTGAGTTTGGGCTGGAGGTCGAAGTTTTGTAGACCTCCGTGCACAGAAATGAGCAAGGTGGGGAGCTCTAACTGCCAGTCCTTCACCATCAAATGTAGCAGGTTGTCAGGCTTGGTGTCATGAGAAACCCGGATATACTTGTAAAAAAATGGGAAAAATACAGGACCACAATAAGACCACACAGTCTCTTTGTCTACTGTATGTTCTACTGTTTTAGATAAGAAAAACTGTTAGGGTCACATCAGATCTAATTACTTTCTCGTGGTGTTATTAACTTCTTACAGGACCAACTACATCAACACAGACATGATTTTTCAGTGACTGAGACTCACCATGGCCTTGTTGATGAATCCACCACCCTGGAACTCGATTATGCCAAAGGCATCTGTTGGGTACGTCCTGGTGTGCTTGATCACACTCCATTTATCCTTTGGGGTGTCAATCTGCACTAGCTGGTTTGTTTCCTCTACTGAGTTGGCACCGGGAGGGATGGCCACATGCTGTGTTGTCAGCTGACCACAGGCACATCTACACAGATGACAGAAGAATCATTCAGTCAACCACCACTACAGCGCTTCATATCACTGTGTGGTGGCCTGGTCCCTGATTTCTAAATTTAAGCTGTATTGGTTATTCATACAAATGTCTAAGTGGTATACTGTCCAGTGTTACCAAGGGTATGAACCATAGCTAGAAGTAAATGAGCCAAGTCAAAGGCTTGTTTTGTCTTTTCCTAGAAATACACATCGCACAGACTCTTTCATGACTGTGCCCATTTCTGGGAAATACTAGTCTCAACAAACAAAGGGCTTCACTGCTTTCAGCCTGTTCTCAGAGCCCAGTGCACTAATCATGCCCTAAAAATACACTGGATGGTTTTAATCCTGATATATGTTTTCCAACTGGTAGTCATTTATGTCATGATTTAGTAAATTAACAAATTCAAAGGGATAAATTATTTACATATTTAACACTGTCATTATTTATCATGGGCCCAGTTGACAATTAAGTAAAGTTAATTCCACTGACATATTATTCTAAATTTGACAGAAAACAATTAGTCATGTTTTACATGTTATCTCTCATATTAAAATTATATAGTAGCTGTCCCTATGAAACCTAAGGCCATATATTTACCACAAGTAATAACTATTAAAACTAAATGGTAATCTGAAGAATGTAATTACCTGGTTGGATCCTTGCTGGGAAATATGTGAATACATTCTCTTTTAAGAAAGGTCCTCTCAATCCAAACTTTCTGTGCCTGTAAAGAGAAATTTAAAAAAAAAAAAGGAGGAAAGTTATTAGTTCACATCAGACGCTGTCATGCCATAATCACAGGGAGCGTATACTTGGTAATATCAAATTTTACTATTAAAGTCCTCCTATTAGGAAATCATGGCAAAAAACACAAGGACTATTTGCATCCTGATAAATGACAAATATGTATGATAGAAGTGAAGTAAATTCTACAAAGACATGTTTATGCTTGTTGGCTAGAATTTAGAGGCAAAAACACTGTACACCACACAATATGGTTGAGAATGTGTTGTTGTTCCTGAGTTATTGGAGCACAATTGATGTTGACTACCAACTCTGTGGAATTAGACACCTTTTATTATCTGCACAAGTCTGATTAGCAGCCAGTGAAAAGCATTGCTGTCTGGTCTTTTTACAGTGCCAAGCAAAAATAACCTTAGTTCAAAGCAAAGTTTCTCTGAGGGCCATTGTTGACAATCGAGGCCCAATTAAGACTGAAGCACTGGAAGCAAATCTTTCCAAGAAAACACATGGAAGTTAAATCGAAAAAAATGAAAAAGATAATTTTAATATTATTTATCAATACCTCAAAGCCTAATATACTATATACTGTATAAAACAAATGAGTATTTACAATTTTATACATAAGTCTGAATTCATATCAGTAAACACAGTAAACAAAGTCTTGTGAAAAGTAATCAGTACTGAGTAGTACAGAGTACAGTACTGTTCTCTCTCTTTCTCTCTCTATCTGCCTCAACCACAGCGAGGAGGTACTGCAGGACGTTGTTGCAAAACCACAAATGATCCTGGACTATGTATTATCTTCTGCATAAAAAAAATGTCCATACAAATGTGAGAGCAAACAAGCAGTCTTTATCAACAAAAATATTCAGATTGTATTTTTTGTTAGTATGTTCTTTATGTTAACATAGAATCTTAATGTGATTTTATATAATCTGTTATTATTTGATAAGGTTAATGGTATGTTTACACACTATGAATAAATATGTATGACCTATAAATATACCTATTAATTTAATAAATTATTATTTTTTATACCTTTTAAGATATTCATACTGATGCACCAGTGCTGGGGCTTTTTGTCTGGTTTATGTTTTGCCACCAGACTCATTAAAGATTCAGCTAATGTTTGTTTAAAGCAGTAAATGACACTAAATTTAAGTACACAGTATTCATATGTAAATGTTATTTTAATTGTTGTATTTGCATTTTTGCATTCTCTTTAAATGCTGAACTATTTGTTTGCTTGACGCCCAACACAAGTTTAGCAATACACAATGTCTAGATTACAAATACTGTTGGAGTTTTACTAAAATACCTGTTGATTTTGGCTGAGGCAGTGTGTGGCTATCGTTGTGTGTTTAGTCTCAGTAGTGCAGTTTTTCATCTAAGTAGTGTCATGCATTACACACACAGAATTCATACAGTACTGCCCTGCTCACATTCACCATATCTGAATTCACTTTCCAAGGTCCATAATTCATATTATGTTGCCAATCAGTAATCAGTCTATTTTTTCTATTGTAAAAAAGATTAAATTAACTTTAAAAGTTGCAGTTATATAATGTAGATACACTTACATGCAATTGTCTGTCCGAACCGCAGAGTCCTATTGCTACTGCTGGTGGAGATTAAGCCTAGCGAGTAGAGAGTCTGCTGCTCGTCTGCCACAGCTTTCTCCTGGTGCTGCACTCCCAGTCAAGTGCCCTCAATGAATCCCACAAGACATGAAACTTCTTCACTTTATGAGGGCCAGCTAATATGATGAGCATGTGAGCAGGGTCTTTGTTCGCCCAAGTCTCATGACTCCAGTTCAAGGTAATCCTTTTGGGAGTCCCATGACCCCTTCTCCATGCCCACAGGGTATTTTCATCCTTCGCTTGAACAAGGCACAATAAATCTACTTTGATTACTGGCCCCTAATCTCCCAATTTGTTGGAACTCTTTTCTTTGTGTTCACTTCGTAGTGTGGAAGATCTCAGCTTGTACGAGAAGACGGAGCAGAGTAGCCATCCTAAAAGCACTGCAGTCTTGTTCATAGGCTCCCCAACTTTTAATTTGAAAATTTTCACCCCCTCCAACTACTTTTGATTTCAACCCAATTTGCATAATTGAGAGAATTGGATGCAGTCATTCCTTTGGACGGCGCCTTGTTAAGACTGGTCTCCAGTTGGGGGCAAGGTCAGTCAATACTAATTGCAGTTAATCTCTATTTCCACCCACCCTATTTTTGTGTGAGGAAAAAGAAAACTCAGCAGCACCACTTTGCAATAATCTTCCCTTTTAATTTTTGATAATGTTAAGTGGATTTGCATATAAAACTGCAGTTATCTTGCCATCTAAGAGGCTGTAAAAGGATGTTACTGTTTCAAAAATGTACATTTAGCCTAATGGCTATAAATTATCTTTAGAGTGTTTATAACTACTTAGTCTGTATACTAAAACCAAAAATGAATGTAGTCTTCTGTTTGATAGATAAAAGTCAATTCTGACCAATTTAGATTATTTTAAAATGGATCTTGTTTCTGTTGAACTGAATGTAATGATTTAATTAAAGTTATTTTTGCCTTTTAGATGCATTTTAAGATAACCAGATGAAGGCATTAGCTGAGGTAAAAGGTGAGATGGAGTTAAAAAGCACATCGTCTTAGACATTCATTTAAAACCTTCCTCATGTGAAATGGTTTCATAATCACTCCTTTTATGGCTGACGGTAGCAGTTTGAGCCCAACAGTGACTCAGTGAAAAAGACCAGGGTGGTTGCCGGTTGATGATTCAGAAAGAAACCTAACATCCCTTCAATTTCCCCCTTTTGGGGCTACTCCAAAAAAAAAAAAAAAGAAATGCACGCGGACCGCTGTTAATTATAGCTGAAGAAAACAAAGCACATTTCCAGAAGGGTTTGGCCAGTATGACGCAGTTATTTCAGCTTACTTAAACTCATTAACAACAGCAATTAAAACTAAAATCCAGTCAGCAACCAGCTGCCTTGTTAAAAGCTGCCTCTGAGCACTTCACAAAAACCTTAAAGACTTAGACATTGCAGAATCAGATTGTGTCACACCAAGCAAATAAACAAGAATTAAGACAAGCCTCAGAACAATAAACCACATTCATTAAAGCATGCAGAATTTTCTGCAGAAACAAAAGGCAATTGTGTGAATTTAGAATTAAAAGTGCTGAAATGTTGAAGAGGACTGAAAAAAGGTATAAAGATTTGTGACCTCTTTTGCTGTTAGCTATACTGATGCAATGATGCATTTTTGGCAAATGCGTGCTAATGTAACATAATACATTGCTATGTTATCCTAAGTCTCTGTTAGAATAAGTTTTTCTACACATTTCACAATGTAGATCCCATATTTTTATTAGTCAAGGCATCCACATATGCTGTATGCCATGCAGTCATGCCTTTCTGCACTGGAATCACATGGTCCTGGTCGCCTGACCTACAGCTTAGTGAGCAAATAGATCACAGAAAAACCAGTTCCAGTGCAGCCACAGTTACAGACTATACAGTCCCAGTTGTCAAAAGGAAAGTGTATATTGATTATTGTATTTCTATATCACTGAATTTTGAATTGTTTACATCTAGTAAGTTTATATTTGTGTTTAAACACATCATTTATTCTGTTTATTGTAGTAATGATAGAATCCACTCAACAGAAGCCTCTTCAGCACAAATAAAAAGGATCAGAAAGGATTTAGGGGTCCTACGAGGAATGTGATGTCACCAGGGTTGAAGATAAAAGCAACTAATTGCTCTGCTCTTGTATTGAATGGAGATGTGGTTAGAGCTTGATGCAATGTGACAAGAAGAAAACCCTTGTAGATTTCTTTACTATAGGGAAAAGAATATTCCAGATGTCGATCCCACGTGGACCAAATAACAAGCTGCCTTTTACATATTCTCAGTTGAGGGGAAATATTTGGACAACTCGAGTACGGGCTCTGGATAGGCAAATTTGCATTAACTATGGGGCTAACTGTTTTCTTTTAGCCCTGTTTGTAAATGCACTCATTGTCCTTGTGGATTTGAAAATCCAGTTAGCCATCACATGAGTCCTACATGTCACTGATTATCCCCAAGAGTCATAAGACATGTTTTAAGGCTGCTGTTTTTCTGTGTTTTCCCCAAAGGAAATAGAGATTTTTTAAATACAATCAGAAAAATCTGAATAAAGATATAACCTATGTGTATAGCAACAGGTAATTATTTCAGACTCTTGTAAGGTATGACAGCAGATAACAGTTGATTTTGTTGGTTTTGACAGAGGCTATCTTGAAATGTTAGCTTCACATGCCATATTATATTTTTAAAAATGGCAATAACTTAATTTACATATAATTCATATGATTTTGATTGTTGTATTTAATGTATGTAATGAACTGACGTATTTGTAGCACATATCCCCGCTTGTTTTGACTTGCAATTCCACAGGGTGTAAGAATGTGTGATCTCCATAGCAGAATTAATGTGTTTTCAAGAGTTTCTCTTTAGTTTCACCACAACTTTTGGCTTGATACAAATTTATGGACACCAACTCAGAGGGACTTTTGCTTAATGAATTCACTTTAACTTCTCTTTGCTACTGAGTGCTGCAACATTTAAAGTTCTTGCCAGATTAAACTGAATTGTTCACATGCTTTGAAAACACAGAAATTCTTCACCCGATGTTATCACACAGCCATGTGATCTTACATCGCAGTGTGAAAATGGTAGAATTATTTTGATTACTTCACAGTTTTTTTGATATAGTTCATTTTAATTTGAGAGTCAGATCACAAAACACATTCATAATAAAACACCCCATTATAGTTTTCCATCTACTGAGCGTTAAGCTACTGTTTCTCAGTATGTGGTAGTAAGGAGAGACAGTAGAGGCAGCTGGTGAACAACATATCTATGATAGGACACCATAGATGCAAATTCAGTCTTTACTTACTTAATTTATAGGAACAGTACAGTATCATGTGAAAAATCTTCTCTAAATGTGCTCTTTGTTGGAGGACCTTGGTTGAAGCTAAAATCAAGACTTTTACCCTAATTTCTAATCAAGTGTCATTTATCCAAAGTGTATTCAAAGAGATTAGAGAGAGAAGAGAGAGTGCCTTTACCATGTTCTAAACCATGAGTGTAAAATACATCCTTCATGCCTTGACTCACTGTAAAGAAGTATACAGACTTCATTTAAATAAAGCAGAAAACTCAATGATGATAAATCAATCATAACAATGACAAAAATGCATGATGAAAAATGCAAAAGAAAATAATCTCATTGCTGTATAAGCTGTGCAACCACTGAGTTTATAGTTAGGAACATATACTATCTCATCATAAGTGCTTCACTATTCAGAGAGAGACAACAGGGAGCCATGACATTGGTGGTTACTTTACAGAGTAAAATCTCATATCATAAAGGCTGTGGATTATAAAAAGAATGTTAATCTCACCAAACAACGCCTGCTCTAATGTATAGGACCCATCACACTTAATTATTTTAATGAAGTAAGTGTCAGATACAGTGTTGAAATATAAATCAGGAAATGGACAGATTTAACTGAGTAGTGAAGGTTTCCACCAGTATTTAAATAATGAAATAATTCTAAATATATAGCCTGTGGAATTGAGGATATGGGGCATATAATCTACAAATAGTGACTTTATGTGTTTCATTTTTTCAATCCCTTTTATGGAAAACTGGGGCTTTTAAAATTATATTTTTTACAAACTACATAATTATATATAACATCTAATATTTATTTTTTTATTGAAAAAGTTTTTCTTCTCTGTTCTCTTCCACTGTTGTTCTTTGGTTACATACGTCCTCAAAACCTCAGAGTTTGTTGTGTGTGCTCTAATCCCAGCATACATTTGAAATTAGATTGGGTGTAGAAACATGTTTCAACAATATATGAAACAAGAGTGCATTAATCACATGAAAGATATATTTGGAATCCTTAATAGTATATAATGTTGTTACCATAGTCATGTATAAGGGGTAATTATGGTGGATGGTGCGAGTGGCTGCTCAGCTTCAAACAACACTTAACAGAAGGTTTGCAGGCCCGGGAGTGCAGACCATGTGCTCACCAATACTCAACCAGTAGCGCTGAATGGTGCATTTTCTTGTACCGACACAGAGGCTTCCAAATGATTAGTTAGGACCTCTTAAGGACTCCCACTACAGTACTCTATGACAGTACACCACAGGTTCCATGTCATACAAACTGTGCAGCATAAGTCATTCGCTGAATAATTACATGGCTTCTGAACTGAAAAACTTCACACAGAGTAGCTAAGAGAAACTGCCATTATCATTCATTTGCTACATTAAACATACTATCAAAATAAATGCCATTAAAACATAAATACAATTCAGAATAGCAGTACAACACCAATTTAAACACTCTTGGCGCCAATTCACTAGCTTAATACGGAATCACCTGTTGAATGTGATACAGCCTGACACACTTCATCTTACCTTCTGTGAGCCTGATGTGCTCCGTTTGAGGGAGGACCGTTTAAAGGTACCACTTGGGCCCTTGGTGTCCATGTTGTAGAGTGAGAATTCAAGTCAAATGAACTTATAAAAGGATCCTTAGAGAGTGGAGCCAGGTCAGGGTTCAACAGGACTGTCAACATTAGAAACAAATGGAAACCCTACATATGCACTGCAGACACACTCCTAGACATGGGAACAATCTATCAATTAACAATTGAAAAGTTTCATCATCACTAAAGGTTTTGGTGCTTCTCTCTCCTCCCTGCAGCTTACTCCTGACTGACAAGACAGAGATCTCAGCCAGAGATATAAATCACTCGATGACACTCTTGACACATAGACCCTTTTCCTCTAACGGACATCCCATAATCAGGCTTAATGCGGCCAGCTCTTACGAAGCCTCAGAGTCTAATGGATAGAGATTTAATAAATGGTTATTGAAGGTAAATCTACTTTGGCACACCACAACCACAAAAAAGGCTTAGAGAGACTGTGGAAGCTGTGAGGCTAAAGTTGGCTGGCAGAAAGCCAAAGGCTGCCCCTCCAGATGAGGTTCAGTGTGTCTGACAGGGGAAGACAGGAGGGTCCCATCAGGGTGCAAACAGAAAAGTATTCACAGATAGAAAGTGTGATGAAGAGGTGGTGCACCATGTTCCTATCATTTTGTTAATACCAGGATACATTGTCACAAATGTAGTTTTGACCCTATTAGAATATAGCAGAATATAATGTATGGTGTATTTTGTCGCTTTGTTCCACATGAAGCAGCATCACAACACAGATTTTGAGCAGCTTGATGTTAAGTATTGTTAAGAGTTTGACCTGTTACGAAATTAATGGAAAATAATACTATTAAGGCTTAATACCACACTGCATTTGGCCAACCTCTACAAATGAGAGCATATATTTTGCTATTCATTAACAGAGCCTGAAATATAAACAAGTGAAACCATTAGTAGTAATGAATTGCTTTGCTGGCTTGCTTAACTACTACTTACTTAATATTGAATTTATCACTGAAATCAACCGAAACCTGTTATGTAAAGTTATTATGACACGTTATTTCAACTGACTGTTGAATCTGCTGAACCTCTGCATCCAAGAACCTCTACTATGGGCTAGCATATAGAAGATTTCTCACAGGATGTTACATATATGAGCATAATAACACCTTCTATAGATAGTTTATGTTAAATATTATACTTCTGAGTCTGAGAGTCGATTTCAAGTCCATTTAGTACAAATTAGAGATCCAGCAACTCCCTCTACTGGATACTAATTGGAACTGTTAGAAGCAGGAATAAAGGTAAAGTGTTTAAAACCGAACTCGGTGCTGAACTTATTTATTTGTTGGTATTTTCAATAGAAAATCTGTAAATCATCAAAAAAGCATGTAGAGAAAAATATACTGCTGCAGAAAGCAGGATAGTCCCTAGAGGGAATATTAGCTTTAAAGTGAAAAAGGCAGGTCGTTCAACAAACACAACCTAAAACTGAAATTTGTCAGATTGTAGCAAACAACAATGCAGCAAAACCATGTGTAAGCGAAGCAAGGAGGCAACTGCTATTATTACTCACAGTATGAAAGAGCTTCAGAAAACAACTGTAGCTGTTGTGGTCAGTGTAGAAAGTTAGACCTTTTCATCAGATCGTAACAATAAATGGACGAGTTTGTTTTTTCTACTCCATTTCAGTGTGTGTCTGTGTTGTCTCCCCCTAAGAATGGATAATGCGTAATTTCCCCTAGTAAGCAGACACAAATGAGCTTTATCATCTGTTGGTGGCTTTGCATGTGTCAGTGGAGGAGATTATTTGTCTCAAAGAGAAGGCAGTGCACTCAGTGGAAACTTCATTGGAAAGCATGATGTTAAAAAACAGAAAAAACCCATATTACTGGAAACATTATCGCTGCATCCCCAGATATTAAAAATAGATGAAACTACTAGTGCTACTACTACTACTACTAACTAGTCCTTTTGTAAAGTTTGTTACAATTGATGCATGCACACTGTCTGTGACAAGAAAGATCTAAGATACTGGCTCCCACAAAAAATACAGGATGTTGACATAGTGTAACACCTCTTCACTTGTTATAAATGCATAACTGAACAGGCTGTTGCTGAGAAAGAGACTGCCTTCTTGTCAGTTGTCATCCTCATTTTACCCAAATATACAAAATGATGGCTTATACAGTTGATTTTAAATAATTTTATTTAAA
Organism: Ctenopoma kingsleyae; assembly: GCA_032353495.1. NCBI lineage: Eukaryota > Metazoa > Chordata > Actinopteri > Anabantiformes > Anabantidae > Ctenopoma > Ctenopoma kingsleyae. Next base: position 14,215,837 of record JAUBNQ010000025.1, on the reverse strand, counting down.
TCGGCAGCTTTTAAAATCACTGCACAGTTTTTTTATGTAGTTTGAATATAACCACTGCTTGGATTCATCTTAAAATATCAGAGCACACAATGCACTACAAACTACTGACTGACTGGAATAAATCCCTTCTTAGGAACAAGTGCGTGTAGAGCAGGTAGTTCCCAACGTCAGCCACAAGAGGGCCCTTTGACCTCTTTTATAGCCAGGAGTTTTGGGTATGCCTCTGACCACGAGGTCACAGAACAGTTGTACAAAACACTTTGTGCTTCAGTTCTCCTGCTTTGCATTAAGCTTCAGTTGTTTTACCTGATAATCTGTGAATGTCTTGTGTGACTAATTTCATCAGCTGAGATGGTGATGGGTGAAACCACTTCTAGATGTTACATTCTGGAAAGATTCAAGAAAGAGGAGATGTTTCACTTTGTGCAGTTCAGCTGTGCTGTGGAAGCCTTTGTTCATGTGACGTGCCAACAGGCACCACCACTGGCAGGAAAACCTAAATATTTAGATGCACAGAACCCAACACTAGAGCTGCAGAAATCTGAAAACCACCACACAAATCTTACATCTGCTTTTGTTCATGTGTGGGCTCTAGTTCTTATCAAGGTGATCTGCACTGACCTACAGTAACAAAACAATAAAATGTGTGTTTTGGACTCTGAACATCCAGTGTTCTCACGTAAGACGCTGCTGCTACAGGTGTGTTCAGTTCCTTAGAACTTCAGAGAAGGACAAACAGTTGATAGTATATAAACATGTACACAGTTGGACAAATAGATTAAAAATTACAACAACACACCAAAGTGGTGTGTATATGTGTCTCAACAGACAAAACACTCTGCCTGAACCTAAGGGCAGGAAGTAGGCTTTAGTGGTTTGCCAAAAGTGCGTCATGTTAGGACATGCTTCCTCTGCTCTCTGCCTTTATGGGTAGCATCTTGAACTCCCCTTATAATAACAAGTAATTGGGCTTAACACAAGTAAGACGCTCATTTGTATGTGTCAAACCCAACAAAAGAAGACAATAAAGAGGTGTGAAATAGAGGTCTAGATATCATTTGCTTATAACTTTGAATTATAAGCTCCTGATATTTCTAAGTTAGCATCTAAAGCAAAAGCACTGTCTATAACTATTTATTAAAGAACACATTGGATTCATTCAAACTATACATTTTATATAGTATTTAGTTGTTTTTATACATCCCAGCTACATTAATTTTTACTATCACTACCCCTGTAACATTATTGTTTTTGTCTGCATGTCTGGTAATGTATGCACTATTTATATGTATTGTTTGTTACTGTTTGATTTAGTTAAATCCAATAAATGTGTGTTTGTGTGTGTGTGTGTGTGTGTGTGTGTGTAAATTACTGTATGTGAAAGTACCTTTTGAAAGTGAAGGAGGAGGCCCCCTGTGGACCATTTCTTAGAGCTGCAGGGATATAGTCTCAGTGAGAAAAGGCTGTTTACAACAGGGAACAAAATGGGGTGAAGGGTAACATCGCATAGGCAGTGATATTAAACCATTCTGAGGGTTACGGCTCATGAGGATAACACTAATGATAAGAAAGTTTATATGTTTTTGAGGAGTGGTTCCTCTGAACTCTGCTGTCAGCATAAAATGGATTTTAAGGAAGTAGACAGGAAGGAGGTGTGGCAGAATATAAGTTTGCTTACGGCTAACAACTTCTCTGGTGAAGACCAGGGCAGACTTGTGCACACTCAGCTGTCTGCTTCTGCTCATGCACTGGCTCACCGCGTGCTACTAGAGTGAAACTCTTCCTGGAAACCCTTCCCCCGGGAGAATTGTGTTCCATTAATCTTCCGGTTGAAGAAGCTAAACAGATACATGTACATACACTATTCTATTCTGCTAGTGTAAGGCCAAGACTGACTGGGTCCACACAGGTTAACGGAGAATCCATATGCAGCCATAGGGCTGTAAAAGAGCATCTCTGTTGACCTGCAGGAAGTTACTCCAACCTCTTACTCCATTTCACTTTATATCACACTGAACTAAGCAGTAGCTCCTTCCTTTCATCAGAGAAGTTTCATAAACCCCCATGTTTGTAATTGGAGTGTCTGTATTGTTAGGGGGAAGCACATAAGCCTTTCCCAGGGAGCAGTGAAGCAGATATTTCTCACTGGAGGAGGGGGTGTTGAGTAATGCACTCAGCTGCGTAAACTTCCAGAATCAACTTATCGTCCAACATCCAAACAACCAGATGTGGTCTTCACACTCAGAAGCCTTATTTCCCTCCACACTATTTCTGACCTTTTAAGGGGCTGACATGGAAGTGATCAAAGAAAGGTTTAAGGTGCCCTGCAGTAACACTCACACTGAATGTGCAAGATGAAAACAGAGAGCTAGACGGACTAAAAAGCAAAGAATTGCCGATCACCACTTTCACACCAGAAACTAAGCCACATGATACAGTTGTCTTTTGCTTCAGACCATGACCAGAGTTTAATAGATGTAAATGAATGTCAGGATCAGATGTAAACAAGCAAAATCAATAGTCAGTGCTCCGCTTGTTTGATTACCTCTGCAGCCTCAGAGCTGCTGTGATCAGGATTACTGAGCATTACAGGCCAAAAACAGTCAATATTTTCAGTGCTACATCTGAGCCACAGGCTGCTGTTAATGCTGGATCTGTATAATCAACACATATGTGTCTCAACCATACATAAAATACTCTCAAGTAACTAAAACACAGAGGCAGCACAGACATACTAAACATATACTTATATACTAAATGCTGATGATGATTAGCATACTAACATTACACTTTATCTACATATGTTCATCACCTTTAGCAACTTAACATTTAACATACAGTATGACCCCCATATGTTATTTCTCTACAATTAAAGTTGATTATTTTACTTTTCAGGGTGACAGAAGTGGAAAGCTCATATATTGTCCAAAGCAGAAAGGGTTCATCTTCTGGAGGACTGAATGCTCTCATATTTCATATCTCATTTGTTTTGTGATGGTGCCACTAAAGGACTTGTCAAGATGTGTTAGACTGAAAGAATCACCGAAAGAAGTGTGATAATGCAAAGTGATAAAATAATCATTGACTATCAATTAGTTGTCCACATAACTTGTAGTGGACAGGCTCATCAACAGCTGAAACTGTTCTCATAAAGTTGACTAATACTCACAATATATCAATTTGATAACCTAAATACGCAGGGTGATATTAACAGACTGCACTTAGATTCTCTGGGAGGACTAGCATGAAATGTGGAAATACATCACAAGCTATTTTGAAAACATCATTTAATATAATTAAATAAAATAAATTAAATCATTTAAACACTAATTATCATGTTCAGTGACACAACACTCTACATCTGTGAGGTGGAGAAGAAACACTTGTTTGTTAAAGAAAATTCATTTGTTTGTGTGTCTGAGCAGGAGACAAAGAGTCAGTGAGGTTCTTGTCTCCTCATTGATGATCCAGGGTGTGTTACAGACCATAAAATCCAAAGCCAGTTGACAAGCACCTGTCTAATCCTGCTGATCATAGCAGCATTGTCATTATCTATGGGTCCTTGCCTGTGACTGTAATTAGACCTGCCTTGGATGATCTGAAACACAGATGGTGGTTGGAGACTAAGCTAGTAAGGTAATCAGATGGGTCTGCGGGAGCAGACCAGTCTTTAAAGACCTGAGTTGACTGAGGCCAAACACTCAAATCTTTGGATCTACTACATACTGTCTGACATTTTCTCAGCTCTATTACAGCTGTAGGTCTGAATGTCTACGTCCACTCATCTTTAAAAGTCAAGGAATTTTGGGCAGCCTGTACAAGTGTCTCATCCATAGGTTTTACCTGAGACTTGCAGATAATTATGTAGAGTTCTGCTTAGAGTTCATTGTTTGTGCATATCAAATCATTTCCCTTAAAAACAAACTGTTTCCACACATTCACAGGAAGCAGGGTTTGACTGAGACAACGCTGACGTAAAACAGAAACCACCTGCCGCAAGGCGTGTACCTTGATGATTCTGCATGAAGCACCTAAAACTTCATAAAAGAATTCACAACAAGGGTTTATGATTACCCCTCAAACGCAGCATTCATTGTTTTAAGCTAACACGAGTAGGTACAATGAAGCTCATTTCATACCCACTGCAGCATACGTGTTCAGATAGCCCGGGTTGTGCTGAAACAATGCATTTCACTTTCAGTACTGTATTTTGCACATGTTGTTTATATGATATGTGAACCAAAGCAACAATAATAGGAAACAAGTATTCAGGACACTATCCTTGGGAACAGATGATAACAAAACAATTGAATCAAGTTCAGCTTACTTTCACGTGGTCTTCTTCAGCAGAATTAGTTGTTTTTCTGAGCTTAAGCATAAACTGTCAGATGAGGGCAGAGGTGTAAAGTAAGTAAGTAAGTAAGTACATTTCTTCTGTATGAGTGATTTATTTTTGGTATATTTTAATGCTAACTAACACTAACTAAGGAGTGAACT